>JAXDDW010000048.1:715000-885000 GCA_034670385.1 Hoplostethus mediterraneus | reverse complement strand
TAAAAGTTTGAAGTAATCACGACATTGATTTTTAGTCATATCGCCCACCCCTAGCTCTACATATCTACTGCATTTACATTTCACCCTGCTGCACTGTTTCCTCCTACTGACTGGAACTGAATTGAAGTTTGGCAGGTGATGGTGATGCAGCTAAAACTATCTACTGCAGCAGTAGAGGGACCAAAGTTGGACCTGCCCCGACACTTTTAAACTTTATTTATCCAGGGAAGGTTGACAGAATCTGTAGTAGTAGTAGTAGTAGTAGTTTTCCTGTCTGGGGATTCAAACTGGGTACCACCCAGTAATGCGTCCTCTTCTTCACCCCTCTCTTCTCTCTCCTCCAGTAAGCCAGACATGTCCGACCCGGCCACCGTGTTGGAGGCCTTCAAGTTCATTGAGAGCGCTGCAGCCGAGTTCAGCGACGAGGATGAGGAGGACGACAGCGAAGGGCGGGACAAGACCATGCTGGACTTGGCCACGGTGAGACAGGACACATGCACGCCGGGGGGTCGGGCGACAGACTGAATCCTTCGCCTTGACCGCTTCGATGACGTTGATAATCTTATTTAAAATGTAACCCAGCACAAGCGTCTATAGCTGCCTTTCCACTGAGACCAGAGCCATGTTGAACACAGGGTGTAACCATGACAACGAGCGACCAATGAGGAGCGTTTTTATTTGGTAGAGAGCATCAACTTGTGAGTAACGTGAAGCTAACGTTAAAGATAACATCAGCTACAGGTAGTTACTGCATCTACTGGTAAACTGGGTTGACCTGCAGGTAAGCGGAAAGGACTTTGACTTTTCAGACGCAATGCAACTTCATTTGACTTTATTCATCCTTGCTTATTAAACAGAAATGGTTGATAGATTTGGTGGTTTAGCTGTTGGGTCAGTCAGCCTCTCCCTGACACTGAAATTACAAAACCTGTGACACCGGGACAAAAATAATGCTAAATAAGTTGATTTAAAATGTAATACTTGCTAATATTTTGTTGTTGACTGGGAGGATTTGCACTATAATTTAACTTTATTTAAAAGATACGTCTCAAGTCAGACTGTGTGTGTAAATACTAGACATATAGGCTGAATCTCAATTCTCATTTTCACCCCTACGGCTTCGGCTTGGAGTCACAAGGGGTCGTGGTAGAAATCTCTCCCTAAGAAATGGGACAACCCTTCAAGACCCTGATACGTCATCGATGACTGTTTACATAAACAGACGGGACGAGTTTGTTATCGGAGATTACTATGGCAACAATGGTATTATCACAGTGACATTTGCCGTTCATCTGATGGAGATAGAAAAAGCATGGACGCTCGCGATTTGTCACAATTTATAGTTTTCACGCTACTAATCGATCAAACAAGTCATCCAATAAAAAAGCCCACTGCTTCATTACCAGTCCACTTCATGACAGAATAGCGTTAGCGGTGCTCTGTAGTCTAGCAAGCCGCTCCTAACGTTACCCTGCCAGTCTGCACTGATATTAGAGGAGCCGGAACAAGTGCAGCAACTTCGCTGATGGACTTTAGTTATATTTCATCATATGCCAGCAAAGGGGGAAATGTAAATATGTAAATATGTCAAAATGCAGAACTGTCATGCACAAATCAGCCTAAAACAATGTTGTAACGTTAACTAGCGAAGTAGAGACATCGGCATATTAGCGATTTTTTGTTATGCTTGTTATAAAGAAATGCTCTAAAATACATTGAAACGACATTAAACTAAGATAATACCACGGTTAGAATATTTTTTAAATTAAACTCAAATCATGATTTTGTTTGTCCAAAAAACATATATAGTGGAAACTCTCTGTGTGGAAGCAAACTCAACATCAAGGACCAGCTGCTGCTCACTGAGCTTTGCAGTCAGCTTCCTCCTCTTCTCTTCCCAGATGGTGAGGAAGAAGCAGTCGTCCACCCCGTCTTCCACGACCTCTGACCTCAGCGACGACCCCGACACAGAAGAGGCCCTGAAGGGCTTCGACTTCTTGGCCAGTCCCGACGAGCTGGACGGATCGCCCGAATCCAGGAGTGGGGAGGACAGCAGGGACTGGGGTGAGACGGGGGGGCGGGGGTCTTGGTAATCCAGATCGGTGGTTTGTAGGGTTTCGTTCCAACACCTGTAGATGTCACTGATCGGTTCCTCTGCTGGGGTTCAGATCAGCGGCGGTAGTGTTGGAGAACCCACAACCTGCAGGTTCTTGGGTCTCCATGGCAGATGATGAAAACTGCTGATCTAAATCATTGATTACTGATTTACTTAAAATATATAATATACATGAATTTGGTTCTACTTTAACGTTGAAGAAATAATTGCCTGCAGAATTAAAGGAGGGTAGATGCAGGATGAACGGCTACCGCTCCGAGATACCCAGTCTAAGATGTCATGTGGCCGGAGGTGGACAAGTTCAATGACAAGTCAACCCAACACATTTTTCACAATATGATATTATGGCACAGTAAGAATTCATATTAAAACTGCTTGGAAACTGTTTTGAACTGGTACCAGTTGCAGGTAACCGCTATGGAAGCCTGCCGACGTCGCCTGAACTTAGTTGCACAGGTTTCAACGTTGGTGAAGGCTGCTGCATCAGTCTCTTCAGTCACATAGTGCAGAGTGTGTGTGACATTGGGAAAAGTAAATATTCTAGTTTGTTCCAGCTACTGATTACCGATTAGGGTCACCAAAAAGAAGGATCAGTAATAGAGGTTTGAGGCCTACGAAGAGGTTGGACCTGTACAGCCATTGGAGACCGAGGATCTTATTAGGACTGTGGCTTACGGGATCATATTATCGTCACCTTCTTAAAATAATGGGCGATGTCATTTTTGAGGATTTTTTTTTTGTTGCATAAGTCGTCTCGTCATGATGCTGCCACCTCTGGTAAAATTGTCTACATCCTTAATTGAAAAGATCAGCTGTTCCTACCCCGGTAGTATAACGGCCTACGTCAAGAGTGTGACTTAGGCCATTTTAATCCTGATTTAGGCCAAATGACTTCTGGAGTAAGTGACTTAGGCAAACATTTTACAAGCTTTCAAGATGGCGGCTGCTTCAAGAAGAAAGAAATACTACCAGATAAATGTTATTTCCATGATTCAGGGCTCGTCCCCTATTGGTAAGTGATCAGGTTTACTAGAATATCGGCTCGGCTATAAATGTTGCGTAGTTATTTAGTCTTTTACTTTCACAATTTATAGTTTAATGACGAAGCCTCCCAGTGGGTTACAGACACCAAATAGCTCTGTGAAGCTGGTGTACTGGTTACTACTACAGTTGCTGGTTACTGGTTAAAGTTACTGCTGGTGACTAGTAGTTACTAGTAACTGGTAGTAACTAGTTACTACTACAGTTACTGGTAATCTAATCCTCTCATGTTACATAATTGACAGACAGCGTTATTTGTATGTCAATAGTCATATATTGTCATAACCTTTTTGTGTGAAATGATTAAGAAATATCATATAGTTTATATTTGGTTCAGTTTATTCTGTTTTTTGAAAAACTTGAAAATATGACTTAGGCCGTTATTTAAAGAGGGTGACGATATCATATTGGTGAGGACATCTTGAGCATAAAGCATCATTTATGGCTGTGATGGGGACAGCGGATCAAAACGGCCTTCAATGTAGTTTTGGTGTCAATCCTCCATAGGGGACAATTGTGTTATTGTACAAATACAAGAAAAGGCAGACAGAACATTGTGAAGGTGAAGTACAACAAACCCAAAGAAATCCAACTGAATGGGTTTGTGGGACACAAGGCCACAGCATGCCTCCTCCGTTGGCCAAAGTAGAAACTCTCTGTATGAACGTCCTCGGCTGGCGACCCGGCTGCCCCCGCCGTTTGCACAGAATCCCCTTTTCTACTGTCGCCTAGCAACACGTTCTGTTTATAACAACCAATGACAAAAGGTTTCCCCACGCAGTTTGTGATTCAACACTTGACTGACCAGGTAGTAAAGGAGTGCTGACTGCAGTCGATGCCGTCACCAGGTCTGTTGGGTTTCATACTGCAGGGACTGGAGGTCTCGTGAAACCTCCTCCAGGATCTCGCCGGATCTCGTCGAGGCGTTGAAGTCAGATTCTGGCCACTTGATTTAAATGGCAAATTGTAGCTTGTTTCATTCACAGCTTTCCCTATTTCTGAAAAGCAATAACTTGTTGTCTGTTGAACTGTTGCTCTTGCTTTTTATCACCGTCTCTCTCCTTTCATAAACTGTAATAATAGGCCAACACACACACACACACACACACACACATTAAAGGACAGTTTAAAATAGTCTGTGTTTGGCTGCTAGCCGCTGCGTTATGAAACAGATTTGTCATCCTCGGTGGCTGTGTGACTCTGAAGTCTTTTCTTCTTGCTCCCACGCCGCCTCCACAGCCCAACGCATCACTAGCCCAGTACTAGCCCAGGGCTACCAGGACGAATAGAAAACCACTATTTCTTTCAGTGTGCTGTAATCATGCCTCCAGTCATTCCTGCAGTGATTTTTGCATGTTTTTCATCTTTCAATCTGCTCATGTACCCGTGACCATGTGCAGCTGTTTCAGCACCTTTTGATTTCATGAACATTTCAATCATCAGAAAATGTTGAAGGCATTTGCTGCCTTCGTGCTTTGTGCTGCTGCTGCAGAGACTTTTAGGTGGCTGACAGAAACCCTTGCTGCATGAGAGTACTGTTGGAATATTGTTTGCTTCACTGTTAAAGCTTGTCGTGACTTCTTCATGTTGCTCGACTGCATTAACATTTCATTTACAGGACTGCCGAGAGCCATCAAATTTCATTCAAGCTACATTTGACATAGCCTGAATTTTCATTTGTCAAAGCCACTTTGGCTTTGAGGAGTTATTTTCCATCCCTTTGTGTATTGAATGGCGTTTTGTATTGTGTACATTTGTGTTTACACATCCACCAATGCAGATACTCCTCATGTCATGAATTCCCTGTGTTTCATATCTGTCTGTTGTTGATGGAAGACTATTTGAGCCATGTTGGTAATTCTCTTCATGACCCGACTGTGTTGATGTCATCGTCTTTCTCTTAAGGAAGGAGCTGAAGGTGTTGTCGATGTTTTGACGTTATACATTATACGCTACACCAATTAAAGAGGCGCACACTATACACTATAAGCAGGATACACTACTACAACATAGGTATACACCAAAACTTAGTACTGTATATGCAAGAGTATGGTCACACATTAACAATATTACCCATTTTGGCAATAGTTTAGATGGTTAGATTGAAAGTTGGACCCTTAAAAAGCCTTCCTCCACTGAATTTGGAGCATATTGGCTACCTGGCTGAGCTTTCTCCCGTCTGGCTCAGTGGACTGTCAAGGTTTGTACGTATGTAGCGCATCCAGACACTTACAACAGGTTTCTACCCCACCCTCCTCCTTCTCCTCACCCTCCCCCTCCTCCTCCTCCTCCTCCTCCTCCTCCTCCTCCTCCTGGCCTGTAGAGAAGGAAGAGCAGTCTACCCTGGGCGAAATGGCCTGGGACGTGGACCAGGGACTGATAGCCCAGCTCAAGGAGCAGTACAGGAAGGAACGCAAGGGCAAGAAGGGGGTGAAGAGTAAGTCCTGTACAAGGCCTTTGGTTCATCCTCATCTTTCTCTCTTTCTTCTAACTCTATCTTTTGTATCTGTCCTCTCACTCCCGTCTTTCTTTTTCTTTTGCTCTTTTTTTTTCTATCTTCATCTAACTTTATATATCTATCTAGCTATTTATCTGGCAAGCTACTAAGGATCTACCTGTCGACCTAAGGATCTACCTGTCGACCTAAGGATCTACCTGTCGACCTAACGATCTGCCTGTCGACCTAGCGATCTACCTGTCGACCTAGCGATCTGCCTGTCAACCCCTCCTCCCTCTTTCCTCTCGACCTCGTGTCTTCACTCGATCTGCCTGTCGACTAACGATCTACGATATCCTACCTAGCGATTACCTGGCGACCTACAGGATTACCTGTCGACCTAAAATCTACGATCTGTCGACCTAGCGACCTTCTGTCGACCTAACGATCTTCCCTGTCGACTAACTCTACGATCTACCTGTCGACCTAATCGATCTCCTGTAACCTAACGATCTACCTGACGACCTAGCGATTTACCTGTCACCTAACGAATCTACCTGTCGACCTAGCGATCTACCTGTCGACCTAACGATCTACCTGTCGACCTAGCGATCTACCTGTCGACCTAGCGATCTGCCTGTCGACCTAGCGATCTGCCTGTCGACCTAGCGATCTGCCTGTCGACCTAGCGATCTGCCTGTCGACCTAGCGATCTACCTGTCGACCTAGCGATCTACCTGTCGACCTAACCATTTACCTGTCGACCTAACGATGTACATGTCGACCTCACGATCTGCCTGTCGACCTAACGATCTACGATCTACCTGTCGGCCTAACGATCTACCTGTCGACCTAACGATCTACGATCTACCTGTCGACCTAGCGACCCTTCTGTCGACCTAACGATCTACCTGTCGACCTAACGATCTACGATCTACCTGTCGACCTAACGATCTACCTGACGCCCTAGCGATTTACCTGTCATCCTAACAATTTACCTGTCGACCTAGCGATCTACCTATCGACTGAACGATCTACCTGTCGACCTAGCGATCTACCTGTCGACCTAACGATCTACCTGACGCCCTAGCGATTTACCTGTCACCCTAACAATTTACCTGTCGACCTAGCGATCTACCTATCGACTGAACGATCTACCTGTCGACCTAGCGATCTACCTGTCGACCTAGCGATCTACCTGTCGACCTAACGATCTACCTGTAGACCTAACGATGTACATGTCGACCTCACGATGTACATGTCGACCTAGCGACCCATCTGTCAACCTAACGATCTACCTGACGCCCTAACGATCTACCTGACGCCCTAACGATCTACCTGACGCCCTAGCGATCTACCTGTCGCCCTAGTGATTTACCTGTCGACCTAGCGATCCATCTGTCGACCTAACAATGTACTTGTCGACTTAACAATCTACCTGTCGACCTAACCTAGCTATCTAGTGATCTGTCGACCTAAGAATCTATTTACCTAAAGGTCTATCTTTCTATGTCACTCTCTATTGCTCTACCTTTATCTCTCTTTTCCTTTCTAACTCTCCCAGAGGATTAGTGTTAAAAGGTGACTAGGGAAGTAGTGGATCATAGCAGACATCACTCACCTCTTTTCCATTTTTAGCATCCCCGTCTTCGTCTCTGAGTCCGCTTTTTTTGTTTTCATTTTTTGAGAAGAGCTCTGGTCTTTAGGGTTACAAGAATGTGTTCCTCTATTCTTTCATTCCTTTCACCTTTTAATATCCTTGACCTCTTTTAGCTTCCTGTTGATTTCCTGCATCACCACACCTTCCTAAGTGACCCAAAGGGATGCACCGATACCGAGTATTGATCTGATCCTTTACTGTTATTGACCAATGCAGAACTAGGCTACATTCACACTGCAGGCCTTTTTGTCTGACTGTCCACATTCACTTTTGTTAGTGACCCATATCCGATATCAGTTTTAACAGACTTCCATCCTGAAATGACCCACATGTGAAAATGTACAACAGCAAAAGTGTTGCAATGGGGTGCTTTTGCTTGTTGCGTTGTGGGGGACTGGGTAAGACTGTCAGGGGCCATGTTTGCTTTGGTGTTGGGGTAATTGTGCATGCACAGAGAAGCACATTTACCACCAGTACAGACACATGTAGAATAGTGCCTTAATTAAGGATATATCAAATAAAGTCCTCCACACTCAGGAAAGGTCTGCCTCTGACCCATCCTTCCATGAGGTTACAGTGACAGGAGACAGTGACAGTAAGAGTAAAGTGGTGTTACTCCAGTCGGGTTTCTCAGTGCTGTTAGCCTAACTAGCCCTTTGCTAAGTATAGGCTAGTTAGGCTAACGGCACAGACTCAGGCCCTGGAAATTCTGACAGAAGAGGATTTCCCCTGGGCTTGCTGACTACAGCCAGGAACAGAACTGGGAGGCATCTCCCCAAATTCTAATTAAATTTGTAACCTCGCTGTCTCTCCGCTGGCTGCTTGAGCTTTTGTCCTCCATGATTTTCCACTCAAATGGACACTGAGTTCTGACGACGGTGATCTGTCCCATAAAGAAAATAAAGGAAAAAACACCTGATCTGATCTGACAGTTCAGACTGCAGTCATGTGGCCACTGATCAGATGTGGATCAGATTTAGGACCACGCATGAATGCAGTGTGAACGTAGCACACATAGTTCAAATCTTTGCTGAGTAGCCTGGAATGGAATGGAATGAAAGCCGACTAGCGACTTGATTGGTATTTGGGGAGGCGCCTCAATCCATGTCTTTTCAACATCGCTGTCAGTTCATATTAGTATCAGATATGGTCACATCCTGCAATAGATATGAACAGTCGTCCAAAAAATCAGATATGAGCACTAATTCAGAGCATGAAGGCCTGCCGTGTGAAAGCCTAAGTCGCTTTACTTGGAGTGGATTATTCTGTTAGATTTTAGCATTCAGGAAATTCTCTGATATCGATGCACTATTTTAGCCTGGAGTCAGTCCAGTACCTGATAACAGTATCGGTGCATCCAACATCTTGTTCCCATTTTGTTTCTCCATGTCTTGATATGTTGTATTGATCAATGCTGCAGACAGCAGCTACCGGTACTTTTCATCTGTTTCTATTGTTTCAACTCTCTTCTTTTCAAGCAATGTAATTCTGATCTCTGTGCTTACTCTCCCTTTCCCCCCTGATTTTATTTGCCTTCATCTTTACATTCTCTCTTCTCAGCTGTCTTTCTAAGCTGCATTCAGCCGTGGAGCTAGCGTCCATCTTAGCTCCATCCTCAACGCTGCTGGTCTCTTGACGCTGTTCAGTTCAGATTCTTGTTATATTAGTGACAGTGTGGACTTCCTAATGTCTGTTCTTCATCTCTCTCCCAACCTCATTTTCCTTGTATTGTTCCACTGATACTCCTCTTGTGTCCCTGTTTTCTCCTTCTCCCCGCTGTGTTTGTCTTTCCTCTTCGCATTTCCAACGCCACCACGAACCCTCTGATCATCTCGTCTTCGCCTTCCCCTCTTTCTACTCCCCCTCTTCTCTCGTCCTCCTCCTCCTCCTTCATAACCAGGACCTAACCGGTCGAAGCTACAGGACATGCTGGCTAACCTGCGGGATGCTGAGGAGCTTCCCTCCATGCAGCCCCCCGTGACGCCCCCCTCCCGGCCCAGCGTCCCCAGGCTCAATGAGCACGAAGTCGGCCGCCCAGAAGAAGGTACCCACCCTCCCTGGAGTGGACGCAGTCTTCAGTTTGTTCCTAATTTTTCCGAGTTTTTCCTGATGGAAGTCTCTGTGTCCCAGTAGAGACCATGACGTTCCTGCCATCGTCGGGGAAGTCGTTCATCCTGGGCAGGGTGGACGAGGCGGTTTCCAGCGAGCTGGGACTGGGAGAACTGGCCGGCCTGACGGTGGCCAACGAGGCCGACAGCCTGGCGTACGACGTGAGTACGACGGCTCACTCCTCTAGAGACGGAGCAGCGAGACGGACGTGACACGCTAACCATTATTCTGACCACGTTCCCTCCCTCAGATCGCCAATAACAAAGACGCGCTGAGGAAGACGTGGAACCCAAAGTTCACGTTGCGGAGCCACTTCGACTCGGTCCGCAGCCTGACGTTCCACCCGGTGGAGCCCATCCTGGTCACCGCCTCCGACGACCACACCCTCAAACTGTGGAACCTGCAGAAGACCGCCCCCGCCAAGAAGTAGGAGCTCACACTCCGAAATGTCACTGTATTCCTGTATTTCTATGTAATACATTCTAGTGTTGTAATTGGTCAGTTTGGTGTAAATACCCCTTTATTTTATTTACTGTATTCTATTACAATGTCTTTCTGTAAGGACTCAATGTCCCCACAGGAGTAATTTGTTCCAACTTACTTGATCTTAAATTGTCCATAACATCTGCTCACTACTGCTCTCTGCGTTTGTCTTCCCAGATGTGCTGCTCTAGATGTGGAGCCCATCTACACATTCAGGGCCCACTGGTGAGATCTCCTGCTATCTCTGCTGGAAACGACGTGATACTAATACTAATACAGTACTATGAAAAAGTCTTAGGCACATGTAAAAAAAAAAAAAAATCCATAAAGCGAAGATGCTTTCGAAAATAATGAAATGAAAAGTTTCTAAATATTTACTAAAATTGACTATAAAGGGCCGTCTTGGTGGGCGTCGAGTGTTGAGTATGTTTACATACACACTAATAACTCAAACCTAATCTGATTGAGGCAATACTCTATTGACTATTGAAGGTGTCATGTAAACACCTTTATCTGGTTATTTTAACCAAGGTAAGGTCACAATCAGAGGATCATAACCCGGTCATGTAAACGCCTCAGTCAGATTTCTTTCTGCGCAGGTCAAAGGTCACCAGGTATTTACAGAGAAACACCACGGTTATTAAATGAATCCATGTAAACAGTTATCGGAGAAATCGTGTTACTTTAAACCATGTAAACATAGAGGAAATACTGTCTTAAACTGATTACTCCCAGTAATCAGAGTATTTGTGTGCATACAAACAAACATTGTTTAGTAATCCTGTTATTTATAAGATTAGCAGCTAGTTAGCAGTTTGGCCTCTTTACCTGCAGGCCGGTTCATGTTCGGACAGTCTGGCTGGAGATGAATTTTGGGCCATACTCAGATTTTTAGTGTCCTAAATTGAATACTCAGAGGAATCCTCTAATTGGCAAATAAGAAAAGAATTAGCAGAAGGGATTAAGGACAAGCTAATGGTTTCTAGTATTTAATGACGTGAGTGGTTGGAGTAACAGTACGGTGTATACATCTAACAAAGAACAAATCGATTGAAATAGCATATACGTTTCAGTGCTGTAGGGAAGAGGTGATCGACAACAGGTATATACATTTGTTTATAAAACTGTAAGAGAAAACAATTTACAAGAAAAGTGAAACCTATATGAGGTATTGAAGAATCTCAACAATACACATCAAGAAGATCTATTACATTTATTCTGGTTCCAGATTCGGATATTGGTTCAAATATGGTTTGAACTAACTCTAACCTGTTAACTAACCTGTTATAGTAGAGGGTATAATGAATGGGAGAGATTTTGTTTATATCTTTCTTATCTTATCGTTTCTGATTGAAGAACTGGTGGCCAGGGAACAGGAACATCACAGGGAGAGGTGGAACACCTTCTGCACTCTTGAACAGTCGACTCAATAGAATAGTTGGTTTTGGTCGATGAAAGAAATAGTTTTTGTTGTTTCCTGTCTGTGTCTTTCTCTCAAATTGTTTAAATTTATGTTGAAGGATAAAATTAAAATAACAGAGAAATCAATTCAAGCCCTCTGCTTGGTCCGGAGTAGCTAACTAGCAAAAATGTGTTCAACATTTGGGATTACCGTTACTCAGATGTCATATGTTGGTTTCCGTTCAGACCTTTTTTAAACTCGTCCTCTTGCTGACAGAGCGGAGACCTTTCCTGTCCAATGTCTCCATTGATTTCTGTAGTAAAAATGGACTGGAAAAACTGAAACTGCACCTTCTGTATTTCCAACCATCATGATTGGAAATCTGTCTGTTTATGTAGGTTTTCTTGAATTGCAATAAAAACGATTCATGAAAATAGCAACTTTGGATTTGGCAGCAGAAGGCTTTAAGGTTTGGATGGAAACTAAATGTTAAACCTCTTGAGTTGAGAGCAGATGAATTGAGGATGTGAAGATGTGTCTGTCTGGTTTGTCCTCGGTAGCGGTGCAGTTCTGTGCGTCACCATGAGCTCGAGTGGTGAGCAGTGCTTCAGTGGGGGGGTGGACGGGACCATCCAGAGCTGGAACACCCCCAACCCCAACATCGACCCCTACGACTCGTATGGTACGCTTGTCCTGACACGTTTTTTATTTGGGGTTTTAGCAGAAATAATCAGAATGATTTACAATCATTATTATCTGATCTTTTCTTCATGCTAGACTATAAAATATTCCCTTGTTCTGCTTCTTCATTCTTTCTTGTATATTTTTCTGTTCTATTGTATTTTACTTCATTGCTGTTTATGCATCTTTCTTCATACTTGCCTCGATGTTTATCAATCAAATCTTCAAAACCATTTTCTATATTATTATATTTTTATTATATGTCTATTTCAACATGATATAATAATAGATTACTTTAAATTCATTGTTCAGTATCTCTTAAGGTATCTACCATCCTTTGGAACGTCATTTGGGTTAATTTTGTCAATAGTAAAAGTAGGAGTCAAATATCTTATTTTGGAATGAAACTTTTCAATATGTTTCGTGTAGTAGAACATATCGCCCTATTCTTTATACTCCTTCATACTTCAATCAAATGTATTTTGATAACGTCTCCATTTTCGTATCGCCGCCACAGAGCCCTCGGTCCTGCGGGGGGCGCTGTGCGGGCACACCGACACAGTGTGGGGTCTGGCTTACAGCTCCGCCCACCACCGCCTCCTCTCCTGCTCGGGGGATGGTACGGTCCGGCTGTGGAACGCTGCCGACACCTCGCCGGCTCTCGCCATCTTCAACGAGAGAGGAGGTAAGAGACGTCAACCTGCTGCTCCATCACGTCGAAATCAAAGTCAAGCTTCTTTTGTTTCTGCCCTTTTCACACCCAGAAGAAAGAGCTGAACAAATTGAACATGTTCATTGTCGAGGGGGAAACCGATAAACAATCCCACCAGTTTTAGAGGAGCAGTTTTTGGCGAAAGGTCAGGAAGGTGGTGTGATGAGATTTCAAACCACAAGGATCAGATTCAGGCGGCAGGAGGAAGTCTGAGGCATCGAGGGCATAGCGAGGGCAAGACGACCAGGCAGGGCAAAGCTGTGGCGCCTCAGATTTGTTACCTCAGCAGTTAGGAGTGGAGCACTACGGCAGGAGCAGGGGAAGGCAGAGGGATATTGTAGGGATATAGGAGCATTATAGTCTTGGGATCATGTGTTATATTGTTCAGTGTGTGGTTCCCCGTTCTGCCCAATCGTCTCGTGTGAGCATACTTACCACTGAGAGACAAAAGTCAGTGAAATCCGCGATCCTGATCCTGATCCTGATCCTGATCCTGATCCTGATCCTGATCCTGATCCTGATGCGATGCGTCTTCTAACTGGGATGCAGTTTAACAGGCCTAAGCTGCATGTGTGTGTCTCAGAGCTGGGAGTGCCGACCTCCGTGGACGTGGTGAGCAGCGAGCCGGCCCACATGGTGGCGTCGTTCGGCACCGGTCACATCGGACTCTTCAACATGGAGACGCAGCAGCTCATCCTGAAGCTGGACTCAGCCGGCGCCCCAGGTAAACCCACCCACAAAGAACAGACGCTTGATCTCTCATACCTTGACGCATTCGTATCATCATTTTAGAGTCTCAAGAACCAAACAGCAGTAACTATTGTTTGTGGTTTAAAGGTCAAAGGCTTTTTAGAATTTTATATCACCAAACATTATCATGATAATCATTTTTCTTGTAGTTAATGCTTTTTGGCTTCGTATGCTGTCTGAGTGCTGTGACCTCTGACCTTTTACCTAAATGCTCTTGTTTGTAATGTTGGTGATCTGCAAGTTGAAGATCAGTTGCTCTGAATAAGAGTGTCAGCTAAATTATTAAAATACAATCATAAATATAATGTAAATGTATATTTTAGATATATTAATAAGATGATAATTAAATAATATTAATTAGTTATTAATTATTAAGTACATTTTCCAGGTACTTGTCTTTTGCTGAATATTTCTGTTTTAGGAGACTTTATTCTGACTCCACTACATTTCAAAGGAAATGTAATGTTTTACTCTACTTTTTTTTTTTTCTGAGACTTACAGATACTTGAGGCTTTGAAATTATATTGCAACTGTAAGATAAATCAGTCAGAGCCATTATAAGAGCCATTATAACTTCTTTAATAATAACCCTAAGAGGTTAATGCATCGAGAATTGGAAGGTTCGTAGGCACTGAAATACAAGAGCGCCATATTGGATTGAATTAGTACTTTTACTTTTGATAATTAAGTACATTTGATGGTAAATATGTTGGTACATGTAGTCATGTAGAAGTTATAGCTGCACCAGCACCAAATACCCAGAAATCCTGTAAGGTGAGGTCAGTGAACTGCACACAGCTCATGTTGACCAACCCGGCCGGTCAGTGATGGTTTATATCAAAGGAAAACAAAAGGATGAGAGGAAAATATTTAATTTGGTAATTTAATTTGAATCTACGGCTGATAAGACCGGTCGGTGTATTTCTACATGACTATCTAGCGTAGCTTCAAAACGCTAATATTGTCCGTGTCATGTCCCGCCCCCGTGCAGAAGCCCCATGCAAGATCAACAAAGTGCTGAGTCATCCCACCCTGCCAATCACCATCACCGCCCAGGAGGACCGGCACATCCAGTTCTTCGACAATAACACAGGTGGGCTGCAGTTATTCCTCAGGGCTCGGTTCCCGCTGACGACGATGGACGTTCTTCATGTCCATCGTCTGCAACAGCAGGCGGCAGCAACAGCAACATTATTACTGAGGCCTCTTCGTGTTTATATTACAGACTCTGATGAGTATTGGTCATGGGAACTGTGCTGTACGGTCTTGTAAAATCATCTGTACCATCACTAACAACATGTCACCAGACAAACATGTAAACTACCAGATGAAGAGTTTTATCATTATAGGAGAAAACCATTACAGGGGTCGTGTGAAACTAAGACGTGAAGCTTCATAGCTACAACTACACTTTCACAATAATACTACTTTTACTTTCTTTTCCTTTAACTCAATAAAGAACATAATTGGTAGAAAAACTTTGATAGTGTGCTGCTATAGAGGAGTGATGTAGTTTGATAGTGTGCAACTATAGAGGAGTGATGTAGTTTGATAGTGAACTATAGAGGAGTGATGTAGTTTGATAGTGTTCAGCTATAGAGGAGTGATGTAGTTTGATAGTGTTCAGCTATAGAGGAGTGATGTAGTTTGATAGTGAACTATAGAGGATTGATGTAGTTTGATAGTGAACTATAGAGGATTGATGTAGTTTGATAGTGAACTATAGAGGAGTGATGTAGTTTGATAGTGTGCTGCTATAGAGGAGTGATATAGTTTGGTAGTGTGCTGCTATAGAGGAGTGATGTAGTTTGATAGTGAACTATAGAGGAGTGATGTAGTTTGATAGTGTTCAGCTATAGAGGAGTGATGTAGTTTGATAGTGTGCTGCTATAGAGGAGTGATGTAGTTTGATAGTGTTCAGCTATAGAGGAGTGATGTAGTTTGATAGTGTGCTGCTATAGAGGAGTGATGTAGTTTGATAGTGTGCTGCTATAGAGGAGTGATGTAGTTTGATAGTGAACTATAGAGGAGTGATGTAGTTTGATAGTGAACTATAGAGGAGTGATGTAGTTTGATAGTGTTCAGCTATAGAGGAGTGATGTAGTTTGATAGTGTATAGAGGAGTGATGTAGTTTAATAGTGAACTATAGAGGAGTGATGTAGTTTGATAGTGTATAGAGGAGTGATGTAGTTTGATAGTGAACTATAGAGGAGTGATGTAGTTTGATAGTGTATAGAGGAGTGATGTAGTTTGATAGTGAACTATAGAGGAGTGATGTAGTTTGATAGTGTGCTGCTATAG
Organism: Hoplostethus mediterraneus; assembly: GCA_034670385.1. Taxonomy (NCBI): domain Eukaryota; kingdom Metazoa; phylum Chordata; class Actinopteri; order Trachichthyiformes; family Trachichthyidae; genus Hoplostethus; species Hoplostethus mediterraneus. Next base: position 869,307 of record JAXDDW010000048.1, on the reverse strand, counting down.
AGGAGTGATGTAGTTTGATAGTGTGCTGCTATAGAGGAGTGATGTAGTTTGATAGTGAACTATAGAGGAGTGATGTAGTTTGATAGTGAACTATAGAGGAGTGATGTAGTTTGATAGTGTTCAGCTATAGAGGAGTGATGTAGTTTGATAGTGTATAGAGGAGTGATGTAGTTTGATAGTGAACTATAGAGGAGTGATGTAGTTTGATAGTGTATAGAGGAGTGATGTAGTTTGATAGTGAACTATAGAGGAGTGATGTAGTTTGATAGTGTATAGAGGAGTGATGTAGTTTGATAGTGAACTATAGGAGTGATGTAGTTTGATAGTGAACTATAGAGGAGTGATGTAGTTTGATAGTGTGCTGCTATAGAGGAGTGATGTAGTTTGATAGTGAACTATAGAGGAGTGATGTAGTTTGATAGTGAACTATAGAGGAGTGATGTAGTTTGATAGTGTATAGAGGAGTGATGTAGTTTGATAGTGAACTATAGAGGAGTGATGTAGTTTGATAGTGAACTATAGAGGAGTGATGTAGTTTGATAGTGAACTATAGAGGAGTGATGTAGTTTGATAGTGTGCTGCTATAGAGGAGTGATGTAGTTTGATAGTGAACTATAGAGGAGTGATGTAGTTTGATAGTGAACTATAGAGGAGTGATGTAGTTTGATAGTGTGCTGCTATAGAGGAGTGATGTAGTTTGAACTAGGGTGATGTAGTTGATAGACTATAGAGGAGTGATGTAGTTTGATAGTGTGCTATAGAGGAGTGATGTAGTTTGATAGTGAACTATAGAGGAGTGATGTAGTTTGATAGTGTGCTGCTACACGGTGTCACATGTGACATTCATGAAAGAATCATAACAGTGAATCTTTTAAATCTCAAGGTAAAGTGATCCACTCCATGGTCGCCCATCTGGACGCTGTCACCAGTTTAGCGGTGGATCCCAATGGACTGTACCTCATGTCTGGCAGTAAGTATTCATGTCTGGCAGTAAGTATTCATGTCTGGCAGTAAGTATTCATGTCTGGCAGTAAGTATTCTTCCACCAGTCCTCCTGTTTGAAAGTCGGTTTACTACCTCTGCATGATTGACAGCTTTCTTTTTTTGTGAACAATTCTTAGTTTTTAGTCTTACTAATGAAGGAATACTACCGACCATCACTACCTACATGTTTAACCTGAAAGTACTCCTGTTACTAGGGTAGTAGGACACAATGGATAGTACAATACAATAATCCAGGAAGTAGGTCGGCTATTTATGACCAATCAGGGCGCGAGGGGGAAGCCGGCATCGAGCTGCCAGTTTCTTGGCTGCAGTCGAGATTGCGAGAAGCGATTTTCCTTTTGCTTTTCAAGTGAACCGACGTTAGAACGGGATCAAGTGGGACATCATGACCAATCATATCTGACAGTATTTCCACAGGATATGGATTAAGTCCCAACCTGCTGATACTGGTGTTTAGTTTAGTGAGATATCACTGGGTGAGGTGGATCCTCGTCTCACTGCTCACTGATGAAAGACTTTTAGGTTCTTCTGTTTAATGTTTTCATATCCTGTGTTTCACTCGTTTGTCTAGTCTGTTTAGTTTTAGACTCTTTAGTCTCTTTTTTTGTGAATTTTGTGAAGCACTTTGTGACCTTTGTTTAAAACGGTGCTATATAAACACAAACTAAAATAAAAATACAAACTAAAGTAAAAACATACTTACTTACATGTATGGACCCCCTTAAGGGTCTTGGTGAGGAAATGTTTTGCGTTCCCTCGCAATAGGTTTTCGGCAGGTTATGTGTTTCCCCCGAACCTGAAATCATTCATTCCTATCCCCAACCAGCCGTCTGCTATGATGCTTAATCTGACCCCACCGGACCACAACCCTAACCAGTAATCTCCCGAGTTTTGGAATCCATCCAACCCAGTCAGACTGCTGTTTCAGTCCTGTGTGTTCACTAGTGTGAAGACATCTTTCGTTATTGCTGCATCTAAACTTTGAACTTACAAGCAAGCCCTGTCAATCAGCTTTGGGTTGGCCCATTAGAAGTTGCGAGGGAACGCAAAAGTAGCTAAAAAAAATAAAAAAATCCCCACCATGACCCTTAAGGGGCGCCGTACACATGTAGGTCATGTGACCAAAATGTTTTTTATTATTTTTTAAAGAAACACAACAGATATTCTGCACTTTAAAAGGTAGAGTGCATTAGTATGATTACATTAGCATTAATATAATTTTTTTTATTACGTTGGATTGTTGACATCTGTGGATGCGTTGCCGCCTGTGTTGACACACTTCTGACACCAGGATAGAGACGGGCTACCACCGTCCTACCTATGAACTCCCACGCAGGCTGACATGAACGAGTGTTAAATCTAATAAAAACATAATTCGGTGCCAAAATAACAAGATGTCTCGGCGCTCTGTCCTCCCAGGTCACGACTGCTCCATCCGTCTGTGGAACATGGACAGCAAGACGTGCATCCAGGAGTTCACCGCCCACCGCAAGAAGTTCGACGAGTCCATCCACGACGTGGCGTTCCACCCCACCAAGTGCTACATCGGCAGCGCCGGGGCGGACGCCCTCGCCAAGGTCTTCGTATGACCCGGCCGACCCCCGTCCACAACTGACTGCTCAGCGCCACAAATTCAGATGGGTGTGGCACAGAGGAGACGCCTGTTCTGGGGTGGGTGTTTTGTTTTGTTTTCAGGTAGACGAGTTAAACCACGTGGGTTCGAAAAAGCAACGGGAGAGGGGGAAAAAGATCTATTGGCAATAAGCTGGTGACGGAAAACCTGGAGGTGGCAGCGAACCCGTGATGGACCCGAGTCCCAAGTCCATCACCTCCCCACCCGACCCGGGCTGGCCTGGGCGCCGACGCCAAACCCCTGGATGACGAATCAGAGCGGACAGGAGAGCCACTAGTAGAAACCCTCAGCTCCTTACTGAGGCAGGAAGCTTGTTTGTGCAGTAACAGATAAGAAACACCAGTACGCTGCTCTCTCCCTTCACTACCACACACACACACACACACACACACACCAGTTACTGCCTGTGTTTTGTTGTTGTTTTGAAACACTTCATGAATATGTGCCTTTTTCTTCAGAACATACAAGCCGGTTGTTTTAGGTCTGGTAGGAACCGAACGGGACAGTTACTCTCTTCCAGAGCGAGGGAACGTCCCGTTTCCTTCCCATCCATAAAGTTCAGCTTTAAAATGATTGTCAGAGTTGAAGGTGTCACATCTCTGCTTTTACATCACTTTAGTTTGGTGTTATTATCTAAACTCGTTTAATTATTATCTCCTCCTTAGAATTGAAAATGTTTAAGTTGTGCCTAAGAATATTAGTTTCTCATTGGAGAACGGGTGATTGTCTTTGAGTAGTGGCAGTGATCCTCTTGATCCATGAGGAGGAAGATTCATCATACCCCCCCCCCCCCCTATAGAGAGGTCAGAGGTCAGGGTAAAGCTCAGAGCTGCCCCCTTGAGGCTGGAGCTGGTAGTGCTTTGCTCAAGGGCACTTCTGCCTTGCAGACACTCGGGGGATTGAAGACCTTAAAGGAAAAATCCACCCTCAGACCTTCTTCCTGTCAGATCATCAGTCTGTGATGTTCAACACATTCCAGGAGTTGTTTTGTGATGAAGTGTTGGAATTTACTTCACTCACTAATGACTTGCGATAACTAGAGGCATGAACTTGTTGCCTTCAGCTGTGAGTTTCACATGGAGGTGGAGAGAGCGCTAGCGCTAGTTGTTGCTGCCAGTGGAGTAAGGAGAGTCACTGCGCTGCATTGTGGACTATTGAGGATACCAGCAGAGGAACTGGTCTCTCTCTCCTCTGATGGATTTCTCCTGTATGATTGTTGATCGTCGGTCTAGAAAGAAGCCCTTGCTCCTTGATTCTGATTGGCTGACACCAAAACCTGACGGTTACATTGATGTTTTAGACCCATGAAACATTTTGTGATATCAAACTGGAAATATCTCAAGGTGACGTCGTCTACGACTGGAGGAAGAACAAAACAAACTAAAGGACCCAGAAATATCGTACACAGCCAACAGCTGGTTAACAAATTAAAGTGTTCCAGGGTGGATTTTTCCTTGGAGGACGTCTCCACCAGGCAGAAGAGTTTCCATGAGACCTGCTGTAACAAGATGACCTGGCATGGAAATAAAACTCATATATGTCATTATAGGTCATCCGCTATCGGAGCCCTTTACTCACATCATATTAACATTTAGAGTAGTCGTGTAGTCGTCTGCGTTTCTTATTGAGCAGTGGTCAAAATGTTACGCTACACGGGACAGCAGAGCTGTGACAAGTTCTTGAACATGTAAAATACTGTACCAGGCGTTGACCTGCACACCAGATCAGTTTCTAGTCGTAGATCAAATGAAGAGTTTCATTCCAAAGACAAATTTCCACCATTTGAAAAATAAATTCGACACCTAGTCTGACAATGCAGCCCGTTATGGATGGATATTAAAGTTACTCATCTTAACCGCCGTTGATGAAATACGATGAGTTTCAGGCAGCAAGTTTTCCAAAGGGATATTTATTGTTTTGGAATGAATCCCTTCAGATCCTGTAGTTTTCTTCTGGGTGGATTTGAAAACATGCTGCTCTTTACCGTGTATTTACCGTGAACATCCAGACACATTTATCTGTTTTACTTTGATCACATACAGTATTTATTAATGCTTTTAAATGCCATTCAAGCCAAAAGAGTCAACCAAGTCTAGTCTTCAGTGACGGGAGGAAGGCTTCCTGCTAAGTGAGTTCTTGTTGCTAATGCTATTAGCCAGTTGTTTGTAAAATAAAGGTAGTGCCAGGCTCGATGCTAGACCCTTTTAGCCCCAGGCTACGGTTCCCCAACTGCACTCCAACCTGTAAATGCTTTACATGCTAACTGGCTAAAAATTGTATTTTGTGTAATTATTTTGAGCAATTACTAGTTTTTTATTTACTATTTGTGTTCGGTGAAAAGGCAGACTTGTAAAATACAGGTAGATATTTTTTTAAGAAGTATTCTCTGTTTTACTTGAAAAGTGTAGTTACTCCTCTGGGGTTCGTGTAACTGCTTTATTTTATAGTGGGGGTTGTAGATACGCTGATACGCTGGTATTATCAGAAGTACGTGTACATGCCTTCACCTCTCCGCTACATAACAAGATTTTGCTTTTTACCAAAATGTGGTTGTCTCAAAAAAGCGCAGGCGGTTTCCTGGGATGGTGGAAAACTTGGTGTGCTTGTGTAGACAAAAACACAAAAAACTTTTGTCTTCAGGTAAATTTAGACAATGTAAAGAAGGGAAACAGAAATTGTACAGTTTTAAAGTATTAAAGCAGATCTATTTATTAACCTGGCATGAAGTGTATATTAAAGGACACGTTCATCCCAAAATGAAAATGCTGCCATTATCTCCTCGCCGCCATGAAACCACGATGAACTTCATACAGCCGCCAAACACACAGCGGCTCCTTCTCCGATTCCTCCAGAAACCATTGAAGTGAACGCTGCCTGGTTGTTTACAACTCAAAAAAAGAGGATAAAGTTTCTCTAAAAACACGTACAGCATAATCCAAGTATTCTTCCCTTCCTTCTTCCTTCCTTCCTTTTTTGTCCCCCCACCTTAAATGTCTCTATATAAAATATATATATATATATATAAGTACATAAAGTATTTTTTTAAATGCAGTAAATCCTTTTGGACTCGCAGCATTAGCATTCACATGTAGCACGTTAGAATTAGCCTGTTAGCATTAAGACGTTAGCATTGGTATATTTACAGTAGAATCAAGATGGTGTCGTTTCTGTCTGAGTTAGCTAATCTTGATTTCTGCGTCTGCAAGTCTGCGTACCTGCCAACAGACTGGCCACTAGGGGGCAGTGTGGCACTTACTAAAACTAAAAGTACAGAAAAAGAAGAAGAATCCAGATACTGAAGTTTTCACCCCCGGTAAAAGTGTAAATAAAGAGACGTGCTCGTTACGTTGTGGTCTATCTTTTGCTTTTCTCAGTTTGTTTTAGTTTGTTTTGGGTCTTGGCCAAACCCCCGACGCTACTGGCTATACCCTGCTCGACCAATCAGACGACCGCAGCTACACGCGACATGCTGTTGAGATTTGGGAGGTGTGCGCGGCGATCACGAGAATCGCGAGAAGGAGCCGCACAGGAAGCAGGAAGTAGGCGTAACCCGCTGTGTGTTTGATGTGGATGACAGCAGCGTTTTCATTTCGGGGTGAACGGTTCCTATAAGCCTCAGAATCGGCGATAGATGGCGTCCGTCTGGTGGCTTGTTGTGGTCGGTGTTCCCAACGTGGCCTCATCACCGCGCCTCTTAGCCAGAAGCAGAACGGCTACGGCGCCCCCTGTTGGTCAACATGTAGAAGCCCTGCTGAAGGTGGTGGGATCGGGTCTCCTCAACGTTCCTGTGTTTTAATAGAAGTTGCCGTTTGTGGGTTGCAGAGCACCAATAGTCGTACCTCCTGACCCATCCGATACATGTGAGCCGATCATAGTGGACTAGGTGTGCATCGTCTTCTCAATGTTAGACGTCATTTACACTACATATACAACTCTTCAGGAGTACTAGTGATATGAGTAGCTGAGCTGTACAAGTAGGACGTCATTTTGAAACTTCCTGTTCAGATCAAACTCTATATTTGTCTTCTCTGGCCGACAGCGGCGCCAAACCAACTCACCACCGAGCATCAGACAAAACTAGAACACAACAAACAACAAGCTGCCCAATGGGAGAGCGAACACATCCTGTGCTGTCAAGTTCAGTTTGCCTGTAAATTATCCTCATTGCCCCTTTAACCTTCAGTTGTACAGAGAAACAATAAAGAGATTATAAATGATAATTTGGCTGTAAGTACATACGATTAGTGTTGTTATTCTTTTTTTCATGATGTGTTTTTTTTCTGAAATGGGAGAGTGACAGATTTATCAATAACAATAAAGGAATATGTTGTATATCATAACATGTGTCTTCTGTTGCATTGAAACCACAGTGAGTGTTTATTTCGTTCAACCTTTACTCGTCCATGGTAAGTCAGCTGAACTACTGAGCAGCTCCAGTACAACAGTGGGGCGTTCAGTGCCTTGCTCAAGGATGGGGAAAAGTGTTTGTCAGTGACTTTCCCTACCCAGACAGTTCAGGAATTCAAACCAGCAACCTTCGGTTAAAAATACATAAGTTTGGAAATGGCATAACCACATTTTATGAAATATTGTGCTCTATTATTTAAGTCTACTTATTTATTTATTGTTGATGTCAAAACGTTGAGCTCAGTTTGGGTGTGATTCCCTGTATGGCCAGCAGAGGTCAGTACAACAGACCTATAAAACCTTTATTAGGAACAAACAAATTACAAAGATATAAGACACAATACAAATACAACATACAGAAAAGAATAAAAGACTAACAAATAGAATAGATATGAAGTCATTGAGATACATAAAGTTCACATAAACTTCAAGACACTATTCTATTCTATCAAAATTCATAGAATAGAATAGAGTGCTTTGCATAGACCTCAGACGAAAAATCCCAATTAAATGTTTTGACATATATATTATATAACTTAATAGCACAACAAAATGAGCAAAAAGTCAAGTTGCTGTATGATTAAATCCTGAGGGACTTAAATGAGACATAACAACACACTACAACATAATGGTGTCAAAGGTGAGACTGAGTTCATTTTGGAAAGATTTGCACTTATGAATATGATATTTATCCAGTAAGAAAATAAGATTGATTATTATTGATTAACTTCATTTTGTTTCTCATAGTACATTCCTGAAAGTAAAAGAACTTTTGGATATATTCAAGAATGTCAGATGCTGAGTAATGTCGGGATCTTTTTGAAACTTTTTAAGAAAACTTTGATATTTCTGTTACAGCCGACAGGGTGAGAAACATGTTTTACCCACAGCAGATTCCAGTGGATCTAAAGTGGACCACAAGGAAGTAAAGAATACGTGAGCGTAATGACACCTGAAGGACTTAAAGGCGTTAAACACCACAGCAAATTGATTTGGAGTTACACGGACACAACTTCTGAATATTGATAAAGTTTTCCATTTGAATTGAATAGTTGACCAATAGATAAAGAATGTCCTTGTTCATCTTGTATTAGGTATAAAATGTTACAAGATATTGAACATTTTATCAATTATTGTTTTGGTTATGGAAATGGAGATGCTGAAATACCTCCAGCCTTTGAAATTAAAATTCTCACTACCACATCTTATGTTTTTCACATTGTTAATCTTTTACCATCGTCTTTAAGAATCATTCACTTCACATGTTGCCACAGTACTGTTTCAAATGTACTTTGGCAACATGTGAAGTGTAATGCCAATAAAGCCCACTGAGTTGAAATGGATATCAGCACTGGCTCAGTACAGGAGACTCCGGGAACATCACGTTGCCATGGCAACAGCATCAGATCTTGATGGCATTCCAACGTTCTGCTTATGCAGTGTCCACGGTGCCTCACTTCCATGACGACATCAAAATGATATGGCAGCCATCTTGAAGTGTACCACAAGATTACTTTGATCCATCGAGAAGTGGCCTTTTTATTGATTCTCTCTCCCTCCTCTTTTTGCTAGGGAGCTCAAACATCATTCTCCGGTCTCAGAAAAAAGTTTAAAAACTAAAGGCACCACCAATATTTATTTTAACTGTATTTTACACTTTAATTTGATGACAAATCCCGACACTCATAATGCTGCACTTGTCACCACAGACAGATTATTAATGTCACACCACCTCTCTGTGTTAAGGGCCTTTACACATCATGCAGTAACTGCCTTCAGCCTGTAGAGGGGAGTAATCACTTGAAACGTCCAGCAGTATGACGTTCCGGATTCACGAAGAAGAAAACTAGCTAGTTACTGTAAACAAAGCTGACCGCCAGTCTGTCGTCTGTAATATAACCGTTACGGTCATCATCTATATTAAACTACTTGACAGGTTAAAGGTATGATTGTATATACGTCTACTTACCATGAAAGTAACATGCTTTAGTTTAGTTCTCATCAAGCCTTTAGTCGCTGAACTAGAGATGAGAAAACTAAGGGTTATTGATATCGCTTTACGTTAGCATAAACATGCTAACGTTAACAGTAATTTCCCCGCGGCGTTAGTCAGGTTAAACTAACAAGACGAGGATTCGAGTAGTTAGTCCAATAGCCTTCACATTCTTGCAGGGTTTACCAACTATGTGAAAGTTAAATAGGACTTTCACGAATGATCTACCTTGACTTTTCCTAGCGAGCTAACGCCAGCTAACGTTTCTTCCTGCTAACGCCTAAGCTAAAGTTACAGCTCAAGATTTGACGGCACGTTGCTTTCCCGGTGTCCCTGACTGTAATGTCTCGATGTGCGCAGACAGCAGCCGTCTCGAGACACCGAGGGTTTACTCCCATGAGCGACAACAAGCTACATGATCTCACCCGTGGTCCAGTAGTGGGTAGAAGATGGCTGCAGAGCTGTTTCCCACCAAGAAGCTGGTCCCGTCTACCTCAGCGAGTACTTCCATCCAGCAATACCAGCAGCAGAACCTGACCAACAACAACACCATCCGGGGCTGCAACTGGCAGGGTCTCTACCCGACCATCCGAGAGAGGTGGGCGACTTTCAGATAACTTGACATACTTCCTGTAGGGATGGTGCAAACTGGTTGACAGTGTCTGATGATCATATAATGGTGTTGTACTATACTGTCGACAGGGTATCTGCAGGATCGTTAAAAGTCTGGGAAAGTATCCAAACTTAAGGCCTTAAAAGTATTCAAATGTCTTAAATCCTGTTGTTAGGTCTTATTTTTCCAGAACACGTTAGTAGTTCAATCTTCATCCTATCTGCTGTAATAAACAGTTTGACACTTTCCTCTTTTCCTTCATTTATTCTGCCTATTTATAGTTTCCATCAGCGATATCATGCTTTGTTTCTTTACTTTGGTTTTTAAATCGGTCTTAAATTCATTAACACGGTCTTAAATTTGGCTTTCTGAAACCGGCAGACACCTGGGGTCAACTCGTAGAACATCATTTAAAAAATCACTAGTGATAGTCTGTATCCACACCAGGGGTTTGACTGTTTCCTACATCGACTAACTGGCTAAACTCTTTGTAACTGCAGGAATTCGGTCATGTTCAACAATGAGGTGATGGCAGATGTTCACTTTGTGGTGGGGCCGCCCGGCGGGACTCAGCGGGTACCAGGGCACAAGGTAAACCTTCACATTCAGGCTGCTGGTCCTCGTGCAGGTCTACAGCCAGGGTGGAAAAACTGCTAAATGCAGTTGTGGCCAATAAGTTAGCTTAATCTACCAGGTAACCAGCCACTCCAAAACTAGTTAGCAGGTAAAATCATAAAACCGGTTGGTAGGTTCTGTACAGTCCCACAATGCTTTGTGGTGATGACCAACTCGTAGGCTCATGTGTCAGCTGTGTGTAAGTTTGGATCTTCTCTTTCGTGACGTCCATGTTTCCTCTCGGTCCGGCAGTACGTTCTGGCTGTAGGTAGCTCGGTGTTCCACGCCATGTTCTATGGGGAACTGGCCGAGGACCAGGACGAGATCCGGATCCCCGACGTGGAGCCTCCTTCCTTCCTGGCCATGATGAAGTACGTGGATGTCACTCACTCTTTGATTCTCTTAGTTTAGTGAAGGAGCATTTTGTTTTGCCTCGATGTAGATATGAAAATATTCACCCCCTTGAGGTTTTGCACATTATTCTGTTAGAAAAATGTTTAAACTACATTTGCACATTTCAGAACTTCTTTTATTCATACTTCAGCTTTAATACTTTCTTTAAACTTCTTTAAAGAAAATTGCTCCAGTTTTACTTTTAAAGTCAGGACGTCTGACACCATTGAGGGGTTTTGGGATGTAGGCTGGACTCTGGTTCAGATTCAAGTTGATGGAGTATCAAAGGAGAAACATCCTTTTTATACATTACAGAGCATACATCCCAACAGAATGTATTCTGCATATACTATAGTGAAGGACCTCTGCCCCCCCTGCCTTCCCAGGTATATCTACTGTGATGAGATCGACCTGTGTGCCGACACCGTGCTGGCCACCCTCTACGCTGCCAAGAAGTACATCGTGCCTCACCTGGCTCGGGCCTGCGTCAACTTCCTGGAAACCAGCCTGAGCGCCAAGAACGCCTGTGTGCTGCTGTCCCAGAGCTGCCTGTTCGAGGAGCCCGACCTGACGCAGCGCTGCTGGGAGGTGATCGACGCCCAGGCCGAGCTCGCCCTGCGCTCCGAAGGCTTCTGCGACATCGACGTCCAGACGCTGGAGAGCATCCTGCGGAGAGAGACCCTCAACGCCAAGGAGATGGTCGTGTTTGAGGCGGCGCTGAACTGGGCCGAGGCCGAATGCCAACGGCAAGATCTGACGCCGACTATTGAGAACAAGCGCCTGATGCTGGGCAAGGCCATCTACCTGATTCGCATCCCCACCATGGCGCTGGACGATTTTGCCAACGGAGCGGCGCAGTCTGGCGTGCTCACGCTCAACGAGACCAACGATATCTTCCTGTGGTACACGGCCGCCAACAAGCCTGAACTGCTGTTCTGCACCAAACCCCGTAAAGGCCTGGCGCCACAGCGCTGCCACCGCTTCCAGTCTTGCGCCTACAGGAGCAACCAGTGGCGGTACCGCGGCCGCTGCGACAGCATTCAGTTTGCCGTGGACAAACGCGTCTTCATCGCGGGCTTCGGCCTCTACGGGTCCAGCTGCGGTTCGGCCGAGTACAACGCCAAGATAGAGCTGAAGCGGCAGGGAGTGCCCATGGGCCAGAGGATCATCAAGTACTTCTCAGACGGCTCCAGCAGCACCTTCCCTGTGTGGTTCGAATACCCTGTGCAGATTGAGCCCGACACCTTCTACACAGCCAGCGTGGTGCTAGATGGCAATGAGCTCAGCTACTTCGGCCAGGAGGGCATGACAGAGGTGCAGTGTGGGAAGGTGACCTTCCAGTTCCAGTGCTCCTCAGACAGCACCAATGGAACTGGAGTGCAGGGAGGACAGATCCCAGAACTGATCTTCTACGCCTGAGCCTTTAGTCCCAAAGAGAAAGTCCTGCTTCACTGCCAGAGGCTGGAGGTGGATTCTGGGGAAGCCTAGAAGCTTCTGTATCTGAGGAGGTTGTTCTGAGGCTTCAGGAGGCGTTCAGGGTCTGATACCTGATGTGACAAAACCACTTTTCCTCTGATATCAAGCCAGGTTTCTACAAGGTTCTCATCCTAGTTAAAGCGATGACAACATCACATCCTGTGAATTGGTAAATGAGGTTTAATGACTTTCATACAAACAAAAGGACAAAAACTAACTAAGGACACGTTTGCTGGTCGAACTAGTCAAATTATCCACACAGCCCAGTGTGACCGTCTAGACCTGGTGACCTGGTCTAACACGTCATGTGATTGGTTGTGTTGCTTTGTGGAAGTCGTTTCCGTCTCCAACAGCTCATGGTCGACGCTTCACATCGCTTGAAATCTGCAGCGATCAAACTGTTTCTAAATCTGTTTCCAGTTTCCCTACGTTGTCGTTTGCTCCTTAACGCACCGCCACCGGGGAGCAGTGTAAATAAAACACTACGAAGACGCAGGTCGTATAAACACATTGATGTGACAACGTGTTTCAACTGTGTTTCTATTTTGGGAACGTTTGACTCGGTTTGACTTGACTGAGTATCAGGATGGGAGCCGGTTTCCTGCCTGATCACAGATCCAGACGCTGCGACCAAAACTCAACGTGTCTTTAATATCTTAGTTACTCCTGGAACTGAACGTTGCTGCTGTTTGGAAAGTTGAATACATTCCTGGGACATTACAAACTTGATATTTAGGGCTTAATATTTTTGATATTTGATATTTAACAGTTTACTCCAGTTAGTCCATGATTCTGGTTTTAATATAACCTGGTGCTGTGTGTTCTAGCCTTTTTATTTAAACACACACAAATATATATATATATATATATATCTCTTATAACAGACATAACATGGGAACCTAAAGGGGATTCCACCAATCACCACCTGAAGTCCGTCTGCAGTGGAATCGATTCTCTACAAGGATCTTTGTGACCTTTAGTTTATTTTTGGTTGTAATTCTTCAGCAGCCCTGCAGTGTTCTGTACTTCTGTTGTTCTACTGAAACAATTAACTTCATAACGACATAAAACTATTTTCCTAACAGTTGTTTTCTGGGTAGCGTTCAACACTACACCCCCCTTCACCTGCACAGCTTAACACATCTGTCTCCTTTAGTTTTGGAAAACGTGAGATTAAACTTCAATGAATGTTTCCATTCCCGTTTGCAGTTCTGATGTAACTAATGTCTTTTACAACGAACAATTTTTGTATCTTATTCTACATTTAGAAACATATTTTTGGATGTTGATTTCCTGTCGTCTGATTCCAGAATGTGGCTGCGGTGCGACGGAGACTGTGGCCTTATGAACGTGATGTGGAAATAAAGAGGAACTGTTTTGTCCAAGTTGTTGTTGAAATTCAGTTTGGCTGCTGGAGCCCGTCTGATGTTTTGGATGATGCTCATATCTGATACCAATATGATCTGCGACCGGAGACGCTTTCTGAGCTGTCGACAGAAAACACGTCACTCTGCTCCCAGGCAGCTCAGAGCTTTATGCTTTTTTGACATTTTTCCTGTACAAACATGTAGCTCATAAAAACACACGGTACACTCAGCAATAGGAAACATCCACCACGTAACCATCCATCATTAGGAGTCTCATTGTATTGTAAACTCGGCGGCTGGTGACCGGTAGGAACCGGCTCTCCTGACCGGTGGTCCGGTTCCGTCGGTCCTACTTGACCTTCTGTTTCTTTCGTGCCTGGAACTGCTCCGTTTTGTTCTTAATCGACTTGACCAGCAGAGACAGACTGGGATCCATCGGCTTCTTGGCGGAGGCCTTTTCCTGCCCCTTCGCCCCCGCTTCCTGTGTGGGCGTGGCCTGCCGGGCGGCGAGGGCGTCCTCTCGGCGGTGCTGCTGCTCCTCCCTCCGCCGCTGCTTCTCAGCCAGGATGCTCTGAGTGCCTTTGGTCTTCTTGTAGCCGGGGTCCGACGGGTCCAGGCTGAACAGGTGGGAGGTGAACATGGCCTGGAAACGAGGATCCTTGATGTCCACCTGGACACAGCGAGAGAACACAGGGTGTTGAGTAATCTATGACCTTCATCGACCTCTAGTGGCAACAACATTCAACAGCTTGATAATAGAGAACAGAAACGGGTAGTGAAGGAAATATCACCATGCAAAATACTAGGATAGTACTAGTACTACTGATTTGTATGATGCTTTTACAGCTGAAGAAGAGAACAAATGTGTGCAAAAGTCACATTTCCCATAATCCTTGCTGCTTCCTGTTGCAAAGAGGATGTTGCTACTTGCTCCACTTGCACTGGAAAACACTCAAAACTCAGAAATCCCACAACCAGCAGGAAAACTGATGGTAGTGATGAACTTCATATGACCCTCTAACCCCGCAGGGTCACATGACACAGTAAGTGGTATCCCCCTCTGACCTGGAAGTCGTCGTCCTCCAGCGGCCCGTCGCTCTTCTTCAGCAGCTTCTTCCTCTTCTTCTTGCTCAGGTTCTGCTGTTCTACGATCTTGTCGTAGTTGAAGTGTTTGTGCTTGGCGTCGTCCTCGTCCTCCATCAGCAGAGCCATCTCCGCCTGGAGAGACATTTAGATCAGGGAGAACATGTTACTGATATGTGGTAGAACCAGGTGATCGACTTGCTTACAAATACACAATTTAACACAATTTCATAATTTCAACTCAATCTATTGTTGTTTAGTTTTAGAAGACGTGTCTCCTCATAGCCACCTAGCCGCTAGTCAGCCAGTGTGTCGAGGTTAAATGTCTTGTCGCTTCAATGTCTGGATCACCAACAACCAATAGTAAGAAGGGTCAAAGGTCAGCCTCTCGATGCAGAGCCACATCGACCTTCTGGGTTTTCATTGGTCGGCAAACCCCCCAAACATCAACACTACCAGGGAAACCACCGGATCCATCGATCTGTTCGGGGTTGTGATCAGTGAAAGGAGAAACCAAACCTTTCGTTTCTCCAGCTCCTCTTCCTCCTCAGGCGTTCT
Source organism: Hoplostethus mediterraneus (assembly GCA_034670385.1). Lineage (NCBI taxonomy): Eukaryota > Metazoa > Chordata > Actinopteri > Trachichthyiformes > Trachichthyidae > Hoplostethus > Hoplostethus mediterraneus. Next base: position 854,164 of record JAXDDW010000048.1, on the reverse strand, counting down.
CTCCTCTTCCTCCATCTTCTTGTTTTTCTTCTTCGTTTTCTTCCTGGGCTCCGCTGGTGGGAGACAGACGACAAGATGTTGGTGATTCTGTCTGATTGGTCAGTTTATAACTACAAATACTTCAATTCTATATTTGTATACCAGCTGCATCAGATACACCAAGCACAAAATCAGCTAAAAACTACTTCTTTTTTTTTACCAACCAAATCTGACCTGATTATTATTATTATTATTATTATTATTATTAATAATAAATATCTGGCAATTTACTGAGGCTTTTGTCATTTCTATGTTATGGGGTATTTTAGATGAAAAAAACATATACAAAATAATAATAAAAATATTAAATAAAAATAATAATATACTACAATAATAGTATAAAATACATTTGTAAATAATTCAATAAAAGAAATAGAAAAAGAAATAGAAAAAAGAAATAGGCGTTAAGAGAAGTTTCCTGATATTTTATAAAATATGAGTTATTTTGAGTATTTGACAAAATAAAAGTCATATAAAAAGTGTTGGTGTCCATATTCAATATTAAACGGAACATCCCAACACAGATACTCAGGCAGCATCCAGAACCAGGAAAGACTGACAGTATTGATTGACAGGTTGATTGATTAACAGTATTGATCGGTCACCTGGAGAACCGAGCTCTTCAGCGAAGAACGGGTCGTTGAGGTCGACGTCCGGAGGAAGCTCGTCGTCGCTGAGGTCGGACTCAGACGCCTGGAGGACAAACACAACATGAATAAAAACCTTCATTTATCATGGGAAGGTTTGCAGCATGCATGGGTGTTTTCAGACACGCCCTCACCGTGTGTGTGTGTGTGTGTGTGCGTGCTTTACAAGCCCAACACTGCTCCAGTCACCTGTTGTTTCTTTACTTTCTTCTGCTTCTTCTTCTCTCTCTTCTTCTCCAGGAAGTCCTCCCAGGGCGTCAGCTTGTCCTTCCCCTCCAGCTTCTTCTTCACCAGCTGCTCCGTCGTCTCCTTCAGGCCTGTGGGCACGAGACAGAGGTGAGACAGACTAGCAACTAGAGGTGAGACAGGTCGAGGCTGCCTCAGCCTAGTAACTAGGGGTGAGACAGGTCAGACCTAGTAGGTGTCTCACTACATCTAGTAACCAGGACAGGAAACGTGACAGTTAAATCCCGCCCCAAATAAAAACACAACAACAATAAGCGACGTGATTGGTTTCCTGTAAACGGACAGCTGCTTCCTCCTGGCGGAGACCTGAGGAAGACCCGATGAAGACCTGAGGAAGACCCGATGAAGACCTGAGGAAGACCCGATGAAGACCTGAGGAAGAGGGTTCCTCAGGTCCCGATCTCTCCAGTGATCTCCTACCTGGAACCCAGGTGATCTCCATCTCCATGTCCTTGTCTTGCTGCAACTTCTTGTCTTTGTCCTGGAGGCTCTTCAGCATCTCTCTGTACTTGGAGATCTGCTCAGCACTTTTCTTCTTCTTCTTCTTCTTCTCCTCCTTGGGTTCATTCTCCACCTCTACAGCAGTCTCTTCTGTCTGTTCAGCTACAACACCTACAGAGGACAGAAGAAGAAGAAGTTTGAATCTGTGACATCATCATATTGCAGTAATGTGTTTCCAGTGATTGTCTTACCCTCTGCTGTCTCGCGGTCCTCCTGCTTTCCAAACTCCATCGCTCCGTCCTCCTCCTCTTCTTCTTCTTCTTCGCTGGAGGAGGCCAGGTAGGCGTTGAAGTCCATCTCCAGCAGCTCATCCTTGTTGAACTTCTTGTTCATGGCGGTCACGCGCTCGTGGTCCGTCTCGTCCCAGGTCAGCTCCACCTGATTGGTTGAACAGAAACTCAGACACTCTCAACGCCCTTTTGTCCGTCTTGGCGGCTGAGAAAACCGACTTCCACAAACGCCTCGTGACAATCAGGACTGAAGTCAACTTCCATTTGCACTAAATTATCCAATATCATGAGTTTTTTTTATAAACGTACGCAATGTACTGAGGTCAGTATTGTACATGTAGCAGCTACATGAAGGAGTACATGTTCTGCCTGGTCTCCATGTATGACAGTGTGGTCACAGTGCAGCAGCCTTGTTAAGGTGCATGCAGGTTATACGGTGCGTTCAGTGTCGTCTCGTACTACTGAGCCTCACCTTGGACGTGGAGGCGGCGGACGAGGTGAACAGTTTGGGGGTGTAGGCTGACAGGTCCACTTCTGTCACCTCGTCTTTGGGCTCGTCGTCAAACGAAACGTCATCGGGAATGAACCTGGAGGAAACAGATACACACTTTTATATCACTGTAATACAAAACAATAATAATAATTTTAAAAATCTTCCAAGGCCATACAGATTTAATTACCTGTTTAACAGATGCCCTGCAACATAAAATATAATGAAATAAAAATCTAGGACGGCATATAAAACGCAGATGCAGCATTTTTTATGCCGTCCTAGAATCTATTTATTTATTTATTTATTTTTTGCAAGAAAAACCGACTAGTTAATTAACTTTTTCTGGCCCAAGTAAAATATAAGGTTTATACAGACTCTTAATGCCTGGTAGAATCACATATAAGAGTAGAGAGTCGACTGGAGTTCTGATTCTTGCTTTAACATTAAACACCTTCGTGTTCGGGTGATTTGGTTCGAGACCCTGCGGTCGTTCGTTCTCGGTAAACCGGTAAACGTAAACCGTCTCCTCTCACCGCAGGTCCAGGACCGAGCAGCTGCTCTCGTACTCGAAGCCGTCACACTCCGCGTAGATCTTGGCGGCGGTGTCGGGCGAGTCGCACTCCACCACGGCGTAGTAATACTTCAGCCGCTTGAACTGGTAGTCGCGCATCTTCTCCCTGTAGACCCTGCAGACACGGGGACACCAGTTCCCCGCCTCAGTGATGCAGAAAGAATTGATTTGTACCAGGCAGCTTGTTGTTGTTGTTTTAGTATCTGATGTTGTGGCCGGACCAAAACAACATCATCATCCAAAGCCACTTTTGAACTGTTGTGCAATAAAACATAATCATTTGTGACATTTATTGAATTGGGGTGTTAAATACGAAATAAAGACTTTAATTTTACATCCAACATGTTCTTGTTGTAAAGCATCTGTTAAAGTTCAACTCAATACTAAATTACGTTAAAGTCAATATTGTTCCATCGCAATTTATTGTATAATTTCTTTACTACAAAAACATTTTTCCCCTTTGAGCGGAAAAACGTGTTGCTGTTTCCATTCAACGTTTTTATTCAATACATTATAATTCATACAAAATATTTGATAGAAACTCATTTCATCATTTCAAAACTGCACACACATGAACCTGAAAAGCTGCATGTGTGTGTGTGTGTGTGTGTGTGTGTGTGTGTGTGTGTGTGTGTGTGTGTGTGTGTGTGTGTGTGTGTGTGTGTGTGTGTGTGTGTGTTACTTCTCCTCCTCGGTGTCGTTGTCGGGGTCGTCCGGCAGGGCCCTCAGCTCCTCGGGGCCGTGGGTCTGCTCCACCTGCAACCGCTCCTTCCCAAACTCTGATGGGTAGATCTGGAAAACACCCAGCATGCATTGCTGTCAATAAATACTTCTCTTTCCCTCACATGCAGTTGTGAGAAAAAGTTTGTGAACCCTTTTGAATTGCCTGTATTCCTACATAAACGGATCCTAAAATATGGCCTGATCTTCACCTGCGTCATAAAAATAGATCAACATGATGCAACTGCAACTTTCTCACAACTGTAGATCAGTTGCACCTTCACCTTTCATGTCAGCATGGCTGCTCCACCGAGAGCTTTTATTTTGAAAGAGGTGCAGAGGGCAAAATGGGTCAGTCTGGTTTCCACTCCAGTTGGACTGGAAATCATCTAATGTGATGAATGTGTGAAACAAGCTGGATCTGATATTCCCTGACTTTAACAAATCCCTTCACTGTCCCTGCCTGGAATACCGCTCTCATAATCCATGATATTCCAGAAAGTCCCTGATAGAGGTCGTGAGGTTTCACCTTCACAGACAGCACCGCGCCTCCGCTGGGTTTGAAGGAGTTGAATAAAGCCAGAAGGTCCTTGGCTTTCATCCGGTCCCAGTCCATGTTGCAGACGGCGAGCCTCGCGGAAACCTGGCAGGGACACAAAACACCACCAAGTTAACCAAGCTGTGGTGCGTTCAGGTTCCCTGGTGGGTGGAATGGAAAAGATATGAAACCAAGACAAATAACTGTGAATAATAAACACAATCACAATAATGAGCTAAATAATGCGGATTGTTATTTCTGCCATAATCTGCACCAATAAACCAATAAGACTATAAATCAATAATCTATAAATCAATAAGACTATAAACCAATAATCTATAAATCAATAATCTATAAATCAATAAGACAATAAATCAATAAGAGTATAAACCTCGTCGTTCCGCGGCGCGTCTTTGCACAGCTCTCCCCAGTCGTGTTCGATCTCCTCTTCCTCGCGCCGCAGGATGGCCTCCACCTCGTCTTCCTCGTCTTCGTCGGAGCTGGTCTCCACGTTGCCCTTCCCCCTGGCCGGGTCCGGCTCGCTGTCGCTGTCCTCCGAATCCAGACCAGACTCTTCCTCCTCAGAGCCACCCTCCGCATCACTGTCGTCTTCATCATCCTCCTCCTCATCATCATCTGTAAGGCTGTCTCCCAGGTCCACGTCATCCTCATTTACACTTTGCTGTTCCTCATCGTCTTCATCATCACCTGGGAAAAACAGATTCTGTTCAGCGTGCTGCATTCACAGACGTCTGCAGTGTGGGAAATTACAGCCTCTTCGCTGGGAAATGAAACATCCACAGGTCTTAATCTGTGACTGGAAGGTGAAACAGTGAAAGGAGTCGGTGCATTTTGGGATGTAGCAGCCGGTGTGGCCTGCAGACGGAAAAGTTAGTTGTCCTGCCCTGTCTGTCTGCCTGTCTGTCTGCCTGTCTGTCTGCCTGTACGTCTGTCTGTACGTCTGCCTGTACATCTGCCTGTACGTCTGCCTGTACGTCTGCCTGTACGTCTGCCTGTACGTCTGCTGGCGAAAGTTTCTGCAAAATATTGAATAAAGCCGACTGCAGACTTGTCGTCCCTCCTCCCTCACCGAGTCTCTCTCTACTAACTCTTTCTACCACTCACATAAACCAGTGACTGTGTGTTCACCATGTGAGCAACGTGATCAACAAGCCACCAGAAGGTTCCTCAGCCGATGTGTCAGCTGGGAAAAGACATGGCTGAACTGTTCATGGAAATTGGCCGCCCAACAGCCAATCAGATTTCTGCGTCCTTGTTTCCCCACTGATGTGATTTAGTTTCATGATCAATAATATAGCAAAGATAATAACAGCAATATAATAACAAGAATGGAGAAGTTGATTCCAGCTATTCAAAGCTTCCCGGTTCTCTACAACTGTAATTTGAAACGACACCAAAGCAGCAAAAAATACACGATTTGCCCTTTCAAAACCTCGTATCTTACCCTCCTCGATAACTCTGACTCCTCGTGCAGGCTGTTCTACTTCGACTTTACCATCTCGGTTCTGCACCGCTTTTCCTTTCTTTGTGGTTTTCTCAGCGTTGACCACTCCCTCCAACTTTCCTTTGATTTTCTTTTCTTTTCTTTTTGCTCTCTGCATCCTCCTCTTCCTCGGAGTCGGACACTTGGTAGAAGCGCTTCAGGTCTTCCGTGGAGGTGTGGTTGATGGGACGGCCTCGCTTGTCCACGGTGTACTTCACCTTGAAGCGTTTGTCGTGAAACATGGACTGGAAACGCTTGTCGATCTTGATCTTGTGTTCTTTCTCGGGCATTTCCCAGAAGCGGGGGTCCTTCTGCACCCTGAGGAAGCGGTCATCGCCGCCCGGGTTCTTGGAGGAGGACATGGCAGCGAACTCTGTGTGTCACCTGACAAGAAAACAGATTTAATTTGTTTTCAAACCGAATGTATTTGAAGGCCACTGCTTCTCAATCACATATGCACATGCCTTGTGCATATTTTGCCTCAGACTCGTCTCGCTCTTGTGCCACTGTTGGACTTGGACTCAAACTTTCCCTGCCCGTTTAAAAATTTAAAAAATATATATCTGTAGTTTTCTTGATGTTTTGGTTGCATTTCTCCTCAGACCTACAAACAATTTAATGGATTTCACCTGTAGAAACGTGTGTGTAATGGTCCACAAACATCTATATACTGATCAAGTCAATTCCTATGCATTGATTAGTTGTATGTTGAAGGGTTTAGTACAGAGCTCCTGCAGATGGCGCTACATCTGTTCATCCTTGAGAAACTATCAGCATTATATTTACACCTGGAAGACATTCACACTGTTTGTTCCCTAGTTGGGTCTAGAATAGGACTTGACTTGCTCTTGGTCTAGACCACTTTGGATCTGGTCTTGGACTTCACTAAGTTGATCCTGACTACAGTCCTGGTCTGAGCAGGAATGACAGCAACTCTCCAACTGGTAAAACAAACCGTTCAACAACGTGAGCCCGGGAAACTGGACTTCTGTTTTAAAGCAACGCTGTTAGTATCCCGTCATGCTAACACGTCTCTGTGTACCGTTACTATCCCGGTAACTATCACCACATCTGAAAACAGCGCTAACGCTATTTCAGTTAGCATAGCACCGACAGACATGTAAACAACGCTTCCGTACGGTAATTCGGCGAGTGGCGGGAGAAACGTTGACGACCTGCTAACGGAATATCTAAGACTCAACAGACACGTTCAAATATAAGAGCTGAAATACGTTTAATACATGAGTAAAACTTACAAAAAGTAAAACTGTACCGATAACTTCAGTCCGCTCTACACGTGTTTTCCCAGCATGCACCACTTCAGTGACCTTTCCCCGTTTCTGCCCCTTTCCTGCTACGACAAGCGACGTGGGACAAATCAGACAAACGGGAGAAACGTGATGCGCTATGATAGTTGTAACCGTTGCGAAAGAAAGTTGTGTGTTTATTTGAGTATAACAAAAACAAAGGCAGTAAAATATGTAATAAATGTTTTTAATAGATATATTTCATGTTCATAAATGTCTGTTTAAGATTCTATAAGGACACTGAACGATAGACGATCCTACTCTCCAATAAGAAAGCTGTGAAATGGGTACAGTTGTGATAATATTATAATAACGATTACAATACTGCAATAACAATTACTACTACTACTACTAATAATAATAATAATAATAATAATAATAATAAAGACACTGCTATCCACACTCAATTTAAAGTCCAATCCGAGTCTGGTTCCGTATTTTCAGGATCCAGTTCCATATTTTCCCGCCGTCTTTCACTGACGTCATTCAATGTGGACGACAGCGACAGGTTGTTGTGCAACGCTCGGATGAAACCCGTTACTGTCGTGCTGTCGGTTTACAGGACACCGGTCACCTCCAGCAGTGAACCATGAGCGGCGCGGCGGGGAACGGCTTCCTGCGGGGGCTGTGTCTCTACCGGAGGGTGCTGGGGATCTGCACGGGCAGGGCGTCCCTCCAGGCCCGGGGTGGATGTGCGTCTACCGGGTTCCCCGCTGACAGAGCCCCGCAGAGGGATGTCAGCCCGGGGGGCGATGAACGTCTTCGACCGGACGATGAAGAGGAAGCAGAAGAGCTGGGCGGCGTCCCTGCAGGACGGCCACCAGTACGACTACCTGAGAGACGAGGCGAGTGAGACTCACACGGGGCTACGAGGGGAAGACCGATATATCGCTTTACCGATATTGGTCTTGTATTGATTGGAATGGGATACTAGCAAACTGTACTACATACTATACTACACACACACACACACACACACACACACACACACACTTGTAACACATGCGAGCTAGTGAAGTTCACGCTCATGAGTTTGATTTCCTGTTGTGTTTCACTGCAGGTTGGCAGCCGAGTGGCAGATCGGGTCTATGACATCGCCAGGTAGGTGACTTGCTTCCATGTTTACCACAAGTCAGGAAAAGTATGAAACAAGTCTTTATAACTTACTTGACAAATCTTTGTATGTTTGGAGGTTGGAGTCGGTGGAGAGTCTGAGTGTCCATGATGGTCTACATGCTGCTTCAGGTCCAGCTTCAGGTCCAGCTTCAGGTCCAGCTCACCCTCATGCTCTCCTGTTGTTCTGCTTTCTGGTTTCAGGACGTTTCCTCTGGTTCTGGACATCGGAGGTGGGAAGAGTCACATTGCAGAGCATTTGAGCAAGGTACAGTCCATACACCTGTATCTGTGGTACAATGGTACAGTCCATACACCTGTATCTGTGGTACAATGGTACAGTCCATACACCTGTATCTGGTACAATGGTACAGTCCATACACCTGTATCTGGTACAATGGTACAGTCCAGACCTGTATATTCTTCATGTTTTGTGTGCTGCTGGTCTTCCAGGACGTGGTGGAGCGTCTCTTCCTGACGGACATCTCAGACTCCACTCTGGTGAGTTGAAACATCCAGACAGTTGAAGTTCCTCCAGAGACCAGAGACCACCGTGCAGACAGAGACCACCGTGCAGACAGAGACCAGACCCGTGCAGACAGAGACCTAGTTCCTCCAGAGACCAGAGACCACCGTGCAGACAGAGACCACCGTGCAGACAGAGACCAGAGACCACCGTGCAGACAGAGACCAGAGACCACCGTGCAGACAGAGACCACCGTGCACCGTGCAGACAGAGACCACCGTGCAGTGCAGACAGAGACCAGAGACCACCGTGCAGACAGAGACCACCGTGCAGACAGAGACCACCGTGCACCGTGCAGACAGAGACCACCGTGCAGACAGAGACCACCGTGCAGACAGAGACCAGAGACCACCGTGCAGACAGAGACCACCGTGCAGACAGAGACCACCGTGCAGACAGAGACCACCGTGCAGGATGTGAGCCTGCGTATGAACACTGAGGTTTACTCTGTTGTCTCCATCCCCAGAAACAGAGGAGAGGCGGTGAGATCCCGACCCACTGTGTTCTGGCCGACGAGGAGTTTCTGCCTTTTAAAGAGAACACCTTTGACCTGGTGATCAGCAGCCTGAGGTGAGTGATGCAGTTACGTGTATATAGTAGTATACTAGTATAGTAGTATACTAGTAGCAGCTCAAAACCTGACCCGTGTTTGTTGACTTTATTTGATCTGGTCATTTATATGTCCGGTGGGTTTCAGCACCACAGGGACCATTAAACCCACTGTGAATGTCCTGGATGGTTTGATACTGATACAGTTCAGTGGAGAAATTGGAGACGTGAGGTTTTCAGTCTGTGTTCACTTTGGACCAGTATGATTATTATATATTGGTTGTTATATTCCAAACTATTATAGTATGACTAAGTGTGAATCAACTGAGAGACAGACAGATAGGATGGATGGACAGACAGCAGAGTGGTCAGAGGCTGTGGGTTCGAGCCTCCAGTCAGCAAGCATCCACCCTGCTGAAGAGTCCTTGAGCATTAGACCTCTGACCTCTGACCTCTGAAAGAGGAGCAAGAGAAGATCACGAAGAAAGTAAACCTGGGGACATGAATGTGGCGGCTGAGGAGTGAACAGCCACGCTAGCAGACTCAGTAGTAAACTAGTTTCACGTCACTGTTTTTCTCTCCTCCTTCCAGTCTGCACTGGATCAACGACCTGCCTGGAGCCCTGAGACAGGTAGGGATGATAACGCCACTATCCTGAGGGTTAGAGTGGTGGGACACAGTCACACAGTCATACAAGGCAGAGCAGAGAAAGAGGAAAAGGTACAAATGTGTGATGGACGATAATCAATCGTTCTGTGAGCCGAGTGGACAGATTTCTATTTACTGCTCTCATTTCTACACATGAATAAGGACGCGACCTCAGTCCTGCTGCCTGGTTCATAAAGGTTAAGACTGAGATGAACAAGATTCTTACGAAACCTTTGTGTGTTTTGGTTTGTTTGGCGCCGCTGCCCCCCGCTGGCCGTTCAGGGAAGGGTTTCATCTGAGCGCTCCGGTAGTGAGTGGGTTCGGTTAGTTACTTCCACCCGTCTCTCCAGATCCAGCAGGTGCTGAAGCCGGACGGGGTGTTCATCGGGGCGATGGTGGGCGGCGAGACGCTGTACGAGCTGCGGTGTTCCCTCCAGCTGGCCGAGACCGAGAGGGAGGGAGGCTTCTCCCCCCGCGTCTCCCCCTACACCGCCGTCACCGACCTGGGCAACCTGCTGGGCCGGGCCGGCTTCACCATGCTGACTGTGGTGAGGGCCGGCAGCAACGCACACGACTGACATCATTAGAAATATCCTGTCAGGTCTGTGGAGATCGGTTTCTAGCTGCTGGGAGGAGCAGCTCTGTTTAATTATAGCGCCCCCATCAGGCCAAACAGCAGATGCATCATTCCTCCAAGATTCAGCAAAATCAGACCGCTGGTGTCTGAGAAATCACCTTTTACAATCAAACAATAGTAAATAAGAATAACAAAAAGGCAAATACAACCAAAATTAAATTGTTGAAAACAAATTCTGTAAAAAGACATTTTAATAAGCAATTTAAGAGATGATATTTTTTCTTCTTTTTTTGCCAGCTGAAGCTCCGGTTCAGTTTTATTGACAAATAGTAAAGTTTTGGTTAACAGTGACACTGACACGAGCAACTTTCACATGCATGTGCACTCAAACACACATTGAAAATTGATTAGCAAAAAGGTGTAGGCACCTTGTTGATGTGTCTTCATAAACCTTTCCCATCTCTCCCTGTTGTTGCAGGACATTGATGAAATTCAGGTTCACTATCCAGGCGTCATTGAAGTCATGACCGACTTGCAAGGTATTGTCCAGCACGTCCAGTCACGAGATCAAACCATGTTTCATGTCAAGGACCCCTGAACAGGAAGACGTTAGGACCCCTGAACAGGAAGACGTTAGGACCCCTGAACAGGAAGACGTTAGGACCCCTGAACAGGAAGACGTTAGGACCCCTGAAAAGGAAGACGTTAGGACCCCTGAACAGGAAGACGTTAGGACCCCTGAACAGGAAGACGTTCGGACCCCTGAACAGGAAGACGTTTGGACCCCTGAACAGGAAGACGTTAGGACCCCTGAACAGGAAGACGTTAGGACCCCTGAAAAGGAAGACGTTAGGACCCCTGAACAGGAAGACGTTTGGACCCCTGAACAGGAAGACGTTAGGACCCCTGAACAGGAAGACGTTTGGACCCCTGAACAGGAAGACGTTAGGACTCCTGAACAGGAAGACGTTAGGACCCCTGAACAGGAAGACGTTTGGACCCCTGAACAGGAAGACGTTAGGACTCCTGAACAGGAAGACGTTAGGACCCCTGAAAAGCAAGACATTAGGACCCCTGAACAGGAAGACATTAGGACCCCTGAACAGGAAGACGTTAGGACCCCTGAACAGGAAGACATTAGGACCCCTGAACAGGAAGACCTCATCACAGATCTGTTGTCATGTGTAGCAACTTGCTACTGTACATGTCTCTTAACAGTGAATTTACTGGAGTCCTTTTTCTTATTCTGCACATTTATATTTTCTCAACTTTCATCAGCTGTTCAATCAAATAGTCTGGTTTTGTTTTTGGCTTTTGTTTCTTCATTACGTTTTTTTAAGTTGGTCTTGAAATAATTTCCAGGCAGCATTAAAAAGGTCTTAAAGTCTTAAATTTGGCTTTCTGAAACCTTATCTACCCTGTCCCAGGGTCCCTGAACCACACTTTCATTTATCTTTTATCATCATGTAGGTATGGGTGAGAGTAACTGTGCCTGGAACAGGAGGTCGCTGTTGCACAGAGACACCATTTTAGCATCAGCAGCCATTTACAAAGGTGAGTCTGACGTTCTGGAAATCTGTTGGTCAACTTGGCCGGTAGGTGATGAGAACATAGACACCGATGTCATCCACGTGTCCCCGGTGGACCGTTGGCTACATGCTAACACTGTAGCTAACACTTTAGCATGCATGCGAGGGACACGTGGATGACTTTGGTGTCCATGTTCTCATCACTTAACCGGTCATTTAACCAACAGGACAATCTCCTAAAACGTTGTGTATTCCTTTAACTTTGTGGTGTAAAACGTTTTAAGTTTTGTTGGGTCTTGTCTGCTTCTTGTTTTTTCCACTGTGGTTTCCTTGCCTTGTTTGCACTGATGTCAGCCACAATGACACATGAGCCCAAAGATAGACAGCCAAATGTGACTGCTCAACTTCCTTCTGCTTAGATATAATAGGACCAGAGCATGCAGCACAGACATCATGGTATCAGAAGTGTTATCTGTGGTTTTTATTACTTGGTGAGATGCAACAAAGGACCACATCTTATTCTGTTGGGTGACAAACCTAGCTAAGAGAAGAGAGCTGCAATCCTTTACATTTAAACGTTGGTCCAGTCCAGCACAAATGCACCTCCACCTGATTTCTCTGATCAGCTCCTTCAACCGGAGAGGAGGAGCTAATCGGTGATCAGATGCTCTTGTGATTGGCTGGATTGAAAACCCGCAGGCCGTTGGGTTTTGATGACACTTGGTTGAAGACCCCTGTTGTAGGAGGCATTTTAGTGTTTTGCAGTTCTAACATTGTTTGTCTGAAACCATTTCAGAGATGTATGGAAACGAGGACGGGTCTGTTCCTGCCACCTTCGAGATCCTCTACATGATTGGCTGGAAGCCTCATGAGTCGCAGGTAAGAAGTTCAGCTGAAATCGATCAGGTGTTGTCGTGTTGTCTGCAAACTCAACAGAAGTGGTAATCCACAAAGTCCTCGTCTGTTTGTTTTTATTCAGTCTCCATCTTCGTCTTTCAGCCTCACTGTGGTTTTCCTCACTGTGGCGTTCCTCACTGTGGCGTTCTTCACTGTGGTGTTCTTCACTGTGGCGTTCTTCACTGTGGTGTTCTTCACTGTGGTGTTCCTCACTGTGGTGTTCTTCACTGTGGCGTTCTTCACTGTGGTGTTCTTCACTGTGGTGTTCCTCACTGTGGCGTTCCTCACTGTGGCGTTCTTCACTGGCGTTCTTCACTGTGGTGTTCTTCACTGTGGTGTTCCTCACTGTGGCGTTCCTCACTGTGGCGTTCCTCACTGTGGCGTTCTTCACTGTGGCGTTCTTCACTGTGGCGTTCTTCACTGTGGCGTTCTTCACTGTGGCGTTCCTCACTGTGGTGTTCCTCACTGTGGCGTTCTTCACTGACTGTGGCGTTCCTCACTGTGGTGTTCCTCACTGTGGCGTTCTTCACTGTGGCGTTCACTCACTGTGGCGTTCCTCACTGCTCTTCCCAGAGATCACCTGTCAATCAAACAGTGTGTCCAGTACTGTGACGTCTTTCTCCTTGGGTTTCCTGTTGATGGAGTTTGAGTTCCTGTAGTGGCGCTCTTTTCTTTGTCTGTTCAGCCACGGTGGCTATCGCTGCTCATGCTAACTACCCAGTTCTTCTTCTGTTGAAACGTAAAACCCATCACTTCCTGTCGCCAGAGGGTTTCTCCCAGGAAAGACCTACCTGACACCCAGGTGTTGAGAACAGCAGATGGAGAAGCCTCATGACCTGGTGGAGGTTGATCACTGTTGGGTTAGAGCGACCAGATAAAGAGGAGCAGAACAAATGTGAATTCATATGAAAATGTTGCAGATTATTACTTTAAATGATCTGTGTTTTGTTTTCCAGGCCAAACCAGCAAAAAGAGGCTCTGCCACCGTCTCGTTCGGGGATTTGTCGAAGATCAACCCGCCAACAAGCACAGACAGGAGCCAGACCACTGAATAGCTGTTCTACTACAGACTGTAAATGGTGTTTTTAATGTAAATAACTGCTTTGTAGCCAGAAAAATATCAACCAATGTCACCTAATATCCTCTGCAATAAACTTGAGCAATGAGAACAGAGATGATGACGCTGACTGAGTTGCCGTTGCTGTGATGCCGTCCCATCAGATCGAGATGTCCCGCCATAATAAACTTTTATACAATGTGTATACGCTGCTTTCCCAAACTCGGCATCTATTGCAGCCCAACCGTCCTGGTAGGGGGATCCCTCTCTGAGTAGCACCTCCCAAGGTTTCTCCCAATTTTCCCGATAAGGTTTTGTGGGACTTTTTCCTTGTCCTCTATGAGGTTCTAAGGCTGGGGGATACTAAGCATTTATTATTTTCACATGTTGGGCACTGTGAAGCCCTTAGAGACTGTAATGGTGATTAAGGGCTGTACAAATAAATGTGATTTGATTTGAAGTGAGCATTAATGCTTTCCCTGGCAGGTAGGTCGACTTTTAGAAGACTGAACAGCATTGGAACCATGCAAAATCAACACTACTGATTTCAAGTCAAGAACTTTATTTGTCACATACACACACAGGGTGTGTAGTGAAATGAAAAGTGGCAATGTTGGTGTATTTAAAATAAAATGTCAAATTATTGTAATGCTGTCACAGGTTAATGCTTAGGTACGAATGTCCACCACGAGTTCCTTACTGAGTACTTTATTCATACAACACATTCCCTAAAATACAACGTAGCAACTTCTTTTGGATGGCGTGTCAGTTTACATTATATTTTCCCATTTTATTTGTAACATGAGAAGCATGAAGAGTTGACTTTATTTTACCTTTAATCTTAAATCCCCTTTTCTCCCAATTTGGTATGGCCAATTCCCCCTGCTTAAGCGATCCTGGTCGCTGCTCCGCCCCCTCTGCCGGCCTGGGGAGGGTGTAGACTACCACATGCATTGGAGTTGCCTGCCGCTTTTTTTCACCAGACAGCAAGCATATCGTGTGCAGAGGAACACGTTATGACACTGAAGCATATTCTGCACCACAAATATCACAACATCGATGAGTGGACTAGCATTTTAATGCCATAGAAACTACAATTATATGATCTGGGACTATTGGCCCAATAAAAACAAGCCATATCTGTATTCAGGAGGAAATACATCTAGAGTTACATATCCAGAATACAGTCATGTAAAGTGGCCAACTGCTTGATATCACTGATGATAGATCAGATGCACGTCTTTTGGGCCTTCGCAAAATTAGAGATTGATAAAGGTAGGAAAATGAACATCCCCATGGACCCACTGTATGTTCTTTAGCATGGAATAGTGTGCAGGATTTCCTGTTGATCAAAGGCACCTACGTGGTGCTCTTAGATGTTTGGGGTTTCCTCTGTTTGCTTGGATGTCTGATGCATTTTTTTCTCCAGGTCTGTCACATTGCTTCGGTCAGCCAGGGAATTCCTCGTCTAATTCATCATTTGGCCAGCAAAGAAATGTCTCTTTTGCTCCCTGCAGCCTGATAGGGAACCCTACACCAATATGCATTTGTGCTTGATATTTGATGAGTCAACAGATGCTGTTTTTCCAAGGACAATTCCACCCTCAGGTACACTTACACTGTTAAATATCAATCTGCGATGTCCAATGCATTCCAGGACTTAATTTGTGATGAAGTGTTTTAATTGACTTTTGGTGTATTCACAGTTTATAGTGGGCAGCGGGGTGGCCTGTTTGTTATGCTGCATTCACATCTCATGCGAATAAATGACTGACTGAAAGACAGCTTGTAAGTGTTAACTCCTTCAAATGCGTTTGAAGCCATGATTGTTCTGTAGACTTTAATTGCTTTGTGATAATTCTCAGCCTTTTCACACATTAGGCATTGTTCACTTAGTGAACGAACCTAGTGGAGTTTATGTTTAGTGCAGTCCAAACACTGCAATACCGACCACAAATGGGGGGGGAAATAAAAACAAACAAGACAGCTTGTGCCCTGCCACTGTTGTAAACGGGTCACTTACGTTTATTTGAAATGTTCAGCTCTGCAACATGGGTGCTGGCCCCCGGTCGATATGGAATGCGGTTGTCGGCTGTGGCAACATCCCCGGCTGACGTGAGATGCACTCAACACCAGACCTATACAAGGCCCCTGGTCAACTGAGGACATATGACCTGCACTATATATGCTGAGCCATAGGGGCCCTGGCTGTACAAGGATATTGAATCAGAGTCAACTACAGAGCCTGCCCTATATTGTCTGGCATTACACACCCAGCAGCCCTGTGGGGATAGATTCCTCTTTAAATTGGCACAGTCAAGTTTCTTCCATTTTTTCACCTCTTCTCAGGGTGATTGTGCTGAGCAGGTTAGACTACCTTAGCAAACCTACATAATCTGCCTATGTCAAAGGCACATCATTTTGTGGGTGTTCCATTACACCATGAGCAAGGTAACTACAGAGGTCTCAGACACACATGTACAAGCAAAGCCAGTTTATTTTTCACCCCCAAAACCAAGAACAAAGTCAAGTTGGCCCATCAGTTGAGGGAAGTCTTGGAAGCATCTTCTGAGGTAGATGGTCTGAAATGACAAGAATAGTCAGTGGCTTTTAGTGGACTGAAATTTAGATGGGGAATTGCCAGACGACATTCTTACCTTTGAGACTCCCTCCTGCCATCCCAGAAATCCCCTAGCTGGGCAAGTATCTATATCCACTGTCTATTCCAACATTCACGCCAAACCTAAAAAGCATAACACTACATAAAACTCAGGACCTATACCTTTTTTGAACTGGTTAAGACTGACCTGGACACATACGTCAAAAACCAGAGCCAGAAAGTAAACGCACACGTACCCATTTTCACTGAGACTGGTGGCTGCACCTCCAGTCTGGGCAGCAGCAGGATAAGAAACGTAGATGTTGCTGAAGGCAGGCTCATAGCTGGGCACCTGGGGCTGCTTGGGCTGGTGGGGCTCGTAGCTAGGCACCTGGGGCTGCTTGGGCTGGTGGGGCTCGTAGCTGGGAAACTGGGGCCGCTTGGGCTCGTAGCTAGGCACCTGGGGCAGCTTGGGCTCGTAGCTAGGCACCTGGGGCCGCTTGGGCTGCTGGGGCTCGTAGCTGGTAACCTGGGGCCGCTTTGGCTGCTGGGGCTCGTAGCTGGTAACCTGGGGCCGCTTGGGCTCGTAGCTGGGAAGCTGGGGCTGCTTGGGCTCGTAGCTGGGAAGCTGGGGCTGCTTGGGCTCGTAGCTGGGAAGCTGGGGCTGCTTGGGCTCGTAGCTGGGAAGCTGGGGCTGCTGTGGCTGCTGGGGCTCGTAGCTGGGAATTTGGGGATCGTAGCTGGGCACCTGGGGCCGCTTGGGCTGCTGGGGCTCGTAGCTGGTAACCTGGGGCTGCTTGGGCTCGTAGATGGGAACCTGGGGCTGCGTGGGCTCGTAGATGGGAACCTGGGGCTGCGTGGGCTCGTAGATGGGAACCTGGGGCTGCGTGGGCTCGTAGATGGGAACCTGGGGCTGCGTGGGCTCGTAGATGGGAACCTGGGGCTGCGTGGGCTCGTAGATGGGAACCTGGGGCTGCGTGGGCTCGTAGATGGGAACCTGGGGCTGCGTGGGCTCGTAGATGGGAACCTGGGGCTGCGTGGGCTCGTAGATGGGAACCTGGGGCTGCTTGGGCTCGTAGATGGGAACCTGGGGCTGCTTGGGCTCGTAGATGGGAACCTGGGGCTGCTTGGGCTCGTAGATGGGAACCTGGGGCTGCTTTGGCTCATAGCTGGGAATTTGGGGATCGTAGCTGGGCACCTGGGGCCGCTTGGGCTGCTGGGGCTCATAGCTAGGCACCTGGGGCCGCTTGGGCTGCTGGGGCTCATAGCTAGGCACCTGGGGCTGCTTGGGCTCGTAGATGGGAACCTGGGGCTGCTTGGGCTCGTAGATGGGAACCTGGGGCTGCTTTGGCTGCTGGGGCTCGTTGCTTGGAATTTGGGGCTCGTAGCTGGGCACCTGGGGCCGCTTGGGCTCGTAGCTAGGCACCTGGGGCCGCTTGGGCTCGTAGATGGGCACCTGGGGCCGCTTGGGCTGCTGGGGCTCGTAGCTAGGCACCTGGGGCCGCTTGGGCTGCTGGGGCTCGTAGCTGGGAACCTGGGGCTGCTGGGGCTCGTAGCTGGGAACCTGGGGCTGCTTGGGCTCGTAGCTGGGAACCTGGGGCTGCTTGGGCTCGTAGCTGGGAACCTGGGGCTGCTTGGGCTCGTAGCTGGGAACCTGGGGCTGCTTGGGCTCGTAGCTGGGAACCTGGGGCTGCTTGGGCTGCTGGGGCTCGTAGGTGGGAATTTGGGGATCGTAGCTGGGCACCTGGGGCCGCTTGGGCTGCTGGGGCTCGTAGCTAGGAACCTGGGGCCGCTTGGGCTGCTGGGGCTCGGAACTGGGAACCTGGGGCTGCTTGGGCTCGTAGATGGGAACCTGGGGCTGCTTGGGCTCGTAGATGGGAACCTGGGGCTGCTTGGGCTCGTAGATGGGAACCTGGGGCTGCTTGGGCTCGTAGATGGGAACCTGGGGCTGCTTGGGCTCGTAGATGGGAACCTGGGGCTGCTTTGGCTGCTGGGGCTCGTTGCTTGGAATTTGGGGCTCGTAGCTGGGCACCTGGGGCTGCTGGGGCTCGTAGTTGGGCACCTGGGGCTTGTAGCTAGGCTGCTGGGGCTTGTAGCTAGGCTGCTGGGGCTCGTAGCTGGGAACCTGGGGCTGCTGGGGCTCATATCTCTGAATTTGGGGCTCGTAGCTGGGCACCTGGGGCAGCTTTGGCTGCTGGGGCTCGTAGGTGGGCACGTGGGGCCTGTAGCTGGGCACCTGGGGCCGCATTGGCTGCTGGTGCTCGTAGCTGGGCACCTGGGGCTGCTTTGGCTCGTAGCTGGGAACCTGGAGCTCATAGCTAGGCACCTGGGGTTGCTTTGGCTGCTGGGGCTCGTAGCTGGGCACCTGGGGCTTGTAGCTAGGCTGCTGGGGCTCGTAGCTGGGAACCTGTAGCTCGTAACTGGGAACCTGGGACTGCTTTTGCTGCTGGGGCTCATAGCTAGGCACCTGGGGCTTGTAGCTAGGCTGCTGATGCTGCTCGTAGCTGGGCACCTGGGGCTGCTTTGGCTGCTGGGGCTCGTAGCTGGGCACCTGCGGCTGATTTGGCTGCAGGGGCTCGTAGCTGGGCAACTGGGGCTGCTGGGGCCTGTAGCTGGGCTGCTGGGGCCTGTAGCTGGGCTGCTGGGGCCTGTAGCTGGGCAACTGGGGCTGCTGGGGCCTGTAGCTGGGCACCTGGGGCTGCTGGGGCCTGTAGCTGGGCACCTGGGTCCTGTAGCTGGGCACCTGGGCCTGCTGGGGCCTGTAGCTGGGCACCTGGGCCTGCTGGGGCCTGTAGCTGGGCACCTGGGCCTGCTGGGGCCTGTAGCTGGGCACCTGGGTCCTGTAGCTGGGCACCTGGGGCTGCTGGGGCCTGTAGCTGGGCACCTGGGGCTGCTGGGGCCTGTAGCTGGGCACCTGGGTTCGTGGCTGAAATTTAGGAGTCGGCATGTGCTGTTGAGGCTTGGGCTTGTAGGTGGGGTGCTGGGGGTCGTAGCTCGGCACCTGGGGCTCGTAGGTGGGAACCTGGGGCTCGTAGGTGGGAACCTGGGGCTGCTTTGGATGCTGGGGCTTGTAGCTCGGCACCTGGGGCTTGTAGCTCGGCACCTGGGGCTTCTTTGGCTGCTGGGGCTCGTAGTTGGGAACCTGGGGCTGCTTTGGCTGCTGGGGCTTGTAGCTCGGCTGCTGGGGCTTGTAGCTCGGCAGCTGGGGCTTGTAGCTCGGCAGCTGGGGCTTGTAGCTCGGCAGCTGGGGCTTGTAGCTCGGCAGCTGGGGCTTGTAGCTCGGCAGCTGGGGCTGCTTTGGCAGCTGGGGCTCATAGCTGGGAACCTGGGGCTGCTTTGGCTGCTGGGGCTTGTAGCTCGGCTGCTGGGGCTTGTAGCTCGGCTGCTGGGGCTTGTAGCTCGGCTGCTGGGGCTTGTAGCTCGGCACCTGGGGCTTGTAGCTCGGCACCTGGGGCTGCTTTGGCTGCTGGGGCTCATAGTTGGGAACCTGGGGCTGCTTTGGCTGCTGGGGCTTGTAGCTCGGCACCTGGGGCTTGTAGCTCGGCACCTGGGGCTCATAGTTGGGAACCTGGGGCTGCTTTGGCTGCTGGGGATTGTAGCTAGGCTGCTGGGGCTTGTAGCTCGGAACCTGGGGCTTGTAGCTCGGAACCTGGGGCTGCTTTGGCTGCTGGGGCTTGTAGCTCGGAACCTGGGGCTCGTAGCTGGGAGCCTGGGGCTGCTTTGGCTGCTGGGGCTTGTAGCTCGGCTGCTGGGGCTCGTAGCTGGGAGCCTGGGGCTGCTTTGGCTGCTGGGGCTTGTAGCTCGGCTGCTGGGGCTTGTAGCTCGGCAGCTGGGGCTTGTAGCTCGGCAGCTGGGGCTTGTAGCTCGGCACCTGGGGCTTGTAGCTCGGCACCTGGGGCTTGTAGCTCGGCACCTGGGGCTTGTAGCTCGGCACCTGGGGCTTGTAGCTCGGCACCTGGGGCTTGTAGCTCGGCACCTGGGGCTTGTAGCGCGGAACCTGGGGCTCGTAGCGCGGAACCTGGGGCTTGTAGCTCGGCTGGGGCTCATAGTTGGGAACCTGGGGCTGCTTTGGCTGCTGGAGATTGTAGCTAGGCTGCTGGGGCTTGTAGCTCGGCACCTGGGGCACCTGGGGCTTGTAGCTCGGCACCTGGGGCTGCTTTGGCACCTGGGGATTGTAGCTCGGCACCTGGGGCTTGTAGCTCGGCACCTGGGGCTGCTTTGGATGTTGGGGCTTGTAGCTCGCCACCTGGGGCTTGTAACTCGCCACCTGGGGCTGCTTTGGCTGCTGGGGCTCATAGTTGGGAACCTGGGGCTGCTTTGGCTGCTGGGGCTCATAGTTGGGAACCTGGGGCTGCTTTGGCTGCTGGGGATTGTAGCTAGGCACCTGGGGCTGCTTGGGCTCGTAGCCAATCTTGCGCTGGTATCCTGGTCTACTGAGTACCTTTTCGTTGGCACGAGGCTCAAATCCATCATGTAAAGCTGCAGACAGATAAATATTTTTTTCAAATGCACAATGTGTGTGTCATACTGAAGAAGCCATTTCGTGATATATTTGAAATGTACGTTTATAGGAGGAAAAGTCAATTTCTTAATTTGTACATTGGCTTGTTAAGTAGTTGTAAATGACATGCATTCACATTTACCACTTGCTTGATGTCTTCCAACAGCTAGGAGAGACAGCAGCACCACCCTAGTCAAGAGAGTGACATTTAGATTGGATACCCTCAACCACGTAGACAAAACATTTAAGACCATTTTCACGTGAAACACAGGACGGCTCTTTGAAAATTACCGTAGAAGAAATGCCATGACTTCAGCCAGAGATATGCGCAGCGGCCAACCCAAATTCCTCTCGCTGCTTTCGGCTGACCCAGACACTCGGAACAGTCCTACTACACTGACTCAATAGTGACGTGTGCTGGTGCAGTTTCTTTAACCTGCTTTGACAGCCAATCACTGTTTTGCTTTCTAATTGGTTGATTGGAAACAGGTGGAGTTTAGTGAAAGGCTCTTTTTGGAAATACTATGAGATTGTTTCCATTTCAGAGTTCCTCCAAGGTTCACCAAACAACATTTGGTGTGTGTAACTATTTAGTTTTATAACAGCCACAGTAACCACGATCACTGCATTGATGTAGCACTCTGGCTCGTGGTCTCCAGCGTGTACATGATTTTAGGAGACTATTTTCACACGAGAAAATCGATGAGTGGACTAGCATTTTAATTGATGTACAAGTGTCAAAGGAATACTGCCACATTATTCTACAACCATAGAAACTACAATTATATAATCTGGGACTATTGGCCCAATAAAAACAAGCCATATCTGTATTCAGGAGGAAATACATCTAGTTACATATCCAGAATACAGTCATGTAAAGTGGCCAACTGCTTGATATCACTGATGATAGATCAGATGCATGTCTTTTGGGCCTTCGCAAAATTAGAGATTGATAAAGGTAGGAAAATGAACATCCCCATGGACCCACTGTATGTTCTTTAGGATGGAATAGTGTGCAGGATTTCCTGTTGATCAAAAGCACCTACGTGGTGCTCTTAGATGTTTGGGGTTTCCTCAGTTTGCTTGGATGTCTGATGCAGGATTTTTTCTCCAGGTCTGTCACATTGCTTGGGTCAGCCAGGGAATTCCTCATCTAATTCATTTGGCCAGCAAAGAAATGAAAGTCTTTTACTCCCTGCAGCCTGATAGGGAACCCTACACCAATATGCATTTGTGCTTGATATTTGATGAGTCAACAGATGCTGTTTTTCCAAGGACAATTCCACCCTCAGGTACACTTACACTGTTAAATATCTGCGATGTCCAATGCATTCCAGGACTTAATTTGTGATGAAGTGTTTTAATTGACTTTTGGTGTATTCAGTTTAGTGGGCAGCGGGGTGGCCTGTTTGTTATGCTGCATTCACGTCTCATGGGAATAAATGATTGACAGCTTGTAAGTGTTAACTCCTTCAAATGCGTTTGAAGCTATGATTGTTCTGTAGACTAATTGCTTTGTGATAATTCTCAGCCTTTTTACACATTAGGCATTGTTCACTTAGTGAACGAACCTAGTGGCGTTTGTTTAGTGCAGTCCAAACACTGCAATACCGACCACAAATGGGGAACAAAACTTGTGCCCTGCCACTGTTGTAAACGGGTCACTTACGTTTATTTGAAATGTTCAGCTCTGCAACATGGGTGCTGGCCCCCGGTCGATATGGAATGCGGTTGTCGGCTGTAGCAACATCCCCGGCTGACGTGAGATGCAGGCTCTCAACACCAGACCTATACAAGGCCCCTGGTCGACTGAGGACACATGACCTGCACTATATATGCTGAGCCATAGGGGCCCTGGCTGTACAAGGATATTGAATTGTTAGCGTCAACTATAGAGCCTGCCCTATATTGTCTGGCATTACACACCCAGCAGCCCTGTGGGGATAGATTCCTCTTTAAATTGGCACAGTCAAGATTCTTCCATTTTTTCACCTCTTCTCAGGCTGATTGTGCTGAGCAGGTTAGGCTACCTTAGCCAACCTACATAATCTGCCTATGTCCAAGTCACATCATTTTTGTGGGTGTTCCATTACACCATGAGCAAGGTAATAACAGGTCTCAGACACACATGTACAAGCAAAGCCAGTTTATTTTTCACCCCCAAAACCCATCACAAGAACAAAGTCAAGTTGGCCCATCAGTTGAGGGCAGTCTTGGAAGCATCTTCCGAGGTAGATGGTCTGAAATGACAAGACTACTCAGTGGCATTTAGTTGACTGAAAATTAGCTGGGGACTTGCCAGACGACAGTCTTACCTTTGAGACTCCCTCCTGCCATCCCAGAAATCTCCTAGCTGGGCATGTATCTTAATCCACTGCCTTTTCCAACATTGACACCAAACCTAAAAGAGCATAACACTACATGAAACTCAGGACCTATACCTTTTTTGAACTGGTTAAGACTGACCTGGACACAAATATGTCAAAATCGGAGCCAGAAAGTAAACGCACACCTACCCATTTTCATTGACACTGGTGGCTGCACCTCCAGTCTGGGCAGCAGCAGGATAAGAACCATAACTGTTGCTGAAGGCAGGCTGGTAGCTGGGCACCTGGGGCTGCTTGGGCTGGTAGCTGGGCACCTGGGGCTTGTAGCTGGGCTGCTTTGGCTGCTGGGGCTCGTAGCTGGGCACCTGGGGCTTGTAGCTGGGCTGCTTTGGCTGCTGGGGCTCGTAGCTGGGCACCTGGGGCTTGTAGCTGGGCTGCTTTGGCTGCTGGGGCTCGTAGCTGGGCACCTGGGGCTTGTAGCTGGGCACCTGGGGCTGCTTTGGCTGCTGGGGCTCGTAGCTGGGCACCTGGGGCTTGTAGCTGGGCACCTGGGGCTTGTAGCTGGGCACCTGGGGCTTGTAGCTGGGCACCTGGGGCTTGTAGCTGGGCACCTGGGGCTGCTTTGGCTCGTAGTTGGGAACCTGGGGCTTGTAGCTAGGTTGCTGGGGTTCGTAGCTGGGAACCTGGGGCTTGTAGCTAGGCACCTGGGGCTCGTAGCTGGGAACCTGGGGCTGCTTTGGCTGCTGGGGCTCGTAGCTGGGAACCTGGGGCTTGTAGCTGGGCACCTGGGGCTTGTAGCTGGGCACCTGGGGCTTGTAGCTGGGCACCTGGGGCTTGTAGCTGGGCACCTGGGGCTTGTAGCTGGGCACCTGGGGCTTGTAGCTGGGCTGCTTTGGCTGCTGGGGCTCGTAGCTGGGCACCTGGGGCTTGTAGCTGGGCTGCTTTGGCTGCTGGGGCTCGTAGCTGGGCACCTGGGGCTGGGCTGCTTTGGCTGCTGGGGCTCGTAGCTGGGCACCTGGGGCTGCCTTGGCTGCTGGGGCTCGTAGCTGGGCACCTGGGGCTTGTCGCCAAGCACCTGGGGCTGCTTGGGCTCGTAGCCAATCTTGCGCTGGTATCCTGGTCTACTGTAGCTAGGCACCTGGGGCTCGTAGCTGGGAACCTGGGGCTGCTTTGGCTCGTAGCTGGGAACCTGGGCGTGCTTCGGCTGCTGGGGCTTGTAGCTGGGCACCTGGGGCTTGTAGCTGGGCACCTGGGGCTGCTTTGGCTGCTGGGGCTTGTAGCTGGGCACCTGGGGCTGCTTTGGCTGCTGGGGCTTGTAGCTGGGCACCTGGGGCTTGTAGCTGGGCACCTGGGGCTTGTAGCTGGGCACCTGGGGCTTGTAGCTGGGCACCTGGGGCTTGTAGCTGGGCACCTGGGGCTTGTAGCTGGGCACCTGGGCTGCTGGGGCTTGTAGCTGGGCACCTGGGGCTTGTAGCTGGGCACCTGGGGCTTGCTAGCTGGGCACCTGGGGCTTGTAGCTGGGAACCTGGGGCTTGTAGCTGGGAACCTGGGGCTTGTAGCTGGGAACCTGGGGCTTGTAGCTGGGAACCTGGGGCTTGTAGCTGGGAACCTGGGCTTGTAGCTGGGAACCTGGGGCTTGTAGCTGGGAACCTGGGGCTTGTAGCTGGGAACCTGGGGCTTGTAGCTGGGTACCCTGGGGCGTTGGAGCTGGGAACCTGGGCGTTGCTTTGGCTACATAGTTGGGGAACCTGGGTCTTGTAGCCTAGGTTGCTCGGGGTTTCGTAGCTGTGACCCTGGGGCTTTGTAGTATAGGCACCTGGGGCTCGTAGCTGTGGAACCTTGGGGGCTGGTTTGGCTGCTGGGGCTCAGTAGCTGGGAACCTGGGGGCTTGTAGCTAGATTGCATGGGGTTCGTACTGGCACCTGGGCTCGTAGCTGGGCACCTGGGTGCTTGTAGCTGGGCTCCTGGGGCTGTAGCTGGGCACCTGGGGCTGTAGCTTGGCAGCTGGGGCTCGTAGCTGGGCACCTTGGGGCTTTGATAGCTGGGTGTCTACTGAGGTGCTTTGCTTAGCGTGCTGGCACCTGGTGTAGCTGCGCTTTGGCTGCTGGGGCTCGTAGCTGGGCACCTGGGTCTGTACTATTTGGCTGTGGGTCGTAGCTGAGGCATCCTGGTGGCTTTTAGCTAGAGCATGCTGGGTGCTCTTGCTGGCTGCACACTGGGCGCTGACCCTTCTGATGTGGTGACTGTAGCTGGCACCTGGCTACTCTGAGCTAAACTGGTTAGCTTTCGTGACCATGGGGTCTGACCTGTGAGAGCCATTTCAGTGTAGCTCGGGTCCAAACACTGGTGTTACGCTTGCAGACTGGAAGGCCGTACAATGACAATTCCTGTGCTGTGCTACTTAGAGCTTTGCGCTGTAGTGTTGTAATGTGACTTGGAACAGTATTACTGACTTTTGATGACAGCTGGGGCATGATGCATTCACCTAGGAGTGCTTCAAGCTAAGCACTTGGGATAGACATCATTGGACCTCGTAGACTACATCTTGGCCTGTATTTCACTGTGAAACTACGGAGCTTTTACATTCCGAGAGAATCATGAGTGCCATATGATGATATGCTGCAGCGTGCTCAACAATTCTTCCTGCTTTTGTCAAGACATGAGTGTCATACTGATGAGCCAATATGACGGTGATGATTATGGACAATGTCTTTAAACTAGGAATACACAATTAATATGCTCTAATTGATAAACAGTGTGATGTGATTAAGTCTTTTTGGAAATACTATGAGATTGTTCACATTCCAGGCTTCTGAATGTCTCCAACAAATTGTGCACTATGGGATTTTTAACAGCACCTAGGCCTAGATTCAGATGAGTAGACATTTATGGATTCGTTACTAACCACGTGTACATGATTTAGCAGACCATTTTCCACTGGAAACACAGATGTCTTTTACTAACATCTGTGTAAGAGACAGTGTCACAGGAATATCCATCTGGAACAAATGTAACACATCTGTGCTTTCGGACTTGACATAATGAGAATTACTACTTTGGTGATTCATAGTGACGGTGCTGTAGTATCTTCTTAGGATTGATTTGACAGCCAATCACTGTTATGATCTTAGATATGTGATTGTAGATACAGATGATTTTTTTAAGGCTTCTGTTGAGAATACTAAGGTATTGACATGCATCCCAATCACGCAAACCACATTTGCTTATGTGTGGAACACTGTGAGATTTTGTAACACAGTAACACTACGTGTGCATCTTGATGGTTCCACATTGACATGATTCTATGGAGATATTTTCCAAGTAATGCGGATGCAGGATCACATCTAATTATCCTGTCAAAGAATGCAATATTTTACTCCTAGCCATAGACTAATTGGCATTGGCAATAAGACATCTTTTCAGAGGACAATACCTAGGTACACTTACACTGTAAATGCACTGCTGATTCACTATTGTCGATGCATGTTTTTGCTTCGTATTAGAGTGAAAAGGTGGTGTAGCCAGTGCTCTATGGAATATGGCAGTTCCTGTCAAGCTAGTGTGCTTAATTTGGGGTTATTTGCTTTCTATAGATCCCAGTCGTCACTGCTTGTAGATTCTCATCTTCTGAGAGAAACTTGTCCCTGCACTGTAGGAAACGGCATTTTTTGAATTGATCAAAGTCTGCCAGCTTACTCAGTCACTTACATTAATATTGCATGCCCAACTTCAGGCCATGTATGATTTAGCTTGTGATTTAGTCACGGGCCGGTACAGATTGTTGCAGCGCATTATCAACTAGCTGTTCCTATGCGTATTTGACAGAAGCCCTGTGGGTGATCTCGAGACATGCTCGACTTTTTCTACAACCAAGAAACTACAATTAAAAATCTGGACTATTGGCCCAAATAAAAACAACCCAAATCTGATTCAGGGGGAAATCATCTAGTTACTACCCAAATACAGTCATGTAAAGTGGCCAACTGCTTGATATCACTGATGATAGATCAGATGCATGTCTTTTGGGCCTTCGCAAAATTAGAGATTGATAAAGGTAGGAAAATGAACATCCCCATGGACCCACTGTATGTTCTTTAGGATGGAATAGTGTGCAGGATTTCCTGTTGATCAAAAGCACCTACGTGGTGCTCTTAGATGTTTGGGGTTTCCTCAGTTTGCTTGGATGTCTGATGCAGGATTTTTTCTCCAGGTCTGTCACATTGCTTGGGTCAGCCAGGGAATTCCTCATCTAATTCATTTGGCCAGCAAAGAAATGAAAGTCTTTTACTCCCTGCAGCCTGATAGGGAACCCTACACCAATATGCATTTGTGCTTGATATTTGATGAGTCAACAGATGCTGTTTTTCCAAGGACAATTCCACCCTCAGGTACACTTACACTGTTAAATATCTGCGATGTCCAATGCATTCCAGGACTTAATTTGTGATGAAGTGTTTTAATTGACTTTTGGTGTATTCAGTTTAGTGGGCAGCGGGGTGGCCTGTTTGTTATGCTGCATTCACGTCTCATGGGAATAAATGATTGACAGCTTGTAAGTGTTAACTCCTTCAAATGCGTTTGAAGCTATGATTGTTCTGTAGACTAATTGCTTTGTGATAATTCTCAGCCTTTTTACACATTAGGCATTGTTCACTTAGTGAACGAACCTAGTGGCGTTTGTTTAGTGCAGTCCAAACACTGCAATACCGACCACAAATGGGGAACAAACAACTTGTGCCCTGCCACTGTTGTAAACGGGTCACTTACGTTTATTTGAAATGTTCAGCTCTGCAACATGGGTGCTGGCCCCCGGTCGATATGGAATGCGGTTGTCGGCTGTAGCAACATCCCCGGCTGACGTGAGATGCAGGCTCTCAACACCAGACCTATACAAGGCCCCTGGTCGACTGAGGACACATGACCTGCACTATATATGCTGAGCCATAGGGGCCCTGGCTGTACAAGGATATTGAATTGTTAGCGTCAACTATAGAGCCTGCCCTATATTGTCTGGCATTACACACCCAGCAGCCCTGTGGGGATAGATTCCTCTTTAAATTGGCACAGTCAAGATTCTTCCATTTTTTCACCTCTTCTCAGGCTGATTGTGCTGAGCAGGTTAGGCTACCTTAGCCAACCTACATAATCTGCCTATGTCCAAGTCACATCATTTTTGTGGGTGTTCCATTACACCATGAGCAAGGTAATAACAGGTCTCAGACACACATGTACAAGCAAAGCCAGTTTATTTTTCACCCCCAAAACCCATCACAAGAACAAAGTCAAGTTGGCCCATCAGTTGAGGGCAGTCTTGGAAGCATCTTCCGAGGTAGATGGTCTGAAATGACAAGACTACTCAGTGGCATTTAGTTGACTGAAAATTAGCTGGGGACTTGCCAGACGACAGTCTTACCTTTGAGACTCCCTCCTGCCATCCCAGAAATCTCCTAGCTGGGCATGTATCTTAATCCACTGCCTTTTCCAACATTGACACCAAACCTAAAAGAGCATAACACTACATGAAACTCAGGACCTATACCTTTTTTGAACTGGTTAAGACTGACCTGGACACAAATATGTCAAAATCGGAGCCAGAAAGTAAACGCACACCTACCCATTTTCATTGACACTGGTGGCTGCACCTCCAGTCTGGGCAGCAGCAGGATAAGAACCATAACTGTTGCTGAAGGCAGGCTGGTAGCTGGGCACCTGGGGCTGCTTGGGCTGGTAGCTGGGCACCTGGGGCTTGTAGCTGGGCTGCTTTGGCTGCTGGGGCTCGTAGCTGGGCACCTGGGGCTTGTAGCTGGGCTGCTTTGGCTGCTGGGGCTCGTAGCTGGGCACCTGGGGCTTGTAGCTGGGCTGCTTTGGCTGCTGGGGCTCGTAGCTGGGCACCTGGGGCTTGTAGCTGGGCACCTGGGGCTGCTTTGGCTGCTGGGGCTCGTAGCTGGGCACCTGGGGCTTGTAGCTGGGCACCTGGGGCTTGTAGCTGGGCACCTGGGGCTTGTAGCTGGGCACCTGGGGCTTGTAGCTGGGCACCTGGGGCTGCTTTGGCTCGTAGTTGGGAACCTGGGGCTTGTAGCTAGGTTGCTGGGGTTCGTAGCTGGGAACCTGGGGCTTGTAGCTAGGCACCTGGGGCTCGTAGCTGGGAACCTGGGGCTGCTTTGGCTGCCTGGGGCTCGTAGCTGGGAACCTGGGGCTTGTAGCTGGGCACCTGGGGCTTGTAGCTGGGCACCTGGGGCTTGTAGCTGGGCACCTGGGGCTTGTAGCTGGGCACCTGGGGCTTGTAGCTGGGCACCTGGGGCTTGTAGCTGGGCTGCTTTGGCTGCTGGGGCTCGTAGCTGGGCACCTGGGGCTTGTAGCTGGGCTGCTTTGGCTGCTGGGGCTCGTAGCTGGGCACCTGGGGCTGCCTTGGCTGCTGGGGCTCGTAGCTGGGCACCTGGGGCTGCCTTGGCTGCTGGGGCTCGTAGCTGGGCACCTGGGGCTTGTCGCCAAGCACCTGGGGCTGCTTGGGCTCGTAGCCAATCTTGCGCTGGTATCCTGGTCTACTGTAGCTAGGCACCTGGGGCTCGTAGCTGGGAACCTGGGGCTGCTTTGGCTCGTAGCTGGGAACCTGGGCGTGCTTCGGCTGCTGGGGCTTGTAGCTGGGCACCTGGGGCTTGTAGCTGGGCACCTGGGGCTGCTTTGGCTGCTGGGGCTTGTAGCTGGGCACCTGGGGCTGCTTTGGCTGCTGGGGCTTGTAGCTGGGCACCTGGGGCTGCTTTGGCTGCCTGGGGCTTGTAGCTGGGCACCTGGGGCTGCTTTGGCTGCTGGGGCTTGTAGCTGGGCACCTGGGGCTGCTGTGGCTGCTGGGGCTGCTGTGGCTGCTGGGGCTGTAGCTGGACCTGGGGCTTGTAGCTGGGAACCTGGGGCTGCTGTAGGCTGGACCTGGGGCTTGTAGCTGGGAACCTGGGGCTTGTAGCTGGGAACCTGGGGCTTGTAGCTGGGAACCTGGGGCTTGTAGCTGGGAACCTGGGGCTTGTAGCTGGGAACCTGGGGCTTGTAGCTGGGAACCTGGGGCTTGTAGCTGGGAACCTGGGGCTGCTTTGGCTCATAGTTGGGAACCTGGGGCTTGTAGCTAGGTTGCTGGGGTTCGTAGCTGGGAACCTGGGGCTTGTAGCTAGGCACCTGGGGCTCGTAGCTGGGAACCTGGGGCTGGTTTGGCTGCTGGGGCTCGTAGCTGGGAACCTGGGGCTTGTAGCTAGATTGCTGGGGTTCGTAGTTGGGCACCTGGGGCTCGTAGCTGGGCACCTGGGGCTCGTAGCTGGGCACCTGGGGCTTGTAGCTGGGCACCTGGGGCTCGTAGCTGGGCACCTGGGGCTTGTAGCTGGGCACCTGGGGCTTGTAGCTGGGCTGCTTTGGCTGCTGGGGCTCGTAGCTGGGCACCTGGGGCTCGTAGCTGGGCTGCTTTGGCTGCTGGGGCTCGTAGCTGGGAACCTGGGGCTTGTAGCTGGGCACCTGGGGCTTGTAGCTGGGCACCTGGGGCTGCCTTGGCTGCTGGGGCTCGTAGCTGGGCACCTGGGGCTGCCTTGGCTGCTGGGGCTCGTAGCTGGGCACCTGGGGCTGCCTTGGCTGCTGGGGCTCGTAGCTGGGCACCTGGGGCTGCCTTGGCTGCTGGGGCTCGTAGCTGGGCACCTGGGGCTGCCTTGGCTGCTGGGGCTCGTAGCTGGGCACCTGGGGCTTGTCGCTAAGCACCTGGGGCTGCTTGGGCTCGTAGCCAATCTTGCGCTGGTATCCTGGTCTACTGAGTACCTTTTCATTGGCACGAGGCTCAAATCCATCATGTAAAGCTGCAGACAGATACAAATATTTTTTTCAAATGCACAATGTGTGTGTCATACTGAGGAAGCCATTTCGTGATATATTTGAAATGTACGTTTATAGGAGGAAAAGTCAATTTCTTAATTTGTACGTTGGCTTGTTAAGTAGTTGTAAATGACATGCATTCACATTTACCACTTGCTTGATGTCTTCCAACAGCTAGGAGAGACAGCAGCACCACCCTAGTCAAGAGAGTGACATTTAGATTGGATACCCTCAACTACGTAGACAAAACATTTAAGACCATTTCCACGTGAAACACAGGACGGCTCTTTAAAAATTACCGTAGAAGAAATGCCATGACTTCAGCCAGCGATATGAGCAGCGGCTAACCCAAATTCCTCTAGCTGCTTTCGGCTGACCCAGACACTCGGAACAGTCCTACCACACTGACTCAATAGTGACGTGTGCTGGTGCAGTTTCTTTAACCTGCTTTGACAGCCAATCACTGTTTTGCTTTCTAATTGGTTGATTGGAAACAGGTGGAGTTTAGTGAAAGGCTCTTTTTGGAAATACTATGAGATTGTTTCCATTTCAGAGTTCCTCCAAGGTTCACCAAACAACATTTGGTGTGTGTAACTATTTAGTTTTATAACAGCCACTATAGTGGCCGTTTTACAAGTTCCAGTTTTACCAAATTCCTAGGCCACTTCATCTGCGAAGTATCTTGTTTTGACTCGTGTTTCACTGCATTAAATCCACTTTTCTTGTGAAAACCCAATGTACTAACAAGTCCACAGGAGGCAAGGTAAACGTTGAAAGAACATTTATTTGAAGTTACATAAAGCCTGGTCCATTACCGACTTGAAGTTGTAGTCCAAATATGGACTGTTACACATACGTTATTACTTGCTCTCTTGATGTACACACTACCTATGTTGTACTGTTTGCATGCTGCACACGGTCAAAAACTTATTTCGATCCAGATTTAACCGCAGATGTCCTCTACATCTTCACAGCACGTGGTCTAGCAGTATTGCACATGCGCAACCAATTACCTTACGGCACATTTCACTGTGGCAAACAACAAAAATATATATTATGGCATTATAGCACTCAAGAACACAAAAACTGCAGATAAGTATTTACATCTATAATTCTCAAATACAAAATAAACTGTACATATACTTAACTGTTGCAAACTTAATTTACCAAAATATCAATATGGGCTTAAATGGCTCTTACAGCCACAGTAACCACGATCACTGCATTGATGTAGCACTCTGGCTCGTGGTCTCCAGCGCGTACATGATTTTAGGAGACTGCTATTTTCACACGAGAAAATCGATGAGTGGACTAGCATTTTAATTGATGTACATGTGTCAAAGGAATACTGCTGCATTATTCTACAACCATAGAAACTACAATTATATCATCTGGGACTATTGGCCCAATTAAAACAAGCCATATCTGTATTCAGGAGGAAATACATCTAGAGTTACATATCCAGAATACAGTCATGTAAAGTGGCCAACTGCTTGATATCACTGATGATAGATCAGATGCACGTCTTTTGGGCCTTCGCAAAATTAGAGATTGATAAAGATAGGAAAATGAACATCCCCATGGACCCACTGTATGTTCTTTAGGATGGAATAGTGTGCAGGATTTCCTGTTGATGAAAAGCACCTACGTGGTGCTCTTAGATGTTTGGGGTTTCCTCAGTTTGCTTGGATGTCTGATGCAGGATTTTTTCTCCAGGTCTGTCACATTGCTTGGGTCAGCCAGGGAATTCCTCATCTAATTCATTTGGCCAGCAAAGAAATGAAAGTCTCTTTTGCTCCCTGCAGCCTGATAGGGAACCCTACACCAATATGCATTTGTGCTTGATATTTGATGAGTCAACAGATGCTGTTTTTCCAAGGACAATTCCACCCTCAGGTACACTTACACTGTTAAATATCAATCTGCGATGTCCAATGCATTCCAGGACTTAATTTGTGATGAAGTGTTTTAATTGACTTTTGGTGTATTCACAGTTTATAGTGGGCAGCGGGGTGGCCTGTTTGTTATGCTATATTCACATCTCATGGGAATAAATGATTGACTGAAAGACAGCTTGTAAGTGTTAACTCCTTCAAATGCGTTTGAAGCCATGATTGTTCTGTAGACTTTACACACACATTAGGCATTGTTCACTTAGTGAACGAACCTAGTGGAGTTTTAGTGCAGTCTAAACACTGCAATACTGACCACAAATGGGGAACAAACAACTTGTGCCCTGCCACTGTTGTAAACGGGTCACTTACATTTGTTTATTTGAAATGTTCAGCTCTGCAACATGGGTGCTGGCCCCCGGTCGATATGGAATGCGGTTGTCGGCTGTGGCAACATCCCCGCCTGACGTGAGATGCAGGCTCTCAACACCAGACCTATACAAGGCCCCTGGTCGACTGAGGACACATGACCTGCACTATATATGCTGAGCCATAGGGGCCCTGGCTGTACAAGGATATTGAATTGTTAGCGTCAACTATAGAGCCTGCCCTATATTGTCTGGCATTACACACCCAGCAGCCCTGTGGGGATAGATTCCTCTTTAAATTGGCACAGTCAAGATTCTTCCATTTTTTCACCTCTTCTCAGGCTGATTGTGCTGAGCAGGTTAGGCTACCTTAGCCAACCTACATAATCTGCCTATGTCCAAGTCACATCATTTTTGTGGGTGTTCCATTACACCATGAGCAAGGTAATAACAGGTCTCAGACACACATGTACAAGCAAAGCCAGTTTATTTTTCACCCCCAAAACCCATCACAAGAACAAAGTCAAGTTGGCCCATCAGTTGAGGGAAGTCTTGGAAGCATCTTCCGAGGTAGATGGTCTGAAATGACAAGACTACTCAGTAGCATTTAGTTGACTGAAGATTAGCTGGGGACTTGCCAGACGACAGTCTTACCTTTGAGACTCTCTCCTGCCATCCCAGAAATCTCCTAGCTGGGCATGTATCTTAATCCACTGCCTTTTCCAACATTCACGCCAAACCTAAAAGAGCATAACACTACATGAAACTCAGGACCTATACCTTTTTTGAACTGGTTAAGACTGACCTGGACACAAATATGTCAAAATCAGAGCCAGAAAGTAAACGCACACCTACCCATTTTCATTGACACTGGTGGCTGCACCTCCAGTCTGGGCAGCAGCAGGATAAGAACCGTAAATGTTGCTGAAGGCAGGCTGGTAACTGGGCACCTGGGGCTGCTTGGGCTGGTAGCTGGGCACCTGGGGCTGCTTGGGCTGGTAGCTGGGCACCTGGGGCTGCTTGGGCTGGTAGCTGGGCACCTGGGGCTTGTAGCTGGGCTGCTTTGGCTGCTGGGGCTGGTAGCTGGGCACCTGGGGCTTGTAGCTGGGCTGCTTTGGCTGCTGGGGCTCGTAGCTGGGCACCTGGGGCTTGTAGCTGGGCTGCTTTGGCTGCTGGGGCTCGTAGCTGGGCACCTGGGGCTTGTAGCTGGGCTGCTTTGGCTGCTGGGGCTCGTAGCTGGGCACCTGGGGCTTGTAGCTGGGCTGCTTTGGCTGCTGGGGCTCGTAGCTGGGCTGCTTTGGCTGCTGGGGCTCGTAGCTGGGCACCTGGGGCTTGTAGCTGGGCACCTGGGGCTTGTAGCTGGGCTGCTGGGGCTCGTAGCTGGGCACCTGGGGCTGCTGGGGCCTGTAGCTGGACACCTGGGGCTTGTAGCTGGGCACCTGGGGCTTGTAGCTGGGCACCTGGGGCTTGTAGCTGGGCACCTGGGGCTTGTAGCTGGGCACCTGGGGCTGCTGGGGCCTGTAGCTGGACACCTGGGGCTCGTAGCTGGCCACCTGGGGCTGCTGGGGCCTGTAGCTGGACACCTGGGGCTCGTAGCTGGGCACCTGGGGCTTGTCCCTAAGCACCAGGGGCTGCTGGGGATCATAGCTGGGCACCTGGGGCTGCTTTGGCTGCTGAGGCTCGTAGCTGGGCACCTGGGGCTTGTAGCTGGGCACCTGGGGCTTGTAGCTGGGCACCTGGGGCTTGTAGCTGGGCACCTGGGGCTTGTAGCTGGGCACCTGGGGCTTGTAGCTGGGCACCTGGGGCTGCTTTGGCTGCTGGGGCTCGTAGCTGGGCACCTGGGGCTTGTAGCTGGGCTGCTTTGGCTGCTGGGGCTCGTAGCTGGGCACCTGGGGCTCGTAGCTGGGCACCTGGGGTTTGTAGCTGGGCTGCTTTGGCTGCTGGGGCTCGTAGCTGGGCACCTGGGGCTGCTGGGGCCTGTAGCTGGACACCTGGGGCTTGTAGCTGGGCACCTGGGGCTGCTGGGGCCTGTAGCTGGACACCTGGGGCTTGTAGCTGGGCTGCTGGGGCCTGTAGCTGGACACCTGGGGCTTGTAGCTGGGCACCTGGGACTGCTTTGGCTGCTGGGGCTCGTAGCTGGGAACCTGGGGCTGCTTTGGCTGCTGGGGCTTGTAGCTGGGCACCTGGGGCTTGTAGCTGGACACCTGGGGCTTGTAGCTGGGCTGCTGGGGCCTGTAGCTGGACACCTGGGGCTTGTAGCTGGGCACCTGGGGCTGCTTTGGCTGCTGGGGCTCGTAGCTGGGAACCTGGGGCTGCTTTGGCTGCTGGGGCTCGTAACTGGGCACCTGGGGCTTGTCCCTAAGCACCAGGGGCTGCTGGGGATCATAGCTGGGAACCTGGGGCTGCTTTGGCTGCTGGGGCTCATAGCTGGGCACCTGGGGCTTGTAGCTGGGCACCTGGGGCTTGTAGCTGGGCACCTGGGGCTGCTTTGGCTGCTGGGGCTTGGAGCTGGGCTGCTGGGGCCTGTAGCTGGACACCTGGGGCTTGTAGCTGGGCACCTGGGGCTGCTTTGGCTGCTGGGGCTTGGAGCTGGGCACCTGGGGCTCGTAGCTGGGCACCTGGGGCTCGTAGCTGGGCACCTGGGGCTCGTAGATGGGCACCTGGGGCTCGTAGCTGGGCTGCTTTGGCTGCTGGGGCTCGTAGCTGGGCACCTGGGGCTTGTAGCTGGGCTGCTTTGGCTGCTGGGGCTCGTAGCTGGGCACCTGGGGCTTGTAGCTGGGCTGCTTTGGCTGCTGGGGCTCGTAGCTGGGCACCTGGGGCTTGTAGCTGGGCTGCTTTGGCTGCTGGGGCTCGTAGCTGGGCACCTGGGGCTTGTAGCTGGGCTGCTTTGGCTGCTGGAGCTCATAGCTGGGCACCTGGGGCTTGTAGCTGGGCTGCTTTGGCTGCTGGGGCTCGTAGCTGGGCACCTGGGGCTTGTAGCTGGGCTGCTTTGGCTGCTGGGGCTCGTAGCTGGGCACCTGGGGCTTGTAGCTGGGCTGCTTTGGCTGCTGGGGCTCGTAGCTGGGCACCTGGGGCTCGTAGCTGGGCACCTGGGGCTGCCTTGGCTGCTGGGGCTCGTAGCTGGGCACCTGGGGCTTGTCGGGCTCATAGCTAATCTTGCGCTGGTATCCTGGTCTACTGAGTACCTTTTCATTGGCACGAGGCTCAAATCCATCATGTAAAGCTGCAGACAGATACAAATAGTTTTCTCAAATGCACAATGTGTGTGTCATACTGAGGAAGCCATTTCGTGATATATTTGAAATGTACGTTTATAGGTGGAAAAGTCAATTTCTCAATTTGTACATTGGCTTGTTAAGTAGTTGTAAATGACATGCATTCACATTTACCACTTGCTTGATGTCTTCCAACAGCTAGGAGAGACAGCAGCACCACCCTAATCAAGAGAGTGACATTTAGATTGGATACCCTCAACTACGTAGACAAAACATTTAAGACCATTTTCACATGAAACACAGGACGGCTCTTTAAAAATTACCGTAGAAGAAATGCCATGACTTCAGCCAGAGATATGTGCAGCGGCTAACCCAAATTCCTCTAGCTGCTTTCGACTGACCCAGACACTCGGAACAGTCCTACCACACTGACTCAATAGTGACATGTGCTGGTGCAGTTTCTTTAACCTGCTTTGAGAGCCAATCACTGTTTTACTTTCTAATTGGTTGATTGGAAACAGGTGGAGTTTAGTGAAAGGCTCTTTTTGGAAATACTATGAGATTGTTTCCATTTCAGAGTTCCTCCAAGGTTCACCAAACAACATTGACAAAATTTAGTTACAAATATAAACTACAAAGTTATTTCAACATGTTTTCATCACAAAAATTAGATATGTTCACGGTGTGCACCGCTATATTGCTGTGATGTCAGGTGTGTTTTTATCGCCGATCTCCGACCAGTTGGACCTTGCCCGAGTGTCCGACTGGGAATTCCGACTTGAATGACTGCTCCATGTCGGAGGTCATTTTTTCCCCAGGTCTATGTCTGTAGGGATCCTTTCCGTATTGTTGTCAGACACTTCCAATAACAATCTGAGCCTGTCAGTGGCAAAAACAACTTTTAGTGAACGTACTTTGATCGACCCACTTGCCCCCGTGGATTACGTTGCAGCCATTACAGCCCATTTCACGATTGCTGGCTGAGGCAATCTACCGGAGCAATTCCAAAACTGTTTGTACCTATTTTGCGGTATAAATGACTAATATGTACAAATAGAGCCCAGATTTAAAATTACCCTTTAATGCTTTCCCTGGCAGGTAGGTTGACTTTTAGACATGAAGACTGAACAGTATTGGATGACAAAGAGCTTGAACTGTTCCCGACTTAAGATATTATTACTTGATTCAAATAATAAAGTTAATTGAATATTGCTTTCTGCACATTATTTTCCTCCTGCAAACGAACCATGCAAAATTAACACCACTGATTTAGTGTATTTAAAATAAAGCAGGTCAAATGATAATTTCCCATTTTATTTGTATAAAATAAAAATATTTGCAGGTAGCCTATAGATATTTAAAAAAAAATAAAACCAACACTACCATTCGCATCTTTTGGTGAAGCGACACAATTCATGTAATTTGTCTTATTTTGTTTGTCTGCCTCAATTAAATATGACCGAATGTCAATAATTATTACCTCTAATTTTATAGCAGCATCAAGAAAGACATACAATGCAAGCCCTTTAATTTAGATCATCTTTGATACACAGCGTTCCTACACATTTCAAAACTCCAGACCCCAATCTTGACTGTCACCTAGACATCACTCTATAGCTGAAACTTATTCTGCACCACAAATATCACAACATGCAAAATGCCTGTAATATTATCCTGTAAAACCAATTCAGTTCAGTGTTACATGTACAACTACATAAAATATGAAGTTATATTTAATTATGAGTCAATATTTTTTCCATACTTTTGCACACTTGCAGAGGAACTTTGTCTACAGTATGAACATCCTCTTTCTGTTGGCTGATGCTCAGTTCAGCACTTCTTACCCGTTATTATTCGTCTAGTTCCTCATAGATGGAAGTGGCACTGCAGTTTCCTCCAGTCTTACACACAGAGATGTTCCTCTACCTCTCCATTCTAGCAACTGGATGCCTCTGTCAGCACTTTCCTGGTAAGAAAATCCAGTTCATTAGCATCTCATCTTAACCATGTTTACAGCAGAGCTTAAAGGGGAACTTGTGGTATTTTTAAACCTGGGCTCTATTTGTACAAATTCGTCATTTATACCGCGAAATAGGTACAAAAGGTTTTGGAATTGCTCCGGTAGATCACCTCAGTCGGCAGTCGTGAAACAGGCTGCTATGGCTGCAATGTAATCTGTTGGGCAAGTACGCCGATCAAAGTGTGTCAAAGTGCATCAAAGAGCCCAGGTTTAAAAATACTGGACTTTAAGTCCTAAGATATTGTGATGTCAGGCAGGTCATTTACAGGCAGTTTCTACTGTCGGCTTAGAGGGAAACAGCATGAGGTACTTGCATAACTGGTGAATTGGCACTGCAGTGGCTGTTCTGTCTTCAACACTATATACAGTGAATGTCTTATAATGCAGAAGAAGGCGCCTGCTTTTCCTGTTGCCATGTCCACTACTTTCTTTGGTGACAGTTTTTGTACCACAATATCACAGCATGGGAAATTAAACCAACCCATGTTTGAGGAAAATAATGATATATGCTTCTTTGTAATTAATTGTAATTAGTGTAGAACAATGCATTACATTGCATGTTAAGTTCTGTTTAAAATGTAAGCCTGCATATATTTTTGGCTAATGCTGCTAAATAAAGAATCAGTAAAGGTTTGTGCCGATAAGAGCGTGCTATCTCACCAAAACGACCACATTAGAAAGCCATGCTATTCATTAACCATGTACCATGAAAATAAAGCTTCTATTGGGCTGTCATGTGTTAGCATGGAGCCGTTTTAAGTTTTACTTGTGGTGTTTTGTTGGGTCCTCAATTTTTCCACTGTGGTTTCCCACAATGACACATTAGCCCAAAGATAGACAGCCAAATGTGACTGCTCAACTTCCTTCTGCTTAGATATAATAGGACCAGATCATGCAGCACAGATATCATGGTATCAGAAGTGGTTTTTATTACTTGGTGAGATGCAACAAATGACCACATCGTATTCTGTTGGTCTAGTTGGTTGACAAATTTAAGAGATGAAACTTTAAAGGTGCCCTGTTTAGCATTTTTAACATCATTATATCATTGTGAAATTAATTTTGATACGTTGGTGTGATTACTGTAAACAAATGAGACCATGGTGGAGATCATCGTTAGCCTCTATTTCACACCAGTGGTATTGTTGGTGCTTCTCCAAATTAAGACTACATTTCCCATAAACCCTGTTGCTTCCTGTATGCATGTTAAAGCATGGAGCACCAGAACCAACAATCTACCGGGGACATATGGATGACTTTGGTGTCCATGTTCTCATCACTTAACATCACTGTACCCCTTCAACTGTTGCTCTTTTATCTGACAGAAACACCCACGGTCGTCGTCATGGAGAACGGCATGGCTACACTGAACTGTCCTCATGCTAATGGACGTGATGTGAGTTGGAGCCGGCACACAATTACCGGAAAGTTGGAACTTCTCACCATTAAAAACGGACAGAAGATTAAATATGCCGAACGATTTGATTCCTCGCCAGACATGAAGTCACTCAAAATAACAAAAGTTAAGGAGTCTGACACCACCATGTACCTCTGTAATGACATAAAAACAGTGTATCTGAAAGTGACCAGACTTCTGGTCGGCACCACTCATCCACCAGGCAGAATACTCCTCGACACACCAAGACACGACGTGCTGCCAAGCTACGCAGACCACTGGAAAGTACCTGTTGGTGTAGTCATAGGTGGAGCGCTGGTGCTTTTGGCCATCTTAACCCTGAGATTCTGCTCAAAGAAGAGAGCTGTGAACACCAACGTAGACAAAACCATGGCCGAAGTGATTTACGAGGAGATCGAGGACTGTGAGATCCAGCCGAGTAGGAAGTCTCAACTTGAAAGTCCCTATTATTGGACAAACGTTCCTGAAGGGCCAAGCACCTCCCCACCGCCAAATGATAAACTATACTCCACGGTCAACAAGCTACAAACTAAAGGATGCAGAAATGAGGAGTGTGTATATTCTCTTGCCCAGAATCTACAAACGGCAGCAAATGACACCTAAGACCGCTGTTGGTTGGAATCGATGGGTCATCACTTTTGAGCCTCTTCTTCCTCCACCATGTTAGAGAGTTGAGGAAGTCTGAGTAGATCGTGTTGGACGAGGAAGTTTCAATTCTGTCAAGTTGGCTCTCATTCAGGCTTTACCTTGCGTTGTCATGTCATTTAAATCACTCAATAAACACTTTTTAGGTGCATCTGGTCTTTCCCTACTTTATTAGGTGTTCGGGAGCACTGCTAGAACTAACTCTTTCTCAGTGTTCAGGTGAATCCAGGTCTGTCTCCCAGGCCTCCAGACCCTAAGGGCTCTATTTTCTTGAGGTCTAAAGTCAAGGGCACATGGCGCAAGTGGGCGTGTCCAGTCTATTTTGGTGTTTTGGTGACCAGAGGCGCAAGAGGTCAAGAGGTTGGATTAAAAGGAATACAAAGGAGGCCTGGCTTCAATACTGAAATCACAATATTTCCAATTCAGCGGTGAACTGGATGAGCAACCCAGTGAGGCTCGTCCACCAGGCAGGACAGTAGAAGTCACACCAGCATGAGCAGCTCTGGTGCGTTCACTGACCAGGTAGTAGCTCTGTGATTTCCTAACTGTAGCGGCTAAGTCAACACAGGAATTACATAATGAGTTCAGTGATGCTCTGAGTTCCAACACCTCTGAGCTACCACTGCACTTTGGTGCTAACAGGTGGAGTATTATTTTTGATAATAATCTATTTAATTAATAATAATCTATTTATATAGCACCTTTTGAAACAAATGTTATGTGCTTGACAATTAACTACAAATTAAAAAGATGAAAAGGCAATGTTTAAAACCAGATGCAAAAGTTACCATTTGTGTTTTAAGTTTTAACTGAAGTTTATATTTAATTCATAGCCTCTTTCATTGTTTTTTATTTAACAATGTTTTTGTTTTTTTTATCGTTCAGGCCCTGTGCAACTCTTTTGAAATGAGCCATGCAAAAAAAAAAAAAAAAAAAGACTTCAAACTATTGCAGAAGTTGCACAACATTTATTA
Organism: Hoplostethus mediterraneus; assembly: GCA_034670385.1. Taxonomy (NCBI): domain Eukaryota; kingdom Metazoa; phylum Chordata; class Actinopteri; order Trachichthyiformes; family Trachichthyidae; genus Hoplostethus; species Hoplostethus mediterraneus. The sequence goes on along the minus strand of JAXDDW010000048.1, from coordinate 812,672 downwards.
ATTCCATAAATGCACCAGATACAACTCCTATGAAACAGTAGACTTCAAGCTGGCTGCTGTGTAGTAGATAAGTGGTTTGACATGAATTCAACACAAGCAGGCCGTGATCCAACACTTCCACCTACTTTCCTGTTCAAGAAACAATTATTATAGAGTATTGGAAGAAAACGTTCAATTTAATCTACTGTCTAATTGTGTCTGATAATAGACAAAACAGGATGGCATTTTGTTCAGTAACATACAAAACAAGCAACCAACAGAGTTCGTGTTCCCCACCTGAAAGGAAAACTGGTCAAAATATACATTCCCTTTTATGACATTCAATGTCAAAGGTTTATACATTGCATTTATACAAGCATGTCATATAGAAAACTATGCACATGAACATTCAAATATACAATATGGCTTATGAAAGCAGTTAGTGGAAGCTTGTGTTTAGGCAACGTGAAAGTCAAATGAAACAACCTGCAGTAGAATCAGTTCAGAGTTCAGAGCAATCATCTTGTGTCAAATTCTAGTATGTTTTCTTCTTGGAAACATCAAATAAACCTGAATCCCAAGTGCACCTATTTACAACCCTCGTTACAACAATTACTACAGCTACCAACTCACGAGAAATGTGGAAGACTGGCAGGTGTTTCTCACAACGTCAAACAAACCGCTCTGAAATGCATCGTCTGCTGTGCTCTAGTGAACATACTGAGCTACCATGAGGTCAAGTATTCCCTCTACTGTGTACAGACACTAAATATCCCATGGACTGTACAGAGTAAAAAATGCTCTATGAGAAAACACATAATAGAACGGTTACAGTCATCCAAGGACCGAGCTCATAATGCCCATAAAGCTGGTACAACCATGATTTATTGGTTGCTGTGGTAACCAGGGAGAGATGTGAGATTTCAGGGTTTTTTTTATTCTTATGTATGTGCACTACTTTGAAGAAAACTTTTCAGACATATCCAGTATCAAAGCTATAACAGCATATCACTGAGGACGTTCTTCACTCTAACTATTGGTACTTTGGTGCTGGCGGTACTCAGCTGCAGCGTCTACATATTCAAATCATCATCATCGTCATCATCATCATCACAGTAATGTTAATATGAGAGGACACGTCACATCCCTAACCACAGTAAAGAACGCCCTGTTGGGTATTATTGCGATATTAAAGCTGCACTAGGCAACTTTACACTTTGGCAGCAATGGGTAAGTTTGAAGGACTTCATCACCCAGAAATGATGTCACATGACATCAGTAAACTCAATGTAGTTTAAGTGTAGTTAGTGTGTGGTGGAGAAGAGGTTCAGCCATCGTTGGTGAATCCAGGTTCTCTGTCCGGAGCCTCACTGCTGTTTGGGAGACACTTCTATAATTCACTGTTAAGTTTGATTCATCACTTCCTGTGGGCGGAGAAGATTTCCTGCCACCGCCACCTAAGATTTGAACGTGAATCGAACCAGCGGCGGGACGGGACGCTCTTCAGGCTGTTTTCTTGCCTAGTGCAACTTTAAATAACAGCAAGCCAGTGTTGCTGTGTCATCAGAGATTAGTTATTTAAAGGGGAATTTTAAAAATACTGGAATTCCCCTTTAACCTCGTTTCGAGTCATTTGTAGTGCACTGAAAACTGGAGCTCCTTAGTCGAACCTCTGTGTGTAGCAACATTAAACAACACAACACATTGATGCTAAACTGTTGTTATTAAGTGTTGTTGTTCAGTGGGTGAGCTCATGAGCAGGGCATCTCGGAGTTCACCACCCATGTCACATAACATGACAGATCATGTGGTGGAGGCTTTTATCGAAAGCGCTTTACAGTAGTAGCATGAGTACGTATATTTTCAGTATGGGAATCAAACTCCCCGGCAGTGTTAGTGCCTCGCTCCGCCCACTGGCCTGAAGAAATGAAAGGTTCCAACCCAAAGGATGGATTATTTTCATTTCTTGGGTTCGTTTCGATGGAGGAGCTGCAAGGTTTTGACACATTGTTCGCCCTTTCTACTCACTGAGCTACACGGGGAATTGAACCCCAAACCCTGGCAGTGTTAGTGCCTTGCTCCACCCATTGGGCCGTACAGGACCACAGTCTGCACTCATCATGAAAAGCGAGAGTTTCCATGAATATCATAGCTGCATGTTAACATATTGAATAGTTGTTTATTGCCTGACTGTACAGCACTGCAACATGAGATATCTAATCTTTAAAAAAACAACAACAAAAAAAAACCTACTCTGATAAAATGAGTAATATTGTGGAAGGTACTGGCTACCTTAACATCCTTACATTTTAGAAGCTATGACCACCTGTATTTTTAAAATATGGAGCAATGATCTTAAGGTAATATTTTCCCTCAAAATGGATATCTAGCGTGTTGGACTGAAATATAGCAGTGCTGGATTTACTTATTTATAGTCTGCGGGTGACTATTTCATGATATTGATTGCATATGGACTAAGAGCCAAAAAGCAGCTGATATGTTTGAGATATTTGACCACGTTTTGTACCATGACATGCCTACAGATCTAGAAGAGGAAACTGACCTGCAAATTCCCTGTACTACTCTACTGACCTACTGTGGCGAATCTCCCAGACTGACACCTGGGAAAGGCACCGAGCATTTTTTTGGTTTGATGGAAACGGCGCAGAACGTCGGCCTCCGACGCGAGGTCAGCCGGTGCCGTGGCTGCTGTAGTCGAAGACGCCCTTCTTGAAGAAAGGCGAGAACTCACAGACGGCGTGTTTGGAAAGCTGCAAACCGACATCGGCGTCTGCTCTCAGAGGAGAACCGGAGGAGGACGACAGCATCACCTTGAAGAAGTTCTTCAGATACCGCTGGAGAGAAGAGGAATGGTAGGGTGGGTTAAAACAGGAGAGTAACAGGATGTGAAGCAACTGGTTTCCCCCCCACTAGTGTTTTGTAGTCGTGGTGGCTGGTTTCTGTTCCAGTTTTTGGTTCCCATATTTGGTTCTAGTGCTGGTTGGACCGCTAATACTGTTTTTATTTGGATATCTAAGGGGACAATAAGTGAGAGGCCACACAGCATATAACATATCACTCACTTTCAGGTCTGTACTCAACAAAAACTGCCCACCCACTGGAGTTTCAAGACACCGATGACTTCATTGTTGACACTTGCGCTGAAAATGGCTGCTTAGAGCTCCTGTGGCTTTATTTGGATTGTGTCCAGACTAAGAAGTCAGACCACAACGCAACCCTCACCACTTCCATCTTAGGTTTTCAGTCCAGTTCTTGACTTTGTGTTTGTTCCTTTATCATTTGTGTATGTGCAAATAAAGAAACTAAAATGTCCTACCTCCAAGTGACTTCGTCGTTCAGCAACCATCCTTTCATCTCGGTTTCCAAAGAGTTTCTTAGGAGGGAATTCCAGAGCCGCCAGCTGGAATGGAAACCAGGACATCATGAGCCCAGAATAATGGAAATGCAGAATGGGCAATTAAAGAGATGTTTTCTTTAAATGTGGTCTTCTGTTTCTTCACCAGCCACTGTGGGCAGAACGCTTCTGACTTGAGTTCACTAAAAATCAGCATGTTGGCATTCTTAGGCTAAAGCGCAAAGTGGGGCTGCAACAAGATTGTCCCAACCCCCTAACGGAGACCCCGTAGATTCGACCTATATGCCCAAATTAAATTCTGGTGTCGGGTATGATCACTTCTCCACACACACAGGAAGTCACAAATCAAAACTTTAACAATGAAATCCAAGCTGTGTCCTAAACAGCAGTCAGGCTCTTTGGTTTCCTTTGGTTTCGCATCGCAGACCGGCCAGGCTGGTGATTTCTGGGTATAAGTGGGAATATTTCAGACAATTACTGAGCATGGAGCCACCAACTTGTTAAGTTACAGAGTGCAACTTTAAATGTATTTATTTATTTGTCTTCGCCAGCCACTTCCAGAATGAACGTCCTCATTGGAGACAATCTAGCCAGAACCTTTTGCATACATGAAGTATGCCAACAAGCAATTTTAGTTTAATTTAAGATCAAACCTATTAACGTTTTACTCATATTGTGACTACTTCCTGGCAAAGGGCAACAACGGACTACATTTCAAAATGTGAAGGCATTCATTAAACCGTGGACCAATAATGGATCACCTCTGGGTATTTCAATTTGAGGCTTTTGTGCATTTCCCGAAAGCGGCTGTATCGTCTGAACACCGTCCACGTCTCATCCATCACTGTGATCTGGTGGAGGAGAGAAAGGTTTGAGATGAGATGGACAGATTAATAGGAAGACAATCAGACAAACAGACAGACAGCGGGACAGGAAGATAGACACATGGGCTACATTCACATTGCAGCTGAAAATATACAGAGTTTCTTTCTCTCATGTGACTCAGATCTTATGTTTTCTAATCAGTGAAAACAGCAAAAAGCTGCATGGAGTCACATTTTGTTTTTCAATTGCCATCCGGACCACATGGATCTGTGGTACAAAATCCTATCCCGAGTCATGCAACCTGTATTTGAATGCTCAAATCGGAATTTGTCAGCACTGCCACGATAATAAGTAAATCGTATGTCGTTCATGTGAGACAATTGTTATAATTTTGGCACCACAGCAGCTTGGCGGAGCAGCATTAGCATTAGCATTAGCATGGAGGGCAATGAGACACGACAAGGGAAAGAAAGACAAATAGCAACTTGATTGGTGTTTGAGGAGACGTCTCAATTCACTCAAAACCCGAAGGCCCATACCGAACCGAAATGTGTCCGAAACAAATGGAAGGACCGTAGGGACAAAAACTGTTGTGACGTCTGCTGTTACTGTTATTGTGTCTTTTCAACATCGCGGTCAGTTCATATTGGTATCAGATATGCATTACAACCTAGAATAGGTATTATCATCCAAAATTAAAAAAATAATAATAAATCAGATATCAACAGCAATTCGGAATTGAGCATGAAGGCGGTGAGACCGTAACCTTAGAGAAATTAGAGAGACAAACAGATGAATTATACAACACGGATAAGACGGATAATTACTAGGTATCGTGGGGCTTCAGGGACCTACAAGCCCAAGAACTCACCTTAACCTCAAACTCAAAGTGCTCATCCTTCCCCTGCCCTCGGAGAACATACCGAGGAATGCTAACTCTAACCGGCTCCTTCAGGCCGTCAGAGCTGGTCCCAAGAGGAACCGAGACCCGACGCTGCAGAAGAAGTCACCCGGAGAAAGACGGGGAGAAAATTAAGAGGAAAAGGGGAGGACAGAGAAATGGAGAGGGAAGTACTGACTTAGAAAAAATTACAACAAATTATACAATTATTACAATAAGAAATAATTGTTAAAATTTCAACAATTGATTTTGGTAGAAATTGAAAATGATTCATAGGATTTCCAAATAAAATTGGACAAATCAAGATTAATACAAGGTGCAATCTTTATTTACTGTTCTTTTTACATAATTAAATTATTTTCACACTATAAATCATAATGTACATCAAACAAACATTCATCCTTCAAACACATATTATCATATTTCCCTTCTCATCACATCATAAGTATAGATTATGTCAATTTGTCCACCTCATGGATCATAAATTAACTAACTTAAATTAACAGCTGACATTAACATTGTTTCATAAAAAATAATTGTGTAAGAACAATGAGAACAAACATGAAAGGTATGACTACAATAGCATGCAAAACCAAAGGCCTCCAAACATAAAGACATTCTTCAGTGATGACGATTACATACAATGATACAGATGACAGGAAATTACAACTCATAAGTGACGGCATGGCCCGTGTTCCCTCATCTTACCAAGCACGGTGGCCTAATTTGAAAAAGTACATTTGAATAGTTTAAAAGTGTATAAAACATGTTAAAAGATGTTCTATAAAAACTTTATAACATGGAAACAGCCTAAACAGGAAGTTGTCTGTATTTTCTACAGATATTAATTTTCTAAGAATGAAAGATATTGCATCATTTTGCTACTTAATCATGATGATTCACATTTTCTGATATCTCTCTTTCTTTTTTTTTTGTTTAACATACTGCAAGAAAATAACTTCTTGATAATTAATCTATTTAAGTGGATCAGCGCCAAGGTCCTTAAATCAGTTACACAGATTCTGTATCAGGATCACAGCTTCTGGGGTACAGCCAAAACATAACTTCCATGAATCACAAAGACTACTGTAATCTGAGGTGGAGGGAACTTCAGCAGTACCTCTCTTGGACGCCATGTTCTTTCCAGCCTTGTGAACTGTAAACGCAATGTCTACGACCAAGCAGTTGTCACTCTGCTTTACAAGCAGGCATCTGATGTCTGAACGTTTGCGAAGTTCAAGTCCCTGAAACTGGGGGTGGATGGGAACCAAGCTGGACTCCCGAGGTACAGGGTGAAAGACGCCGTCCTCCCGGAGAAGAACTACATGAGTGTCTGTTAGGAGGAACTGGAAGATGGTGTCCTGTTGTACGTTGGTGGAGTTCTCCACCTTGACACTAGTGTAGAGAAGAGGACAAATGTCAGCCAGGGAGGGTCTGTCAACTCTATCCATGTTCCCATGTACAATGTACAGGAGGTCTGCAAGGACCCTCTTGAATCTGGAGGTGACCCGACAACCATTATCCAGGATGAGGTCCGGGACACTGGCCGTCCAATCCAGGGAGAGGCCCATAAGGTCTTCATGGAGCAACGGATGTTCTCTATTGCTCTCAAAGTCCTTTTCAGGAGCAAGAACCCTCAGTAAAGCTTTGCAGAGCTCTTGGGTGAGCTCTTTGCTATGGGTGAAGACTGCCAGGATGGTGTCCTGAGTGCAGCCACTGAGGCGGACATGCTGCCCGGCTAAACTCACCTGGACTTCCTTGAGCTCCATGAAACAAAAATGGTGAAAAACAGCTAAGGTTTGATTGCCACTGGCTGAATCCATTGCAGTGGAGATTGCATATATCTCCTTTTCAAACAAAAGTAAGCACCCGGGTTGTGGGACGGGCTGCTTACAATTGGCAACTTTGACCCAGTAGATACTGGCTGGCTTGTTGCCTTCCACCTGAGGCACCAATTTCTCCAAAAGGTCAAACATCTTCTGGGATGAGACGGACTTCAACTCGGAGAGGGCTGAAGGCAGCTGCACCAGCCGCTGACAAAACATTTCAGGGTTCAAATCTTTGTGAGAAGACAGCGAGCCCTCTGGCCACCCTGAGATGCCTGGTATTGCAGACATGCTGCAGTTCTCAGGAGGATTGAAGGAGCAATCTCTGGACAAATCAACAAATCTAACTTTGTTTTTGCCAAGGCAAGGATCTGGCAAAGGTTTAAGCTGCATTTGCTGAGATAAAGGAAGCTCTTTGGACATCATTGTTACATACTGAGACAAGATAATCTTCATTTCACCTACTCCTACTTTTCCAATGATATCCCGCGTGCTTTGTAGCCGTCTACCAGCGTCTTTGTAGGCATCAGAGAGCTTTCCAGCAAAGTATCCAAGCATGTAGCTCTTTTTGACTTCCAGTTTCTCAGTTACTGCAGCCGTCTCTGGAGTGACCTGCTCTTTTTTCATTTGACCATTTAGTGATTCCTTTGACTTCTGCTTGGAACCGATGTGGCCATGGACAGAAATCTGAGATTTTGATGTTTGATTGATGGACACTTCTGCCTCTTTCACCATCCCAGGGTCACATGTCTGGTGTTTCAATTCCTCCTTAGAGTAGGAATAAGTGCGTCCATTCATCAGCAACTCTCTTCCACTGTCTGTGGACTGGCCTTTAACCTCTTTATCATCATCGGTGACACAGCAGCCAGGTTTCATTTGTCTTTCAGCAGTGATATTATCGTTGACGTCAAAGCTACTCTTGGCGTTTGTTGATGTGATACTAAATTCTTTACTTCCAATGTTACATCTATCAAGCTCACTCCTGTCTTGACCCACTTCTCCTCGATGCATCTTCACTCCTTCTTGCCACCACTTGCCATTTTCAGCATCTCTGTAAAGCCCTCCGTCTTTTTCAAACAAGACTTTGGTGGCAATTTCTAGTTTGTCTTGTCCATGCAGCTTTAAGAGGCTGTTCTCTGGTTCCTCTGAGGCGCTCCCCTGGACATTCTGGGCAGCGTTTGCCTCAAGTCCAGGAGCATGCAGGAAACTAGGCCACAACCTGGAGGCTCTCTGTGTGCACAAGGGGATTTCCATGACTATAACTTCATGACGGCTCTTTGAATGATTGTCCATAATCCACCCCAATAAGAATTACATTCCTCCATCACCAGGTGTAGAAGTGAGTGGTCAATGATTATATTAAATAGGACAACGGTGCAAAAAGATTTAACATGCAAATTAGGTACAATGTCAATATAATGAAATTACTTTTAATTTTAAATTAAAATTCCATTAATACCTGGGCAAAATAGCAGTTGCAAATAGCGTAATAACCTTCTCGGTATACCAGATTTACAGCAACAGGACAGTCCAGATAGGTAAGTTCACAGTCATCTTACAAATACTTTCCTGTGATGGTTTAAATTTCTGGCACAAATATATCTAGAAGGCAAATCCCACCCATCTTCCACCTAGGTAGACCAAAATATGCCATAAAAAGCATTTTCAAATACTATTTAACCCAGGTCTGATTCCATTTTGTTTGAAATAAAGGAGTGTGAGTGATTGTGAGTGATTTTATTTGATTATTTTCAAGTGTCATTTTCTGTTTCCATGCATCGATTTGCACACATCCTGGAAAAGAACATGAGCTTCTTCTCTTTGGAGAAGTTCCAGCTGAGAGGTTAACAAACCAATTCAGCATTTCAAATTACATGAAGAATTATTTAGTGTGCATGACATTAAGCACGTTAACTTATTTCATGTATGATTTAATATTGTCAGGGGACACCAAAACAATGCCACTGAAAAGGTTTAGCAAGATTGCACTGTTTATATAATTGTAATGAGGTATGTGCTCATCCCAAAACCAGAAATTAAGTACTCGTCTTACCTCGTACTTCAGCTTCCTTGGATTAACATTGTTCTGTAGCTTGTCATCATCCTGAAAAGAGTCAAATTTACCATCAGCAGTGACTTCAGTATAATCAAACATTCAATTTAAGCAAAAAAAAATCTACACCCATAAAATCATAAACAGGGTTGTTAAAATAAATCAATCAATCTGGATTGGTGTGTTGCACAATAATAAGAGGAACAAGACAAACCAGGTGGAGAAAAAGAAAAGAAGGAAATCAATAACCAAACTTATTTGTCGAAGGGTGATCGAGTCAATCCAGAATGACAACTGGCAGAAGCATGCAGATTACAGAGCACTGTGAACGTCTCATTGTGAAGTACGAAGCTGGTGAGACCTGGGCTTACCTCGTCTGTTAATCTAACAGAGCTAGAGTCGCTAACCTCCTCCTCCTCCTGCAGGGTTAAAGAACTAAATATCAGATCTAGACAGGGAAGGAACTTTTTACAGTCCGCCATGGGAGCTGATGGACTCCAAAACTCACCAGCCACTTTTACCAAACAAAGTTTTAGAGTGGAAATGAACCTCCAGATGATGTTGGTTGCCTGACAAAGTGGCTGGTGGAGTACACAAAAAATCAGCTAGAATTAGCCAGCACTGTTACAGTGGCAATAAGTAATGTTTTCACTGCCTGATAGTTTGATCCTCACAACAGCTAAAGTGGGTTCATTGGTAGCCATGTGTTCTTTAGAGATGAACCCTCTAAAGATGAGCGACCCAGTCCCTCATTGTCAGTTGCTCTGGATCAGAACATCAGCTAAATGTAATGTAAACACAATGTACATGCAGAAAACATACAGTTATGTGTTCACCCACAACAGTTAATGCTTCTGACTTTACAGGAGTTTGCAAAGTTTTATTTGTGGTTTTCTCCATTATATGTCTTTATTATCTTTTCCATGAGTGGAAATCTTGTTTTTTTTTTAATTGCTAGTTTTCCATAAAGCACAAAAAGCCATTTAATGGAAGTAATAATGTGACAAAGGTGGATGTATTAAAACAGCAGATACATCCACACATCTAGGTGCCGGATCGAGTGAATCAGAAGAACGTCGAGCCTTACCTTGAGGGACTCAAAGGACAGCGACAGCTCGATGTTGCTGCCTCCGTTGAGGAGATTCAGCTTCCGTAACCTTCTCTGTACCTCCTCTTCAATGTAAGCGTTTATCCTGCCACATAGAGGGACAGAGGAAAAGGGATATTGGAGACAAGATAACCAGAATAAAGTGAATAAAACAATTCATCAATCATCAGCATCAGAGGCACCATAGTAATCTGTTAGCAGTGTTGATAATCACAATCACACATCACTCCTAGTATTGCTAATGAATGAGGCAGTAAAGGAAATTAAACTCTTTTTCCTTTTCCTGGGGACATCCTGGAACTCACTCAACGACTCCACAGACCTCACTTCCTAAACTGCTGTGCTATAAAATATGAGATGAGACTAATGACCCCCATGGGGCCGTTGCTTCAGCAAACAGTAAAAACATAGAGAAAATGTAGAAAAAGAATAAATAAAAATAGAATAGAAATAATAATCAATTGACAATTCCACACTTGGACATATTGAGTAGGAATTTATTGGAAACAGTGTTGAAAGGTGTGGATGATAACGTAAGATGGTGTGAAAAACAGTAGCAGTAAAATACTGGGACAAAAAAGAATGTGAAATAAAATAAAAAACAATCCCCAAAAATAATATATAAAAAAACCAAAACCAAATCAATAATATATATATAAAAAATTCCCTGCTGTACCTGTCGTCGGAGAGGGGCAGCACTGTGGTCAGGCTCTGGATGGGGCTGACGGGGGAACTGGTGTGGCTGGTTTTGTCGTCACTGCTGATCGTCCTGGTGTTCCCTTCGCCCTCGATGATCCTCTGACGCAGCTTCTGGATCTCCTGCTCCACTCTGGAGGGGAAAACAGGAAACATCAGCCTGGAGGTAGGATGCATGGTAACATGGTAACTGCATGTGAACTAGAGGTACAATCACACTGAACATAGCATGGGCCAGTTGGTGAGGACCTTGGGGTGGGCGATATGACTTCAAATCAATATCACGATTATTTCAAACTTTTACCTCGATTACGATTAATGAACGATTTTATTTGTTTTATTTTGAAATTTGTTTTATTTTGAAAATTGACCGGATGCTCTGTGCCGTTCCTGTGTCTGACTTCCTGACCGGCTTGACACATTCGCTCGCGACCGGTCCAAACCTGTCTGATCACGGCGTTACTGGACGGGGCGGAGGGACGTGACTGAATACCACGTAGTATTTTTTAAGGGGACAGTTCATGAACGCAGTATTGGGGAAAGTATTTGGCCCATTCATTCACGGGAAAGTGATGTTACGTCTGATGCGCGCACACGCACACGCACACGCACACGCACACGCACACGCACACACACAGATTGCTTTGCTAACTGGCGCTTCTAGACGTTCCTCGTTCTTGTCGCCTAAATAACAATCGAAATGAACGATTTTGAAAATTTGCCACGATTACATCATTAAATCGATTATCGCCCACCCCTACGAGGACCACGATTCAGATGTTGCTTTGGTAAACCCTAACGTATAAAGTGCTCTGACCTCTCCTGGTCCAGGTCGGCCCCGGGCCTCGAGCTCCCCAGGACTGAGCTCTTGCGCCTCTGCTCCTCGGACTCGGGCTCCAGGGAGACGCTGCGCCTCAGGGCCGAGTGCCTCCTCTCCAGCCTGGCCACCGCCTGCTCCATGGCCTCCCTCTGCTGCTTCTCCTTTGACTCTAGGATCTCCTTCTCCTTCCTCCTCACCTTCTCCTCCTGCCGCGCGACGTTGGCCGTGAACTCGTAGGTCTCCTGGAGCTGCTGGAGCTGCTGGGCGCTGTGGCAGTGGAAGTTCAGCTTCTCCTCCTTCTCCTCCAGCTCCTTCTCCACCTGGTACAGGGTCTTGTCCAGTCCCGGTGGGCTGTCGCAGTTCCCGTTGCTACCTCCGGCGCTGCGCTCCAGCACCTCCGCGGCTCTCTGCTTCTCCTCGGCCAGGGCGGGGAGGAGGCCGCCCGCCAGGCTGGCCAGCTGACGCTCCTTGAACTGCAGCCTGTGCTCGGCCTGTTTGACCACCTGCTCCTCCTGGCAGGCCGCCGTGGCGTCCTGCGCCCCCTTCTCCGGCGTGTCCTTCAGGTGCCGCTGTCGTTCTCTGTGGCTGTGGGTGAGGAGGACCAGTGCAGCCCGCTCAGCAGCCACCTCCTTCTCCAGGCGCTCCCTCTGCTGCCGGAGTCCCTCCTCCAGCTGGCCCAGCTCCTTCACCTGGGCCACCTTGAAGTCCGTGTAGCGGGCCTGGGCGGCTCTGGCTTCCTCGCTGGCCTCCTCCCCGTCTGGACGCTCCCCGGCCTCCTTGGTGCGGAGGAGCGTTCCTCTGATCTCGCCCAGGGCTCGGCGCTCCTCCTCTAGGCGGCGGGCGTCCTCGCGGGCCAGCGAGGCGGTGGCCGCCTCATGCCGCTCCCTCAGCTGCTCCTCCAGCCTCCCCACCAGATTCAGCTGCTCGCGCTCCTGCTCCTCCAGACGCCGCCGTTCCGTCTCCAGGCGCACCGTCTGCTCCTCGCGCTCCCTCTTCAGCCTCTCCAGCTCGCGGTAGATCTCAGTCTGCTCGGCGGCCTCCTGCTGCTGGCGCTGCTCCTCGTCTTGCATCTCCTCCTCTTCCTGGTCCGGCTCCCGTTTACTCTGCTGCCGGCGCTGGGTTTCCACATCCTGGATGTCGGAGCGCCGCTCCTCCTCGAAGCGCTCCTTCTCAGCCAGGAGGTCCCGCAGGCGGCTCTCGATGTCCTGGCTGCGGCGGCGGAGGCTCTCCTCCTGGCGGAGGATTCGTTGCTGGACCTCCTCAGACTCCTTCCGCTGGGTCTCCACCTCGTGCTGGAGACGCTCCAGCTCCGCCTTCTCACTCTGCTGCTTTGCCTCCATCTCCTTGATCAGCCTCCTACAGCAAGAACACAAATACTGGTAGTACGAAATACAACGTTACTACTACTACTCTCTCCTAACGAACCACCACAGTTCTCTTCTACCCATAATGCCTTGTGTTCTCTTGTTAGAGGACTGAGGCATTTTCAGGCGTCTCGTCGGTTATCTGGTGAATGTTGTTGTTCTCACCTGGAGACCAACCAGCTAGAGGAGGAAACGCTGCAGAGCTTAATAAACCCACCAGAACACGCTGTCTGTGAACGCAGCCTACTACATCTCACATCTCATTCTTGTACCTTTTATGCTCCAGTTTCTCCAGCTCTTCTCGTTGTTGTCTTTCAAACTCCAATCTGGGAACAAAAACAGCTGAATGAAGATCCATTTTCCTCTTCAAAAAAAAGAAAAAAAAGAAAACACACACACACACACACACACACACACACACACAGACACACACATAACTCGGTATTCAACACCACACCTGATGAGGAAAATGAAGGCTGCAGTCAACATAAAACGACAGGCTTCAAATGAAATGACAGGCTTCACAAAAAGCAAGGGCTGCCGAGCATGTGTCCTACTAGGAGCAAGCAGGGTGGCGTGCAACACAAAAACAACAGACGATGAGGTTTGAGTTTAGAGACCGGACTAGTCAACACACGGCTAGACAGTTAGACAGGAAATGGACAGCAAACAGGCCGAGGCTGGGTCTACCTGAGGAAGACGGGGCCGTTCTCAGTGAAGAGACTGCCAACGGGACAGGGGACACAGTTAATTAAGGGGCCTTTGACCAGACGCCAGTCACAGATGACAGGAAACTGTGTTCTTGATATTGGAACAAACCATACTAGGGTTCATGTGTTTGGATGTGTTTGGATCTTGAGGTAAGGATATACCACAGGGTCTAGGAAACACTCTTAACACCCTCAGGAGGTTAAAGAGCTCACTGCACTGCTGATTTGACTCAATAAACAAAAGTGTTTTAAAAGACCTTTTTTTAATATGACCTGGAATTTAATTTAATTTTTTAATTTTTGATTTAACAACAAAATAAAGAAACAATGCTTCTAACTGAAAAATCATTTGGACTTGAAGATCTGGTGGTGAAATCCAAACAGCGTCAAGTTCAGATCAACAGGAAGGACAGCGCTGCCAACCCAGTGGCATTAATAACTCACGTGAGGTGACATTCGCTCGGTTTCCATCAAAGTATTTATTTTGCAAATTGTGATGTATCGAATTAGTTTTTATGCTTGAGATGGAAAATGTTTTTGTTGATAAAGAAATGATGCGATAAATAGCGATGGGAACGGGTTTGTCATCAGCCTGACGAGCAGATCTGACATACAAACCGGCTGCATTACAACATTGCCAAGTGCATTTCTTTGTTTTCATCTTTGATTCAAAGGATGAACTATGGGGAACATTAGCCAATACTAAAGAACACCAACAATTTACCCAAGATCCTCTCTTTTTTTGTGTGGATTTTTTTGACATCCATGAAGTCTATCTATTCACTTCAACCCCACTGATGGAAACCTAATTTGTACATTATTTTGTGCAACATTTCAGAAGTTAAATCTGCAGGATTGAAACAGCTTTAGTTGCTCCAGTCCAAAGTTCACTTTCCTCTTGGCCGACAAACTTCTGGACAACTAAAGTTCCTCAGCAGTTTTTTTAATCTCACCTTTAATCCTTTTATATGTGCAAATAAATAAAGTAATTTGATCCATTGCATCAGATTAACATGTGGAGAAAGACGTTTCAGGATCCTGAAGGGCGTCGATGCAGAGAGGGGAGGAGATGCACCGACCGGGCTGATCATCACATGCAGTAGATGCACTTTCATGTACACACGCGCGCACGCACACACACACGCGCACGCACACGCACACACACGCACACACACACACGCACACACACATTACTCACCCGGGGTTGTAGAGCATCACAGTGGAGAGATTTTCGCACGACTTGGACAAATCGGTCATGGACAGGCTGAATGTGGAGAGCAGGCCACTCTGGAAAAACACCAAAAGGTCAGAGGTCAACTTCACATGTCAGAGGTCACAACTCCGTCAGACAGAGTGGGAGAGATTGGATCAGTGCGGGTTCAGCGGACCTCGTCTAACCTTTCGTTTCTCCCTCAGCCTGGCGGCCTCCTTCGGGTGGTTGAACCGGAACATGTTTGTCCTGCCCAGCAGAATAACAGCGCCTGGACAACAAGAAGACACCTGAACCACAGAAGCTGCACCACAGATCCATGATGATGATGACAGGTCTGCTTTCAGTTGGAGCACTGTGACTGCAGATTACTGAAGTTAAGGGAAGTACATTTTCATTTGGTTAAGGATGAATTCACTTTAACCAACCAGGAAGTGTTTTGGACAAGTGGACTGGGGTTCTCAGGGAGGTCAGTATTATCTTGTTTCTCATCATGCTCTAATAGATTTTGTTATTTTATGTAAGAGAAATTTTATCTTTAGTTCAGATTTCATCTCATGGATTAGATCGCTGTTGGAACCCCAACAGTCTCAACCCCAAACCCCACCTCAACACTGTTGAGAAGACCCGTCAAGAGCTAGAGAGACTCCCTGTGTCACCTGATGACGTGTCACCCCTCCTGCCTGACCACTGGATCAACTTCACGACCACAGGAACCTTAGTAAAGTGTTTGGTTCTGTGTTCCTGAACGCAACAACAAATAAAAACCAAAACACACGGCAGAGACGATTCCTCCTGGTGGAGAGCGTTACTCTTTCACTTTCCCCAACCTTATTTCTCCAGGCCAGTTGGAACCGACAACCTTCAGACCACAAGTCTCAAGGTCAACGGTTCAACCTCTAACCTCAACGCTACCGCCACTCGATACCCTCGACGCCGCGGCGTGGGGCCTCTCACCTTGGTTGAGCTGCGACGGCCCGGTCACCTGGACTCCGTTGACTGAACACTGGGCTGCGTTGAGCGGTACCAGGGTCACCGTCCCGTTCTGGTTCTCAAACATGCAGTGTTCACTCTCCAGGTCCAGACCGTGGAGGACTGGGGGGACAGGACAGGACATGAGACCAGGAGACCAGGAGACCAGCCAGTACTGAACATTATTAGATCTTTTATAGAAATTTGGTCTTAGATGCTTATTTATTTGTTTTCTGTGTTAATCGTGTTACATTACTGCTCTTTATTGTAAATTTTTTCATATTTAGAAACTTTTCATGTAATTATTTTTGAAAGCATCTTCGCTTTCCGGATTTTTATTTTTTAACGTGCCAAATACTTTTGCAGTCATGAAGTGCTTAAAAGATAAAATATAGAATGAGATAAAAGTAGAAAACACATTCATGAGAAAATATGTTAAAAGTATTAATAAATATGTAAAATGAAATAAGAAAATAAATCACGAGAAAATACTCAAGAGTAAACATTAGTAACATCGGTTACATAAAATATAAATGTTTTAAGAACTGATTTAAAAGAGGATCCTGACCTATCTAGAGTATCAGTCAATCAATCAATCAATCAATCAATCAATCAATCAATCAATCAATCAATCAATCAATCAATCCATCCCACTCCAGGCTGGTACTGAAGGTTTGACCCGGAGGTCTGTACTCACTGATGTCCTGCTCCGTCGAGGCGTCCTCCCGGCCGACGTACGTCCTGCCCTCCTGAGACGGAGCACAACATGAGGAACATCTCTACAGGAGCTTCATGTTTAATCACAACATGAGGAACATCTCTACAGGAGCTTCATGTTTAATCACAACATGAGGAACATCTCTACAGGAGCTTCATGTTTAATCACAACATGAGGAACATCTCTACAGGAGCTTCATGTTTGATCACAACATGAGGAACATCTCTACAGGAGCTTCATGTTTAATCACAACATGAGGAACATCTCTATAGGAGGCTTCATGTTTAATCACAACATGAGGAACATCTCTACAGGAGCTTCATGTTTGATCACAACATGAGGAACATCTCTACAGGAGCTTCATGTTTAATCACAACATGAGGAACATCTCTACAGGAGCTTCATGTTTAATCACAACATGAGGAACATCTCTACAGGAGCTTCATGTTTGATCACAACATGAGGAACATCTCTACAGGAGCTTCATGTTTAATCACAACATGAGGAACATCTCTACAGGAGCTTCATGTTTAATCACAACATGAGGAACATCTCTATAGGAGGCTTCATGTTTAATCACAACATGAGGAACATCTCTACAGGAGCTTCATGTTTAATCACAACATGAGGAACATCTCTACAGGAGCTTCATGTTTAATCACAACATGAGGAACATCTCTATAGGAGGCTTCATGTTTAATCACAACATGAGGAACATCTCTACAGGAGCTTCATGTTTGATCACAACATGAGGAACATCTCTACAGGAGCTTCATGTTTAATCACAACATGAGGAACATCTCTACAGGAGGCTTCATGTTTAATCACAACATGAGGAACATCTCTACAGGAGGCTTCATGTTTAATCACATGTTACTATCAGATATACTCATCTGCTTTCTATCCCCTTTAGAGGACACCTAACCTCTCTTTCTTTGACGGGTTGTTAGTTTACTAGCCTGTAGTTGGTATTAACCTGAGGTAAAACATTACCTTAGCCTGATGGAGGTCTGATGACTCAAATATCAAGTTCAGTTTCCAGATGAATGTGAATTTGAAAGAAAACTGAAAACACTTTAAATGCTATAACACGTTGGTTTGATTAAACTCTGTAGTAGTAAGTAACCTATTGGATCCAACAGGTTACTTACTACTTCCTACAGGTTGGAATGTCATTTTGGTGATGGTGATATTGATCTGGTGATTTCCCGGTGCTCTGACCTTCAGATGGTACAGAATGATGCCGGTGCTGAGGAGATCGTCGTCGATGCCGATGAGATGGGGCAGCTCTGAATCCAGCACCACGCCGATGCCCTCTTTCCTCAGGGCCAGGGTTTCCTCCTGCAGGGGCGATGGAGACAAGTACATCTTTAAATCCACCTTCATCCCAAGACCGATCCAGTCAGCATGCAGGATGTCTTCAGCCACATCCTGCTGCTTCAGGGAAACCACAGATGATGTCTATGTAAAGGAGCGCGAGGTCTTACCTTGAGGATGTTCTGAGTCTCGTTCCATTTGTTGGTCCATTCTTTAGTCAGCTCCAGCACCTAGGAGAGGTCAAAGGTTATTTTAGGTTATTTTGCCTTTATTGGACGGTTCAGAGTAGAGAGACAGGAGAGACAGAGAGAGAGGAGGGATGATTGATTCAGGCAATCCTAACATCCAAACTACACTAATAATCGACATTTTAAAATAAATGAATGTCCCTTTTTCTACTTTCTGTTGCTGACTGATACAGCAATAGTGACTCAACCTTTGAGATATATGTATATGTATATATATATATTCCTACTAACTGACTCACTAGAAGCGGGTCTGCTGCCTCCAATATAATAATCCATAATCATATAAATAAAGGTCTGTTTCCATTTACTGGCCTCACTGATTGATTGACAGGTGATCCCTGGGAGGTGCAGAAACACCACAGCAACAATAAAAACATGGATGTTAAGCTTGTATTCTAGTTTGCCTCTACTGCCACGATCAATCAGTTTGGAAACCCCTATTTGGCAGCAGGGGTTCATTAGATAAGGTCTTCGCCATCATCAACCCCTCTGGATTGATGGAAAGATGTAAACATGAGAGACGTCTCACTCTGGCTTCGTTCTGGTGCAGCTTCTCCTCCATGCTCAGCGCCGTGGGCGAGTCCAGCAGAGCGATCTGACGAGAGAAAACCATGTAAGTCCAGTAACAGGAAAGGAGTTTGACTTAGACGTTACTGCAGGAATAGTCATGCTGAGTCACGAACCACATTTCATCAAGTCATTCAGACATTTAACAGTTTAAAAGGTTCTACTTATAAACTTCAGTTCAACAATAAAACATGAGAATCAATAAAATTAGAGTTGAGAACCACGTAAGAAATGTGTAATGATATTGAAATCTTTCATTTAAAATAAAGAACAATTAGGAACTCAGAAGAAAGACACCACTAGAAGAGATTTAAACCAGCTACGTATTGTAGTCCAATGCATACTGTAAATTGTCTGTACAGAGCTGACCAGTACAACCACAAGCTTCTACTGGGCAGCAACTGCCTTGCTCAAGGGCACCTCCATCGTCACTGTTGAGTTTCTTATTCTCCCAGTGTTTCCTAACCAGCTCAGGGGTTTTATCTGCAGATCAACGTTCCTCGGTGTCCGACGTTCAGATCTCAAGGTGCGTTCTCACTGCCACCATCAGTATGATCATCCAACAGTACGACCAACTCTCAGACAGCGAGCAGAACCTGAACTACCACTTCCTCCATCTTCCCTCTGGTTGTTGTTGTGAACTGATCCTCTGTGATGTGAAACCACAACTCTTCTTCTGTGTCATGTGGTCTTGAACGTCTCTCAACGTGGCTAGCCAAGCGGCTCCTCTCCATCCGTCCACGCCGAGTCTGTAAACAGCAGAACAGTGTAAACGGATAACAGCTTAGCTACCTGGTTGCCCTGGACCAGCAGAGCCTTCAGCCTGGCGATCTCAGCCCGCAGCTCTCTGATCAGCCGGACGTTGCCGTCCTCGTTGATGGTGGGCTTGTTGATGATGTTCTTGGCCCGGTTGGCGTAGCGAAGGGTGCTCAGCGTCTCCCCGTAGTTTACATCAGCTGGCGAAATGGCTAGAGAGAGGAGATTAAAGGAGGTTTAGATCAGTGGTTCCTCGGGACCCCAGGTCTGGTCTTCCATCCTACCAGACAGTTAAATTGCTTCACAGTGCACCTCAGAGGTAAAACAGTCCCTGATTAGATGTCTAGAATGAAAACCAGCACCTCTGGGATGAAAGACTTGAAGGTTTCACAACATATTATAGTTGGGGTGATCAATACGTCTCTGGGCTGTACTGTCACCTGATACCTAATACAGTTCATCAGTCCTGGGGTGAGGAAACTTGCTCAGATCAATAAGGACAACGTAAACCTTCAATTTAAGGTAAAAATAAAAAGAATATTAAATGAAATCCCAAGACCTGGACAGAAGCAATATTCCAAATAAAATGTAACATCATCAGCATGAGATGCCCTACTGTTGGTCTTCATCAGGACAGTAAGGGTATTCTGATATCAGTGAGGATCACCACGGCAACGAGGCTCCAAAGATGGAGACTGAATAAAAACCAACGAGGATCCTGCAGATTACCGCAGGATCACTACTCACTGGCGATCATGATGGTCTTGGAGTTTCCCCCCAGGCTGTCCTTCAGCAGCCACGTCAGGACGGAGTCTCTGTAGGGGACGAACACCGACTTCTTCTTCAGGTTGGTGTTGAACCCGTCCGGCGTCAGGTCGGCTGGACGGCAACAGGAAACACGAACCATCATCAACACCGACACGACTCAAATCACAGAAACAACTCATCTCCTCCTCTACCTGTTTCAAAAGGGATACTTCACTGACACATTAGGAAATAGGAAATGGTTGATTTTAGGTATATTATATGGGTTATATGCTTTCTAGCCCATCATAACTTTCACCTCAGCATTATCAACAATAACAAACCATTTACAGTCTGAAAATCTTCATGTCACTTTCATGTTTAGTGGTCACATACTGGTCAGAAACACATTAGATGTCTTGAATCCTGGTGAGGCGGCATGTTGAATGTCTATCTGATTCCTGTTTAGTCAAGGAGGAAGACATTTTTGACCCGCCTTGTGATTTCAAGATGGAAGTAAATGCAATAATAATAGTTAATTTATAATAATAATTTTCATGTTCTTTCATGTGGTTATTGAAACAGTCTGGCTCTCACCGTATGGTCACTATGTGGAAAACCCATCTGGCCTCTCAGCAGGTAAAAACAAACTACTAAAAAAGTATTTGGAAACACCATTGGGCTCAGGGTTAGAGAAAGTACTAAAGATATTTACAAGAAAACTTCTGGGTGTCAATTCTTCACATCTATCTGTTCTGTTCCGACTCGAGGGGGGAAGAGGTTTCGAACAGGAAGTAAAACACAAATGAATTTTCTCGGCAGGTCGAGGCCGTCGGGGCCAACCTCCCCACCTAGAGCAGAGATGACGTTCCCCAGCGTGACCAGCGACTTGTTGATGTTGCCTCCCTCCTTCAGCCGGACGCCGGTGGCCCCGGTGGCGTCGGCTCGCTCGCTGCCCGCCAGGTCCACCAGATGGATCTTGCTGATCGTCTCAATGGGCATCTCGGCATCAAACTTTGCCTGCGGGGGAGAGAGAGTTGATGACTACTGATGCTCTTTGATGATGCATCGCACACAAACACTTCCAGAACGTTTCCATGACTTTGCATAACTTCTTCCTTCCTTCCTGGTCTGTTCAGCTGATGTGTATGAAACAAGCTGGAACACACTTCCTGCTTTATTCCTGATATTCCCTGATATTCCCTGCCTGGAATACACCCCTCCAGATCAGCTGTTTTCTTATCCGGGGGGAGTTTAGTATTTTAAACTAAGCCAAGCGTTGAACCTGGGTGAAGTTGATGGTGAAGATGGCGTGGGAGCGGCTGCTGACGTCGTTCATCCCGGTGCTGGCGGTGGTGCGGTTGATGTTCCCGGCCTCCATCAGCTCCTCCACGTCGCTGTAGTTCTGCACCAGGTGTTTGGACAGATCTGAGGTCAGATTGGAAGATGCAGGTTAGAGGTTAGAGGTGGTGGTCACACTAGAGATGGAGATGTTTTTAACGTCTGAGTCAGGGGGAAAGGGCCTCCATCGACCCTCAAGGCCTCGGACTGATTTGAAGGTTAAACTGTAAACAACATCGGTGTAACTGAAATTTAAAAAACGAGACTTTGTGAGAAAACTAAAACCATCTTGTTGCTAAAATGAAATAAAGATATATGCAAGATGTTTTTAGTTGTTGGAAACTCAGATGAAAGCCGTCACCACCCCGGGGTGCCCCCCAGTCTCACCCTCTACGTAGGGTCCGTCTTTGGGGTGCTCCCTCACTCTCAGGTTGTAGGTCTGGGTGGACTTCCTCCTCAGCAGGTCCCGGACCCTCTCGTTGTAGATCTCCAGGTAGCTGAAGACAGGAAAACATGTCGGTGATCAATCCTGAGTGTCTTTAACCTTTAACCTACCAACTTTCAGCGTTTTGACGTGACGTTCTCTCCTATAGAATAAGAGCATGGTCCAGGTCCGGGTCGGGGTCGGGGTCGGGGTCGCCACTCACCTGACCTCTGTGCGGAACGAGGCTCCGTCCCACAGAGTCGCTCCGGCGATCCGGCTGAACAGACCTTCACAGATCCGGGGGATCAGACCGGCATCTCCCTGAACACAAAACATCACGACTTCAGCAACAGGATGTCAGTTTACAAAACATCACGACTTCAGCAACAGGATGTCAGTTTACAGGGCTAATGATGGGGAAGTACACCAACGTAGCCCGCCGCTAATCAGTGTTGCTACGTGCAGCAGTTTTAAGTCTCAATATATCATTGACATTACTACCTTGGTATGACTGAAACCACTGGTAGCCTCTATCTACACCAGGGGTATTATTACCAGTGTTTCTCCACATTAAGACTACATTTCCCATCAGCCCTGTTGCTTCCTGTAGCCCCTCCCCCTCCCTGAAGAGGATCAACATGTTGGAAGTGATTTCTCCATCTTCCTTTCTCTCCTTCCTCCATCTGCTGTCTCCAGAAACTCTTTATCTTTAGCTCCGTTAGGAAGAACAGCGCCCTCTTCCTGTTTGGTGCCGTAAAGCAATCCAGCAGATTTCCCTCCAAATCGACACACAATGTAGAATGAGAGTAGAGGCCGGTAGAGGCCGGTAGAGGCCGGTACCGGTAGAGGCTGGTAGAGGCCGGTAGAGGCGGTCTGGTTTGTTTCTAAATTAATGTTATGATTTATTGATGTTAAAAGAATATACAGACTCCTTTTACCAGTTTCACAAAACAGGTGTCCCTTCTACATCTCCTCGTGTGCATCTCTGGATGTTGTGATCTTAGAGGAATGAGTTTCACCAGCCGCATTACTGACAGTGTTTAGAGACAATTCATTGTCGAGTGCAGATAAGATTAAGCGTCAGAGTAATACCTCACATCCTGGGAGTGGGACTCCAAACGAAGCCAACACAAAACATGACCTTTGACAGTCTAGACTTTCTGCCAACAATCAGTTGCAAATGAAACATCAATCAAGAACGACCAGAGCCTTCCTTGATGTCAGCGTCCATGTCGACAGCTGAGTGAAGTATTGACAGCTAACAGGACAGATCAGTGGCTGTGAGGCTTATTGTGCTGATGATGGGATGTGAATGTAAAGTGTGTTTGTCTCACTGGATTCCCCATCATGGTGTAGGACTTCCCAGAGCCGGTCTGACCGTAGGCGAAGATGCAGGCGTTGTAGCCCTCAAACGCTGCCTTGAGGACGTCGGAGCCCAGGTCTCTGAAAACCTGGACACGGAGAGAGGAATGGTTTTGTTGACGTGCACGTCGGTGCAGAAGGTTGCGACACATTTCACTCCACGTGACTGAGCGTCCCAGTATCGATGTTGCAGAGCTGCAATATGATACCAGCAAGCTTATGACAAGATTACATGGTGATCAAGTCATGTTAGAGTAAACACACAGACCGTCTGCAACAAGCCGGAGCCAGCCACATCCTGCACCCTCTGACCCATAATCCCCTCTGTTGCCACAAATACTCCCAAAAAGAACAGAGAAAATAACACCACCCCTGAACGGCATCAGCTGATTTGGATTTGATTACAGGATTTGGAACAACAAAGTTCTCAAAACGCTGGAGAGACGGAGGGCGACGTCCGCTCACCTTTTCCTGAGAGACGAAGCCGGTGCTCTTACAGTCCGCCGAGTCGTAGGAGAAGTCGTACGTGAAGGTCTTGGTTCTCTCCCTCACCGAATCCCCTGTAACGCCATCAGGGATCTGACAACAAAACAAAACGTCATCGAGCATTGCTCCACGACCTGACCCAGCACAACACGCCAGGCTCACTCGTGGTATACGTCTGTTCAACTGGTCAGTACCTTCAGGTTGGTGATGGTGGTTTTGGTCCCTTCCATCTCAATGATGCCCTTCGCAGTCAAGTCCTTCTCCCTGGATAAGACAAAGAATCTCCTTGTATGAACAGTAGATGATGTTTTCTGATGAGTGTTGCGCAAATATCGTCAGAAGAAAAACAGAAACTGGTCCGCACTCAAAACACTTTTTTCCTATTTTTTCATTGCAGAAAAAGCATGCAGAAATGTCCTCAGTTTGCAGACAATTTGCATCATATAACATGAACGGCTTTTTTGCCTGTGAACTTGAATAAACCGGGGTTATCAATCTTTTCAGGGACATGTCGTCACATTTATTTGCCAAGTATAATCAATATAAGAAAATCTGTCTTCATGGATTATGAGTTACGATGATTACGAGTGTGGCAGCAGGTCTCATACCCGTGTGGATTCAGACTCTTAAAAAAGATATTAATACCAGCAGCCATCCAACAGAAAGCTCCCAATAATATAAAACTTTAAAAAAAAAATAGCTTCAAAACGAGCTGCAACTTTATGATTTCTCAGGTCCATCACAGAGTTCACTGATATTTTATTGATTTTCTGTTGAATTATTTTCTGTTTAAATCTCCAGTACTGGGACAAAGCTCAGCCTACCACACTGATCTATGATTTGGCTGCCAAACATGAAGCCATATTGACAGAACACACATCTAGTATGTTCTGTCAATATGGCTTCATGTTTGCTTAGACATGTACACTTTGCCTCCACCCAGTATGCCTTCCTAGGTTGGACCACATCCTTAAAGCTTGATTGCCAACAGTAAATTTAAAAAAAAAGTAGTACTAAAATAATCACTTGATGCCTCCATAGGTCCTCGTCTCTCAATTTAGTCACATTTTACCACAAAGCTGTTAAAAGTGTTGTGGTGACCTTAGACACTCAAACACATGATGTAGTGCTGTGTTGTCTTTGTGCTGTTAAACTGCTCCCAGTAGGAGCCTCTCAGATAATGGAGGATCAGGTTAACACCGTGTGAAAGGGCGTTCTCCTCTTAAAGGTCTGGCTGCACCTGTCCTGGCTCTGGACTCAGGTACAAGCGAGAGAAAAACTAAATAGTTGGCCGCCTCGACCGAAACCCCTGAATGAACACCTGCCTTTGTCGCACACTGGCCGTGAAGTTTCTCACGTCGACCTGCTTTCACACAGGCAGCTGCTTGACGAGAACCAGGCTGACAGTCTGCTGATGAATTAAACTGTAAACTAGTTTGTAAATCAGTGGTCATGTGGAGGCTGTGCTAGTGAAGACGAGCGTGCATTGACTCAAATGATTTCAGTGAGTCCTGTGGTTTAAAACCCAACTGGAGGCTCCAGCTGTCGCGAGCTTAATTGTTTAATGCGCATCACAAAACAACAATAATAATAATACCATAATAACAATTATAGCTCCTGTTGACGTTATTTCAGCGATTCACTCTTACACTTACCGCCTGTTCATGGGCCTGACCCGGACAGCCACTTTTACTGATGCCATTGCACATGCCGGTTTTGTCCGCACCGCCAGCCACTAATGTCCGGTTAGCTTTGAAGTGAGTGACGCTCTTTTATAAAGAGACAATTATGTCAGCAACGAGATACTGTGGATAACTTTGAACGACGGAGGGTTACAGAGGAGGAGGGGGGCAAAAGTCGCAAAGATAACTGCACGCAGAATCAACAAACTTGAAAAGGCACTGCTATCAGAGATAGTCGCCACGGCTAGCCGCTATTGTTGTGGTGTCTCGCCGTAGCGCCGTCTCGGTGTGAAGCGGGGTACATCCATGTCCACTATTCAGTAGCCGTTAGCCTCTTAGCTAACCTAGCTAGTTTATGCGGCAGAAAAACATTCTAAGTAGGAACCAGTATCAGCTGATACAGCGATTACTACGGAAGCCCGGAGAAGACAAGAGGCTTGAAAATTTCTAACGGCAATTGGGCTTGCAGTACTACATTCAATGGTTTAGAGGAAGTTATAGAAGACGTGTTTATAATTTGAACATTCTTTGAATCAGAGGACTGGATAGAGTGACATTAGAACGGTCTGCCATTTAACATTAATGATGTAGTTATACTCCTAAACTGCTGGTGGCAGTAGAGGGAAGAATGTTAATGCAGTAGCCGGCGCCAGCAAGCACATTTCCTGTTGTAGCCTGAGAAGTGTGTGTGGAGAAAAGGTGAGTTTTATATGAATGTGTTAATGTTTCACCGGAGTATTAGGCCAGATAATAACATGCCCGGTGGATTGTGTTCACGTGCGAGATGGCGTGTTAGAGTACTATAGTCACTGAAGCCAACTGTTAGTGTGTAATGTTAGTAGTTAGCATGACAGCTAACGTTAGGCTAACGTAGGCTAACGTTAAATGAATGAGCGTAACTAAGGTATGCTAGCTCAAGTCGTCTTAATGATCTTGAGCCGCCAATCCAACGTATTATATGTAACAAACCAAATATGGATGTGAAATAAAATGGCAAAAACAACTTAAAGCAGATTCCCAGTGTTATCTGTGATAGTGACAGTTCGATCAGTGTTTATGAGCAGCGTATATATTTGAAAGTCTTGTTGTTTCCCCAGAATCCACCATGGATATCCGACCGAACCACACCATTTACATCAACAATATTAATGACAAAATCAAGAAAGAAGGTAAGAACTTCATTTGTTTATTCATTCTCCAGCAATCAGCCCTTTGTTCTGGGGAAATTACAGTCTTTGACTGTTTCTACAGAGACAGGGTAGGGATGCTCTGATCCTGGTACCAGAGATGGTCTGGTATCAGAGATGGTCTGGTATCAGAGATGGTCTGGTATCAGAGATGGTCTGGTATCAGAGATGGTCTGGTACCAGGCTGAAATGGGGTGTGGGTATGAGATTTACCCCAGTACTAAAATCTCATACAAAGTCACATTTAACATGTTGCAAATTCATTTCGGACACACTACCTGCATGTGTGTTGTGTTCGGCGGTCACTTCCCTTTGCATGTGTTGTGTATGTTAGTGCATGTGTGCACCCAAATGCTAATAAATGAATCTTCTTCTTCTTCTTCCAGAGCTGAAGCGGTCGCTCTATGCTCTGTTCTCTCAGTTTGGGCAAGTTGTCGACATCGTCGCCATGAAAACCGCAAAGATGAGGGGACAGGCGTTCGTTGTGTTCAAAGAGCTCGCTGCAGCTACTAATGCACTGAGGCAACTGCAAGGCTTCCCCTTCTACAACAAGCCCATGGTAGGCTCTGACTCCTCTACAGGTCACCAGTAGCCTGACCGCATGTATTTGTACAGTAGAACCGTGGTTATCCAGACTTCTGAACTGGACAGTCCACTGAATGGGTGTAATGAAAATGATGCAAAAATGCATCAGTGCAAGAATACAGTATGTTGTGTCATTGGTGAAAGTTCAACAGAGATTGGGATCAATTCCTAGGGCTGTAACGATATGCTCAGTTGAGGTTTGGTGCACAATACTGGGCTCAGTTCAATATTGTCATATCTTGATCAAAACAATGAAAACAATTATGTCCCTTTGATCCCTTTATTAATTTTTAAGGGAAACCAAAACTAAAGTGCATAAAATGGGGTGACCACAAGTTTCTGTAAATTAAATTTAAAACCTTTTTAATGCCACTTCAAATAAAATGTAAGACCAGTTTCATCCCCAAATAAGTTAATAACAGTAAAGTGTACATCTGCACAAACATTTTCTCACAAGACCAGTAGTGCAAAGAGACATTTTGAAAACGTCTGACACCATGTTTAAGACTCCAACAGCCACTTAATCCTCTGAAGTGTGATGACCCTGCTGGCCTTGTGCTCTCGGGTGTTCAGACAACGCAAAAGACAAAGACCATCCAGTCATTTTAGATATTAGACTGCAGCTGAAACATCTTTTCAACTCCATGATGACATTTCTATACCAGTTCATGTTGCGGCATGAACTTTTGTTACATCACCGGTGTTTCCTGTGCAGTCACCCGGCAGTAAAGGAAGAACAAATTCAGCCACGCTTGGAGGCCAATGGATGTCCTAAAAAGTGTTCTGGCAGAAAGTCTTCACCAGGGTTCAAACCAAGTACTCTGTTAGCAGTTCAATGTGTTGTTTCTTTAATGGCAACACAGTCCTAGATTAAATGATTGGTTTTCTAACTGAAACACAGAAGGCCTTCATCAGCTTCAAGGCGAGGTAGCAACAGCAGTTATCTGTCACTAGCAGGTGAAGGAAGCCTTCCATTATGTTGTGGTTCCACGGCTTCGATCATCCCAGTGAGTCTGTATCTTCTCCCGTCTGTTCCCAGAGGATACAGTACGCCAAGACCGACTCTGAGGTCATCGCCAAAATGAGAGGCACTTACGGGGACAAGGACAAGAAAAAGGACAAGAAGAAGAAGGCTCAAGAGCTGGTGACTAACCTGACTAAGAAACCAGCGCTGGTGAGTGGTGCTTCAGTCAGCGGCAGCAAGTGTGTTATGTAATCTGAAGGTTAGACATGCAGTGATCGATCAGCCAATCACATTACAGGTGTTTAGTTATTATTTATCCTTGTGTGGGACTCAATACAGGCTTTTAAATTAATATTTTAAACATTTTTAACACATTTAAACATTTAACGTTTTAATTGTGATATTGTTCATGTTTTTATTACCTAGTATTCTGCATATTTCAGGCATTGCATGTCAGAATGAAGAAAAACAACTGAAAACATTTTGATCTAAATGCACTTCACCTTCATACTTGCATCATTTGTCTTTCTTCCTCATTTCCAGGGATCTAATGCACCGGCACACACACCAGCAACTCAGGTAAGACTGATATCTGAGGTGATACCAGAAAATATCCAAAGCTTCATCAGCAAAACTAAGAGCGGAGGCACTTCTCATTCATTTAGATGTAAAGTATATGATGGAAAAAGCTTTGTTTTGTTTAGCTGACAGGCTTGTGTTTGTTTTTTATCTGATTTTATTTTTGTTTTATTCCTGTTTTATATTGATGTCAGCCATTTAATTGTTAATGGTTTTATTTATGAGTATATCTGCTATACAAGCGGGTCGTGTTCACGGTGACCTCGTAGTAACCGGTGTTGTGTCTTCTCAGGTGCCAGACAACCCGCCCAACTACATCCTGTTCCTCAGTAACCTGCCAGAGGAGACCAACGAGATGATGCTCTCCATGCTGTTTAATCAGTGAGTTATAGAAGTGACCTATAGACGTAGGGTGCGTTCACAGCCAGGATGTTCTGGTGGGTTTATTAAGCTCTGCAGCGTTTCCTCCTCTAGCTGGTTGGTCTCCAGGTGAGAACAACAACATTCACCAGATAACCGACGAGACGCCTGAAAACGTCTCAGTCCTCTAACAAGAGAACACAAGGCATTATGGGTAGAAGAGAACTGTGGTGGTTCGTTAGGAGATCCAACCAGCTACAGGAAACCACCCCAGAACACAAGGCATTATGGGTAGGGGGGTGGGTAGCCAGTGTGTGACGGTGCTTTCTGTCCCCGGCAGGTTCCCTGGTTTCAAGGAGGTGCGACTCGTCCCTGGGAAACACGACATCGCCTTCGTGGAGTTCGAAAGCGACGGCCAGGCGGGTGTGGCCAAAGACGCGCTGCAGGGTTTCAGGATCACGGCGACCTGCGCCATGAAGATCACCTACGCCAAGAAGTAGTCCCCCGGTCGGTCCGCGGACGGGGGACCAACAGACTCTGGGTGGGAGATGGGTTTCTGTTCATGATCTTTGTAAATGCTACAGATCTTTCTTGGAAGATTTTCTTTTAATTGGTTAGATTTTTTTTATTTTTTTTTCTGGCTGACTTCTGTGCCATCGATGAGAAATCCTTGTTTTGTAAGAGAAAAGAATAAAGGACTTTTGTATAAATATTGTTAGGAATTATTTCTTGGTCGTGGTGATGAATGTAAGAATGTACTACGTCTCTGTACTACGTCTCAGGACTCGATGAGTATTTAATACAGTCCAGCACTGAAGGAGAGAAATATCCGGCAGCATCTCTGCCTACGAGGATACTCTGAAGAACACCAAGCAGATACACTTCCTGTATACAAACATCCATGTGATATGTTAGAGATCCTCTCTGTCTGTTGGAGTGGAAGTAGTTCTGTCACCTGAACCTGTGAACATCACGTCTCTGTGCTTATTGATTAAAGGCCTCCAGGCCCTTGGTGTATTGTCTTGTTCAGGTGTGTGTGTGTGTGTGTGTGTATATAATTAAATGTACTATGGTTGAACCACTTGACATTTTTGTGGTGGTTCAAACGTAGTCCATTTAAATTGATCAATTCTCATTGCTGCTGTAAAGTTATCTATAGTTAATATAGATTATTAGATAACGTATACTACTCATGTTCACACTTTAACATCAGTGCTCATTTTAAATCCATGTCAGCTCTCTTCCCTTCTCAGCTGCAGCTCAGTGAGCTCTGGTTCAACATCTCTAAGGAGCTACATCAATTTTCAACCAGTATAAATGTCCAGAAGAGAAGTATTGATTAGAAGTATTGATTACCAGGCTGGACGAGCTGCAGCTCCTTCTAAACGGTTATTACCCGTCAGATGACAGCAGGAGGATGTCACATCACTCCTGAGATCAGTTCAGCAAGAAAGACTATCGACCGAGAATTGATTAGAAAGTCTTTATTGTATATTATATTGGAGATAGTATAATATATTATGTTAGAGGTATATATCACCATGATGAGTTTCCACTCCCACCACAGAGCAGAGCGGGTGATTCATCATCACCAACACATGATGTTGAAATGACTTTAATCTGTTTCAGCAAAACTCTGATTGACGTGACAAAAACCTGAGGTGAGATTTGAACCCAGGACGTGTTGAGTGTTTCCAGTCTTGTTTTCTACCCTTTCTAGTCTTCTGTTTCCAGACTGGACTGTTGAGTTCTGCACTGAAGAATTTCACTCTCTCATGTAAAATTGACGCGATGATGAACAGAAACTTGGAAGTTGAAACTTTCTCAGCTGTATTGTTTTACTGTTTGCTGCTGCGACGGTCCCGTTTCCCCGCAGGGATCAACAAAGGTTCATGTTGATGGTGATCTGCGTCGGAGGACAGGTCGTGGTGATCAGATCTTATTTGTCAGAACTGATAGATCTCCAGCTGAAAGGTCACCTGAGGCCTTTTGTTCTTCAGAGCTTGTTGGTGCAGGGCGACACAAATAAACATGACTGGCTGCCTCTTGGACTGATGACATTCCTTCCCACAATGCAATGCACACTCACAGCATTTGCTCCACCCATAGGCCCCTCCCTTACCCAAACCACTCCCTCCAACCATCATACAGACACCATAACACACACACACACACACACACACACTTTCTCGTCCTGGTGCCCAAGCCTTGAAACTGCTGGAGGAATCTCTCCCAGCATGCACCTGGTGTTAGAAGTAACATGCAGTTAAAACCAGGTCAGGTCTCTCCAGGTCTCACCAGGTCTCTCCAGGTCTCTCCAGGTCAGGAGACCATGCTCTGCTCTCGTGAGCTCAGGAGATTACTTGGACTTCCTAAAACAACTAGTAGTTGTCTTGAACGTTCAAAAAAAAAAACCTTTCCAGTTTTAACAGAGCGAGGCAGACCACCACACACCAGATCCAGACCACCACACACCAGATCCAGACCACCACACACCAGATCCAGACCACCACACACCAGATCCAGACCACCACACACCAGATCCAGACCACCACACACCAGATCCAGACCACCACACACCAGATCCAGACCACCACACACCAGATTCAGACCACCACACACCAGATCCAGATCCACCACCTGGTCTCTGGTTAGCTCCAGACTTTCACTTTTATTCCTCAATTGGTTTTAAAAGGCATCAACAATTTATTTATCCCAAATGCTTTTTAACCATTTTATGATGATCTCCTTCATCACCATGGTAACCAGGTTATCAATCATGTTGTATTAAATGTCTATAGATAAAACTGCTTTGGTCCACTTATAATAGTGTGGTTGTTTTTTTTATAATTATATATCAAGAGTGCTCTTTGTTTGGTTGATTCCTTCGATCCATAAACGTATATATATATATGTGTGTATATATATATATATATGTGTGTGTGTGTATATATATATATATATATGTGTGTGTGTGTGTATGTGTTTGGAGTCTTAACCTATGTTGTATATGTGTATATATTTGTGGTTAATGACTGGCACAAACCACCATGTGTTCTCTTCACCTAGATCAAGACCAGCCAACCTCTAACTTTGTCAATAATCCTGGACCATGCAAACCCACAAACCACTAAACCGGTGAACCGGATCCTCCACCTCTCTGCTCCCGCCGTGATTATCAAGTCCCCTCAGTCAGGTTGCAGTCCCGAAGATTTACAGTATCAATAAAGCCAATCAATAAGAATGTGTGTGCGCGCGCGCCTAGCTAAAGCGCGGGGACGAGCTTCGCAGACTTGTCATGTACCTTGAGGAGCGCGCCGGACTGGACTGGACTTCTGAGCTGGATCTGTTCTCGACTGTCATTTATTCATCGCGCGCTTTTCTTGTTTTTCAGTTTCAGACTCTAAACCGGTTTAGTTTTTCTTCCTGAGGTCGATCAGCTCTGACGGATTCATACTGAACACCATCCGGAGAATCCGCATCATAACCTGATAATCCGGACTATCGGATTTGGGATTTCCCGATACTTGAGGTTTCCCCAGGAGCCGCTGACAGCAACACACCGGTAATAGAACCTGTAATCTGCGGTGGATTACATGTTCACAACTGTTCGGTTAGATTTTCTTCACTTCCAATTATTAGTTTCATGCTTTTCTCTGCTGCTGTTTATTTCCCGGAGGATCGTCAAGTGTATTTGATCTATTAGAACATTCCTTCACTGAACGGTAGGATGCCCGTTTGTGTTTAATCCAATGGCTCCTAAACTCAGATTATCAGGGTTTTCATTTTCATCCACCACCTCGTACAGCCTTCACATGATGTAAACTCTCAGTATAATATAAAATATATAAATCATCAACAAATCATAAATCAAAAATATATAAATCATAGTATTTTATCAAAGTGATGTAAATGATATGACGGGTTTATATATCTACAGTACTGTGCAAAAGTCCTAGGCACCCTAGATTTGTTAATATGAATTTGGCCCTAGATTTTTATTTATTCTTTGTTTTTTCTTTGTTTTTTCTTTACATTACTGCTCTTTATGGTCAAATTTTGATATTTAGGAACTTTTAATTTCATTATTTCTGAAATCAAATCAAATCAAATCACATTTATTTGTACAGCCCTTAATCACCGTTACAGTCTCTAAGGGCTTCACAGCACCAACATGTGAAAATAATAAATAATTAGTACACGACATCCCCCAGCCTTAGACCCTCACAGAGGACAAGGAAAAACTCCCACAAAAACCTTATTGGAAAATTGGGAGAAACCTTGGGAGGGGCTACTCAGAGAGGGAGGGGCTACTCAGAGAGGGAGGGGCTACTCAGAGAGGGAGGGGCTACTCAGAGAGGGAGGGGCTACTCAGAGAGGGATCCCCCTACCAGGACGGTTGGGCTGCAATAGATGCTGAGTTTGGGCAAACAGAGTATACACAATATATGAACGTTCATTTTGGTGGGACATCCAGATCTGATGGGGCATCACAGCAACTTCACTGTACGGATTTGTTTTATACGTGCCTAAGACTTTTGCACAGTACTGTATATGTTTATTAATTCATATTTTAAAATATATTTCATCATATTGTTTGATGATCACCTACTGGAGGTTTTATACTACATCATCATTTTGGATCAAATACCTTCACACTCCCATCGGACTGTATTCTGTATTTTATGTCAACATGCATCTGAGTATTTTGTTGTTGTTCATTTTAATTCCGTCCTTCATCCTCCCAGCCGACCCATGGACGCCCCCCCCCACCGACAGCGGCCCGGCCGACCCCTCCGCCGGCTCCGACCTGGACTACGGCGTCCCCCCGGAGGAGCTCCCGGACACCACGCGGGGCCGGGCCTTCTTCGCGGCCTCCGTGGTGATCGCCGTGGTGCTGGTGGGCATCATGCTGGTCTGCGGCGTGGGGAACTGCCTGTTCATCACCAGCCTGGCCCGCTACAAGCAGCTGCGCAACCTCACCAGCCTGCTGATCGCCAACCTGGCCGTGTCGGACATCCTGGTGGCCGTGGTGTGCTGCCCCTTCCTGCTGGACTACTACGTGGTGAAGCAGCTGTCCTGGGACCACGGCCTGCTGCTCTGCGCCTCCACCAACTACCTCCGCACCGTCTCCCTGTACGTGTCCACCAACGCCCTGCTGGCCATCGCCGTGGACCGGTGCGTCCTCCTGCACTCGCTCACACTACCTAGTCTAGCCTAGTCTAGTTAGTCTCCAACTAACCATCTAGTTTCACTGGTTAACTCACCTTCAACCAGAGAGGAGGAACCAGCTGGAGTGTTTTGGTGGGTTAGACTCAGTGTCTTGGCCCCCGTGGCCCCCAACTGAGAGGTGGAGCTAAATGTGACTCAACACAAATATCAGGATTACATTTAGAAATGTAATTCATTTAAATTCAATTAAAGTGCATTAGAGTTCTGGTATTCAAGGCTGGTGTGTGTGTGTGTGTGTGTGTGTGTGTGTGTTGTCCATTCTTATTAGCTTTCCACGCTAAATCAGTATACATGTCAGTTCTAGCATTCCCTGTGCTGCTGAGATGTTTGTGCTACAAGCATTGTGTGTTTGTGTGTGTGTGTGTGTGTGTGTGTGTGTGTGTGTGTGTGTGTGTTTGTGTGTGTGTGTGTGTGTGTGTGTGTGTGTGTGTGTGCTGATGTGCTGTCCTGTGGATCTGAACCTCCTGACCTCCTGTCCTGTCGTGGGTCTAATTCCTCATCAGTGATGGGAGGTGATACTCGCTCCCAGCCACCTCTCCTGTCCTCTTCCATCACAACTCGGTTTCCACGGAGGCGTTCATCACGACGTTGCGTCAGGTCACAGCAGGGAGCCGCCCAGTACAACCAGTCCTGCTGCTTCCCTTCTGCCGCCGCGCTCCCCTGTGTCGTCTCTAATAAGACTGGATATGTGAAAGGACTTGACGTCTCGTCTGCATTAACAAACCGTGAATGGGTTTCTTTACTTAGCACAGCGGGAGGCGGGAGGAGAGATGCTTCTCAATAAGCTTCTCGTGAAATCCATCAGCAGCTTTAGCTAGCACTAGCGCTGTGGCCCGTGGGAGGAGGTCAGCTGAGTGGTTGCCCTCATTCCATTCATCACGGCTGACATCCACAACCATGTAAAAACCTGCAAGGGAAGGTGGATAATCTTCATGTATCTCAAAGTGTCAAAGTGTCTCCAGATCCGTCTGGGCTCTGAATCAAGGCTGCAGAGTTTGTGCCGTTGATAACAAAGTGCTCTCTGACGGTCCGTGTGTTTGTGTCACCAGGTACATGGCGATCGTCTACCCGCTGAGGCCTCGTATGAAGCACCAGACGGCCTACTGTCTGATCCTGACCGTCTGGATCGTTCCCATCATCATCTCCATCCCGTCGGCCTACATGGCCTCAGAGACGACGTACCCGCACGTGGCCGGCCGGACCCACAAGACCTTCTGCGCCCAGATCTGGCCCGTGGACCAGCAGGTCTACTACCGCTCCTACTTCCTCTTCGTCTTCGCCGTGGAGTTCATGGGCCCCGGTGACCGTCATGGCGGTTTGCTACATCCAGATCTCCAGAGAGCTGTGGTTCAAGAGCGTGCCGGGTTTCCAGACGGAGCAGATCCGGAAGAGGCTCCAGAGGCGTCGCAGGACGGTGGTGGTGCTGATCCTGGTGCTGGCCGCCTACGTCTTCTGCTGGGCGCCGTACTACGGCTTCGCCCTGCTCCGCGACTTCTACCCCACGCTCATCACCTCGGACAGGAACTCCCTGGTGGCCTTCTACATCATCGAGTGCATCGCCATGAGCAACGGCGTCATCAACACCCTCTGTTTCGTGAGTGTTCGGAACAACACCAAATGCCTGAGGACAGTGACCAGGTTCCCGCTGAGGTCGGTGACCTTTGTGGCCGGCAAGACGGCAGGTGACAGGGAGGTGAACACTTCATCCCTCCGAGTGACGGAGGAGGTGGAGGGAGCTTGGCAGGGATAGAGGTTAACCGTCACCCTGCTGCTCCCACAGGCAGTCTGACCTCTGACCTCTACCTGAACCCCGGTGGTGCTGCATCGAAGCATCTGTCCGCGGGATCAGCGGTGTCATGGTATTATTCACTTTCTGATGTTGGTGAAATTGTAGGTGGGGATTGAAATGTAGATTTCTCCTTTGTTACTGTAAATTCAGATGAACCAATCACAATGTTACTAAGGTGTCAAAGATCATGTATAGTCCTGATAGTCCTGATAGTTTGGGGTGTGTCTGTCCAGAAGGGTTTAAGAGGTTCATGTACTGGTGTGATGTTGATACCTTCCTTTCTACATGGCGCTACGTATTAATGTGATTATGCTTTCAGCAGCTTTAGTAACAGCGCTTGAAAGATGAGTGGACCAGAACAGGCTTGCTGGATCCCCTGACAACTTCATGGTGTGAATCTTTCTTCCGTAAAACCTTTTTTTTCCGGCTTGTGCTAAAATATCCCGACAGGCAGTCAGATGTATTTGGTTCATGTGTCTCTTCCTCTGCTGTAATGTAGGTTCATGTTCTCCCATCATTTATATCTGTGCTGTTTGTAGGTGCAGTCTGGTAGCCCTGCAGGTGGAGTAAGACTAAACGCTGTCAGGGGTTGGGGGTTTGATTCCAGTCTGGTCTCAAAAAATGAGGAGCTCCATCGTCGCGTGTGAAGT
This sequence comes from Hoplostethus mediterraneus, assembly GCA_034670385.1. Lineage (NCBI taxonomy): Eukaryota > Metazoa > Chordata > Actinopteri > Trachichthyiformes > Trachichthyidae > Hoplostethus > Hoplostethus mediterraneus. The sequence goes on along the minus strand of JAXDDW010000048.1, from coordinate 775,841 downwards.
AAGATGGAAAGAAAATCAAAAGCTGTTTTGACTCCAGATCTGCTTCCAATATTCAGCAGCTTTCATTGTGCTCGATTTCACCTTTTTCTTTGACGTTTGAGGATGGGAGTCTATCGATATAAACCCTCACAGGGAAAAGTCAGTCCCACAAATTAAAGCTGCTGCTGAATTAAAGACTCAGGCAGCAGGAGAGCTGAAGAACAAGACATGTACAATCTCTGTTTGACATCTGGGTCTCATCACCAACACAGGATGAGATTTCATCACATTTATTTTCACACCATAATATAAAGACAGGAAAGACATCAACATTATAACTCAACTACTGCTGCTGAAATCCATATCTATAGTACATATTCACGGGCGCGGATCAAATGACTCCCAAACAAGAAAAAGTGCATCTTAACCCAAATGAAGAGAATCTAACACATGAAAAAATAAATGTTATCTTATAAAAACAGACTCACTGAATTTCTTTTTTCCCAAAACTCACTAACTCTAATTACTCTTTGGATCCTCGTCCTCACTACTTCGTGTATTCACAGTCCTAAAAGAACGTTTTGGCATTTCCCAGCACCAAAATAACCAATTCTGAACTATTTATTTTTGTGAACAGCATATTGTCAACACAAGGATGGAGCACAGGGAGGATTTGGATTTAAAGCTGCACTTGAGTCGTCCTATCAGACTAAAACACAAACTTGAATTCTGGTGTCGGTAAGGTCGTCTTCTTCTCGGCAAACTCAAACAGTGGCGCAGAAAACTGGACTCACCAACACTGACCACCTCCACCTCCACCTCCACCACCATCACCTCCACCACCTCCACCTCCTTTAGTTTAGTGACCTCTCCTTAAAGGAAGTGAGAGGTAACTTTGCAACACTTCAATACCCAGAAATCCTTTAACGTGATGTCAGTGAACTACACAGACCAAGCTTGCAGCCGGTCTGCGATGCTTTACACCACAGGAAACCACAGGAAACCAAAAGGGACAAGAGAGGAAAAGATGCAATGTTGGTGAGCTGCTGTTTAAGAGACGTTACATTTTGATGTAGACTTCCTGCTGACACCAGAACTTCATCTGGGTACATACACAGACTACGGCATCTACATTAGTGGTGATGGGGCACTTTGTGATCCAGACCGATGCAGAAGGTCCTAGCAGTTAGTAGTAAAGAAGGAGGAGCTTATTTCCGCCTCTTCTGAAAGGCCTTGGCTTCCATTTGGAGTCGTGTGATGTCCTCCGTCGTCCGAGTCTGGAGGGACGTAGTCCGAGTCGTCGCCAACGTCCTCGCTGTCGTCGTTAATGAAGCTGTCGTCGTCCCCAAAGTCTTCGTCTTCGTCTTCATCGCCGGCGGTCCTTCTGGGAACCGTCCTCGTACTCCGCGCTGCAGAGGAGTAAACAGTAACAACACATTGATGGAGTAGCTTCATCTCCTAGATCACCAACATAAGAAACAACCAAGCGTAAGGAGGTCAGAGGTCACAGGACACTGATCATTTCAGGTGACACATCCCCTGGCGGCCATGTTGGATCCTCAGCTGATTGTGTTTCTGTCTCAACAGAATTGAATCTTCATGGTTCATTTGTGTCTGTTTCTACTGAACTGATCATTTCATCACTGATCATCAGTCATTCCTCTGAGCTTCAGCTGATCTCAAGTCAGTCTATTGGATTGTACTTTATTATCATGGCTGCAGGGTCATGAACGTTGGAGAGGATGTAATGTTGTTGGTCCAGGAAGGCTGTTCTGCTGTTTGTGTAAGAGCGTCAACTAAATGACTAAAACATAAAAAGGGGGGGGGGGGGGGGGGGGGGGGGGGGGGGTCGGGGGGGGGTACGCCTGGGAGGTCATGGAACAGGTGAACGGGTTCCAGGGTCATTTCCACCACAATGGGGCTTTATGTCCTGAAGGGCACTGAAATGAACTTATAGACCTCTGCTAACAAAATGTCAATGTTTCCCAATGGGGTTATAGACCCAGGTGTAAGGGAACAGTGTGCGTGTGTGTGTGTGTGTGTGTGTGTGTGTGTGTGTGTGTGTGTGTGTGTGTGTTGGGCTAAGGTGGAATTGATCTTTCCATCTTTTGAGGCCGAGGTGGGTCTCTGACATCATTGCAGAAAATCTTTTGTCATGTTTTTATTTTGTTGATTCATGAATGCTTTGAGCTCGCTAAGTCAAACGTTGAGTAGGACGTTGAGTAAGACTGGTCGCCTCGTCAGGTCTACAGTAATGGAGGTATACTACACTCACTCTGCAAGACTGGCTACTCAGTCTCCTCGGCTTCACGCTCCAGATTATTGGCGTGTCAGAATAAGAGTCCCTCTTATTTTGTTTGCCTTCCTTTGCAATTCTAAATATAAAAATAAAACCATTACATGGTGAATAAACTGGCACTTCTAATAACCGTATTTAAGCTATTTAATACTTTTTAAGGTCTTCAATTTAGATAATCAAACTTAACACTTTTTTGGACTTTTCATGGACAGATGACCTGTGTTCTATATGACATATTGAAATGTATTGTCTGTGTGATCCCATTCCTTTGAGTAAGTATTCTCCATAAAGACAACATACCGACTGATCTGGGTGCAGCAGCCTTCCTATAACTTGAGTGAATTGTGGACATTAAAGCTACACCAGCAACAGGTTATAGAGGAGGAAACGATCTCATTGATTATCATTCACTGTTAGCATGGACACGGAAAAAAAGATCAGATTGAACAAAATCAGCTACCTGGTCTTTTCGTGTGTTTGTACTCTTTCCTGTGAAGAGGATTTTTCCTGCAAGGGGGAGAAAGACAGACAGGCTCTCAGAAAAACCTCAAGTGTTGCAGGATGTATTTCATTGCGACTAATACCAGTCGTTAGGTTTCACTTTGTACTTCTGACGTTCATCCAGCAGCGATAATGACAATAATAATAATAATAATAATGATGATTTCTGCCCAACCTGTAACAGTCGGTGCCGTAAGGACACTCAGGACGCTCCTCCTCCTCCTCCTCCTCCTCCTCCTCCCCCTCCTCCTCATAGTCGCTGTCACCAGGGTGACTGCTCTCCTGGAAATGGGCTGGATTTTTTCTGAAAGGCAGAAGAAGCAGCGATGAGGTCTTCAGCTTCACGATGTCTTCTCGCTGCTCCTACACTAAACACCACCCAAGTGTGAGATGGATTTTGTACCATGTTTTGAACCCCCGGCGTTGTGTGCTTCTAATGCCGCGGGTTCGTTTCGTATGAATGTACCCTCGGGCAGACGATATCGAGTACCCAGATGCAAACGCAACCGTTTTAAAAACTCATTTGTGTCTACCTCAATTCAAATGTTCAATAGTGTTGCTTGAGGATGTGGGGGTGGAGCTTCATGGTGTTCTTATCTTGTTGATATGTGCAATATGTGGAAATATGTGGAAGACACCAGACTTAATTTGGGCCGACTGGGTGAATCTCCGGCGTCTCGGTTCGTTGGGACGTCTTGGTGTTCAAGGCTGGGTTCATTTTTACACACTAGTCTCGCCTCGTGCCGCTTCGAGTGTTAAATCTTAAACTGGAGATCTAACGTCTCTGAAGTGGGAAGCTCGTCTGAGTCGCTGATGTGAGGCAGCTGCTCGGGAAGCTGTTGGACCTGAAGCGTGTATGGTTGGCTTCGTGCTCGTCAGCTGGAGTGCACTTGTCTTGGAGGTAATGGGCGACATCAAAGACGTCTGGCAGGCCTCGGAGGCAATTACTCGCCGGGACATCGAACATTCAACCTTCACTGTGTTTTCGCTCTAAAACCAGCTGTGTTTACCTGTAGCAGTCCTTCCCGTATGGACAAGGTGTTCTGCGTCGGGCTGTGGACGGGGCGGGGCCAGACACAGAGCCGCCACTAGATCCGGGAGGCTCCGCCCTTTTGGCCACCTGTGCATTTTTGGACTTCCTGGCCTCGTCGTCGGACTCGTGGACGTCAGCCGTCGGCGTCGCGGCGTCTCTCTCAGCCGTCTCAACTCCTTTTCTTCCCTCCTGCACCTCCATGTCAGACTCCTCGCTCTCCTCCCTCTGCTGCCTGGCTTTGGGTGCCTGTGAAGGATTGGGTGACGCTTTATTTTGACGGTCCAAAAAGTAGATGTTCAACAAAGTGCCTGTGTGTTGCATCTCTAGACCATGTGACCCTGACCTGACCTTCACACCATGTATCACCTGGAGACTCATTAGACCTTCCAGTGACACGTCACATCATCATGATCATCACTTGATAGTAAGTTGAGTTTCAGGAAGTCAACATACAACAGAGACTTTCCAGAATGATACTTTAGAATGATGATTTAAAAAACTTAAATCATCACATCTCTATAATGTCTGAAATTTTGCACCTTTTAAATGTCTCATCATTTTCATTTCACCCGCCTTTGTTTGTTTTTCTTTTCTCTCTATTATATTGTAATATTGATTGTGTTTTTATTCTTTGTGATTTTAATGTTAAGCGTCTTTAAAGTATATAAAATAATATAAAATAAATGTATTATTATTATTATTATTATTAGTATAATGTCACCATTTTGTAAGTAAAAGGCTCAAGATGCAATTTACAGTCCCAGTTTATCCGTTCAGTATCGCTGTGATCCAGAGCTGCTGGACAGAGACGGAGACGCCAGTAACTTCAATGATATTAAATATTTATTATAAATGGTTGAAATCTCATTTTGGAGTGAAACTAAATTGTTAAGCTAAACGGTTCAAAATGACTACTCACTGTTTTAGACTGAGCCTCTCCATCTTCTTCACTCATCTTCCTCCTCCTCCTCCTCTTCTTCCTGGGCGTGTCCTCCACCTCGCTGTGCTCCTCCTCCTCCTCCGGTGAGATGGCTGCCGTCGGCCTGGTCCGGTTCGGCACACCGGCTCTAGCGCTGCTGGTCGCCGGTCCCTTGCCTTTCTTACCGGCTCCTTAACAGAAGACGGAGCTTTAACAGGGAGGAAACACCAGACACAGCATCGCCCCACTCACACACACACAACACTCAAAGGTACTTTAACCTGAAGAAGAGAACAACATGTAAAAGGTGCTGCAGCCAGAACTCTCTACAGCCAAGTAATCAATGAGTCACTAGTACTGATCAATAACTGGTCGACCCCCTGCAGAGTTAGAATAGGTGTGTGACTGCACTCATGCTTTGTTCATCACTGTGTGACACCGGTACCAGACACCGGTACCAGACACCGGTACAAGACACCGGTACCAGACACCGGTACAAGACACCGGTACAAGACACCGGTACCAGACACCGGTACCAGACACCGGTACAAGACACCGGTACCAGACACCGGTACCAGACACCGGTACAAGACACCGGTACCAGACACCGGTACAAGACACCGGTACAAGACACCGGTACCAGACACCGGTACCAGACACCGGTACCAGACACCGGTACCAGACACCGGTACCAGACACCGGTACAAGCATGTATAAAATACTTCCTTTCTGATGCATCTACTCGTCCTGCTGGCCAAATGTGTGTGAACCATGTGGGTAGTTTCAGTCAAGCAATCCAATTGGGTAAAGCTGCATTTTAGCCATGCTGATGTAATAATTCCCATAATGCACGGCTACCCGTGATTTCAGGGTGGCTTCAAGGTTCAATCAACTTAAATTAAAACTGATTTAAGAACTTTTAAATGCCAGTTAGAATAAAATATAAGACCAATTTAACATTTTAAAAAACACGAACGACTACAGACTATCAGAATATATTAAGAATTTAACATTCAAGACCATTGAAGGCCTGTTACTGCAATACCCGAGTCAGGTTCCTCATATAAGAACCGTCATGGTGAGTAAAGGGGTTCTGGAGAGGTGACCCACGATGATTACTACACTGATCTACCCCATTTAAAAAGGGGAAGGAACCAACATCACGACACTGTGTTTTTCCTCTGGTTCACATGCTCTGACATATACAGTAATGTTGAAACTCAGACTCATGACCCTCTCTTGAATGTCAGGAGCAAATATGTCAGGCGTTGGACTTCCTGGCGCTTGGTGCTGGTGTACTTCAGCTGCATGAATGATGACTGATATAAGAGAAGTGATAAAACATGACAAGAGATTAAATGAATAAGCTGAGATGTAAAAGCAGGGAGTTTCTAAAAACATCTCACCGGAAAAAAAGAAATAACTAAAAATGGCAAATGACAAACTGAGGCGTCTTCTGAATCTAACGACACCCTGCTGGAGTACCATGTCCTGACAGCCATGAGGGTTTTGGCCTCTCGACCCCTGAAGAGGTTCCTTCCCCCAGCTCAGCTTCCCCCAGTGAAGCCTCCAGCCTCAGAGTAGCGCAGGATGGATGGAGGATGGATGGAGGATGGATGGATGGAGGATGGATGGATGGAGGATGGATAGATGGAGGATGGATGGATGGATGGAGGATGGATGGAGGATGGATGGATAGCAGTGAGAGTAAAAGGAAGCAGGAAGTCTATGAGGGTCCAATTATTATAGCAGCCTGATCCTCTAAGGAGACACTCCATCACGCCATCAGGGGAACAGCGTCTTTCCTTCTGATTCCCGAGGCCCTTGTGCACACGCACTGTGCACGCGCACGCGCACACACACACACACACACACACACACACACACGCGCGCCAAAGATCTTGATCGTTCTGTTCAAACTCAACACAGCTTGTACCGACTTTCTGTTCCGAATTCTCCTTCAGTTCCTTTACCAAGCTCTTCTCCATCACACATGATCTTTGATTGAATCATGTGAATGGGTTCCATCTCCTGTGACGCTCATGCTGTGTTCACGTCATGTCGGATATACCGTAAATATGAGCTGCCGACGGGGAAAACATGCTGTTACCAGGGCTTTGTTTCAGAAAGATGCTTTCAGACCGGTTAAAACCAGAATACCTCCGACTGAGAATAACTGAGGAATGTGCAGAATAAGAAAAAGGACACCAGGAAATTAACTGCAAAGGGACACAAAGTCCAATAGTGATTATTACAGCAGATAGGATGCAGTACTAGCAGAACTCTAATAACTGATTTTATTACTTTTAAAGGTTTTAAATTTAGATCATGTATTAAGACTTCTTCTGGATACTCAGATTGTTTGCACAACCACGTCTGAATCCAGGTCAGTCTACGGATGTCCCACTTCTCTTCTCACTTTGTTGCCTGTCTTCACAGTCCTGTCTGAAAAACTCATAACCTCGTCTAGAGGTGGACTGGGTGTCAAATCTGGCATGGAGGGGCCGGGGAAGACCGGGCTGCAGGATCAAGGATAGTTGGCTGAATTAACAAAGTGAAGGAATTCAGATCAAACCAGAGAAATCAGGTCTGTGAGATCTGCCCGAGCGCTTGCGTCTTATACTGACTCCAGGTCAGCGTGCGGCGTGGCCCGGGGTCCTCCAGCTAAAAGGTCACCGGTTCATCTTCGCACTGAGATCTGACGGAACATTCTGGTGTTCGCTTCACTGATTTATATTCTTGAACAGTTGCAAAGGCGTCTTGGAGGGCAGACATGAAAAAACACAGCCAGACGCAATGAACAGTTGAGCTGCACAAAGCATTAAAGGTCGTCTAGTGACGAAAAGGCCACAGTGGAGGATCAATTGTAACCAAGCAAACCAACCAAATGGGAAGTTATGGAAGACGTTTGTAGGTACATTTCTTTGTCAAGTAACAGACTGAAGACCTGGTACCTTTAGGGGTGGAGGAGGGGCTCCTGGCCGACGCTACAGCACTCGTCATCCAGGCAGGTAAAACTCTTTTCTTTGGTACAGGAGGTGAAACGCCATTCTGGTCATCCTTCACTTCTTCTGACGGTGCAGTCGCTCCCTAAAAACAACAGACTTGTTGGACAGGTTGGGGGATCAGTGCCTTGCTCAAGGGCAGTGTGATGCCCAGGGAAACCTCCCAGTCACAATCTCATCAGCAGGTACTTTATTCCAAACTGTCACTGATCAAACGGATAGTCCCGGTCCTCGGTTCTGATTGGCCGAGTCAGGTTGGAAGTCGTTGTGAAATACCAGATAAACACACCTGCGACCACGTAAGTTATTTCAAATATTTATCCACCAAGTGACTATCACCACTCATACCTGTACTTGTGTGTAGCTTAGCAACCACATTGTTTAGCTACTGTTCACGAACTATACTGCTTATAACTTACTGCAGCCACTGCACCTCACCGCTGGTCAAGAAGAAGAAGAGGGCAAATCATATTCACCTTGAGGCGACCCTCTCGTCCACCGGGACAAACTCAAACAGCCTGCCTGGTGAACAAAGCCCTATTAACTACACTACACCTGACCATCACCTGCATGATCTTGCTGGACATCCCATTCTAAACCCATGGGCATCAATATGGAGTTGGACCCCCCCACTCTTCTGGAAGGATCCTCAAGCTGTTGGAGTGTCTGAGGGAGTTAGTGAGGTCAGGCAGTGATGTTGGAGAGAAGGCCTGGCTCTCCATCAGCGTTCTAGTTCCTCCCAAAGGTTCAGTGGGGTTGAGGTCAGGGGTCAAAGGTGTTCAATGGGTTTGAGGTCAGGGCTCTGTGCAGGCCAGTCCAGTCCCTCCACACCAAACTGGTCTAACCAGGTCTTTATGGACCTGGCTTTGTGCACAGGGTCTCAGTCATGCTGGAGCAGCAAAGGGCCTTCCCCAAACTGTTGGACAAAGTTGGAAGAGCCCGATTGTCTAAAATGTCGACCGTGCACTTCGGGCTGTCGCTAGTGCGAACATCTCTAAACATTAAAACATCTTCCATTATCCTGCAGAGAAAATCAACTTGATTATTCTGCAGACCTTATTTGAAGTTCTGTTGGGACTGTTAGCTTCTTCCTGGTTGTTGTCCACAGCTGCTAGCGTTGGCTCCTCGGCGGGAGGTGTCCGACCCTGGTCCCGTCCAATAGGAGGAGGTGTCCGACCCTCCTCCCGCCCAATAGGAGGAGGTGTCCGACCCTGGTCCCGTCCAGCAGGAGGAAGCTCAATGTCTAGTTCAGGAGAAACAGGAAGGGTCTTGGGAAATTCTTCCTCTTCTTGAAACGCCTGACTGTTTCTGCAAGGGAGTGATATATGAAAGGGATGTGATCAGAACACAGAATGGAAGGACGGGAAAAATAAGAAAAAGTGAAAACCACCTCTATGATGATTCAGCATCACATCCAGCCTATGAGGACAATCAGAGTTGGGATCCGCTCCCTTCCCCATCCCACAAGAATCTCAATAATCTGTAAATTCAAAGTCCTTTCCATAAAATGGTTCTCGTATCCCGTCTACAAATAATGTTTTTATGTGGGCTCATGTTTGAAACTGAAGGTGAACTGTCCCGAACCCCTCTGGTGGCTTCAGGCTGCTGTTCTAAAGCATCCTGTGAATGTTCCATGAGCCCGGCGTCCTTTTCAATCCCTTTGATCTCAACTTCAAAGACAAGCGCAGCAACAGGACAATGACCGGTGGCAATTCAAAGATAATAGATCACCCCGGCTAAAAGACTACATAAACATATCCCCTGTATCGGTTTATAAACCGGATCACGTTTAACCCCACGCAGTCTGCAAAGATGAAAGATGGCACTTCAATTAACAGCGTGAAGTGCAGCCTCCATGTCGGTTCAATTACTCGTGGTGTAATGATATGGGAAGGCACGTGTTCCTGAAGTGTAATTACCTAAGGGTGCTGTCACCTGTCACCACCACCTTATAGATGTACTTCCTGGGCAAGAGGGAGAAGAAGTCTCCCGGACGAAGAGGGCACCAGCACTCCCTCTCCAGAGGCTGGGGGTCTTCGCTCAGAGACGCCTGGCTGAAGCAGGGGTTCAGATGGGTCTGGGAATCACAACGGGGTCTGAGACATTTCATACTTTTACATTTACATGATTTATTTTAAGACTTTTTGAGGGATCCACAGATACCCTGAACTTCCTGTCCAGGCTGACCTAAAGCAAGCCTAAAAGCCTAAAGCAAAGCAAGCCTCAAGCCTAAAGCAGCATTGCTCATGACACGTTAATGGATTTAGAGGAATATACGGACATGTGGAAGGATCGACTTCATTTAATCCTCAGCTGGTTTACTGTCTTTGTTTCATATTACATCTGACTTTTTTTCATTCACCCCTTTGGCATGAATTCCCTGGCCTGTCTAGGACTCCATCAACCCTCCGGTCACGAGCCAGCTTCATCAACCTCTCCTCTACCACCGCCTGCATCTGCATGCATCTGCAATACACCTGCATCCAGATGCACTTAAAAATATGGAGTCATAAAAATAAAAAAGTCCCTCGGCTCTGGAAAGACGTAAACCCCCACAGAATCCCGCAATTCCCACCCGGATTTCCAACGTGGCGTCTCTGCTTCATCTCTCAAACCTCCCAGCATCTTTCTGTCTGTGTTTCCAGTTTCAGACCAAGCAGCAAATACATTACTACATATTCAAACTATAACAGCTGTAAATATCAGAAGCATGAAGAGACGAGATCCATATGTACAAGATAACACTATAAACCATTTAGACGTCTTTAAACAGACAATTAAACTGCTCCAACTCCGTTTCCACCGTCTCAATAAAGAATAGAAACAGTCAAGATGAGCGGACTGAAGGCTCCTTGAACCAGACAGAAATACCTACTGGTTTGATGCGCAGTTTTCCATCCAGGTTCTCCAGGAGCCCATGGTGCCTGGACACTCGCTTGTCACTGATCTGAGACCAGGAAAGAGATGGGCAGGGTTTCAATAATACTGCAGATCTGTCTTGGAAGAAATAGCTACCTATCGTTCATTGCTCAATATTTGTTAAAACACACATCATGACATCCTCTAAAATGTCACTATTTTGTAAGTAAAACATAGATAGCTGCTAACATCAATAACTAGATAAGTGAGTTTTACTTTCATGCCAGTTTTCTTTTTGTCGCATTTTTCAAAGAGTGGAAATCTCATTTTGGAATCAAACTCTTCAAACTCAAACTGTAGAGAGACCATCTTCAGCATGGAGGAACAAGCACAGCGCAAACAGGAAACATGCAATATAAATGATGTTTTTACACTGAAGTAACCAGGGTTGGGTGGGAACAGAATACTTGTAATGGCATTAAAATGGTTCACTTTTTGTTTCATTCAAGACTGATGGTTTGTTCTGGTAGCCGACCGCTAAGTTACAATAATAAATCACATTTTGATTAATGGTTTTGTGTGGTTGTTTCAGCCAGATAGTCATTATTATTATTAGTAGTAGCAGAAAAGGAAATCGCCTGTCTCTGATAATGGCCTCTCTCTTTTGTTCAGGTAAATTGAGGCTCTGACCATTACTGGACGTTTTACTGTATAGCATGTTAGATCAAAACCCTTCAATTTATAATTTTAAACTTTTCCAACTTCCAGACTGCACATCAGTTTTGTGAAACAACTCAACATGCATTCACCTTTCTGAACCTGCATCACAGAGCTGCAATCCACTGGAGAATGTTCTTAGAGTAAGCTTTATCGATACCTTTAAAAACTACAATAAACAAGGCGATCATACCTAGTGACACGGATGTCACAAACACAGGCAGGATCACTGAAGACGTGTTCTACAGGATATCTTTGTTTTCTTTTCCTGATCAAGAACCCACATGAGAAACAGCTTTTATTGGAGAAAATGTGTTTTTCAGTGATGCTTCCTGTCATTTCTTACAAAAGTGGTATGCAGTGCAAATACACAGCCTGTTAAACCAACTCCAGTTGTCTGTTAGTGCTGCAGAGCCCTCTAGTGGCACATTCACGCCTTGCAGCAGAACGATCCCACTTACTTTGGGAATGGGAGATTTTGAAGTGACAGGTTTCTGCCGAAAATCGAGTGACCGCCGGAAATTGAATCCCCTTTCCTATCTGTAGCTTAATTATCTGAAAATGTATACATTTATATAATATGTATATAGTAATTTATATAATATAAATGTACAATGTACATTGTTGGAGCCAAAAGGTTTTCTTCAATAATAATAATATATTTTTTGCTCAACCACCTCAAATCAAATCATCAATCCATTTTCGGCAGCCACTCGATTTTCGGCACTACACCTGTTCTGGCGCCTGCAGTGTGGGGTGAGCATCTAGGTGTGTTTAACAGAGGGGAACCAAGTACATCAACTTTATCGACTGAAGCCATAAAAACATAAAACTCACTCCTAGGAAAGGACCCCTGCCGAGCACCGTTTGCCCCTCAGGCAGGTGGACGGGACCCCCGCCATCCACCGGGACGAGGTCAAACCCCGGCATCGGACCAGCGGATCAGCGGATCAGCGGATCGGTCTGGAGGCAGCTGTAGCGGGCAGCTCGAGGCTCTCGCTACCACTGTTGTGATGAAACATATAACATATAACTTTAGCTAGTCACATCAGGGAGTTTTGAAACAGTTAGCTAGCGTTAGTAACTAATGTTATGCCTAAAAGTTTTCTGTTTCGTTCAATGGCGCTACCTAGGGATGCTAGTTAAGTTAATGCCATCCAGCTCTTCAGAAAGAAAGTCAACACAACTTGTTCTCACTGCAAGTTCACATACTTTCACGCAGCAGTCAACTTGAAACTGTATTTTTGCCTACCTGTTGTGGTGGGAAGCCAGGTGATTCTTTGTCGTTCAGGACTAGAATTCGACTAACGAGTAACAAGAGTAAATAAGTAAATAACTGTCACTGGTTAGCTCGGGTTAGCCTAAAGTTCAAAACTTCCGGGATGCATAGAGCATGCGCAGTAGTGATGATGTTACGCTTGATACCGGGGCTTCGAAGCGCGTGTCGAGAACGTAGGGGAGTTTCTCGTGAACCTATGTATCGAGGCTTGTATCATTTTAACGTCATTGCGTCATCGATGACGTTTGAGGTCTCATTCATGTACGTGCTTCAGGAATGGATTCGGGTTTGGTGGGCAGTTTTGAACACGGATATAAGGAAAGAAAGTTCCCCCATATTTCGTGGGTTGCCTTGTCCTTCTGTACTGATAATTACACCAATGGACTATACAACTGGCACACCTGTCCCTTTACTAATCATGACATTATAATAACAAGCCATATATTGATATGCTGCATCATCAATAAGTAACAGTTTATTGACATGCCAGTTTCGAACCCATGACTGTCATGTGTACTGAAGTGCACTAGGAGCGGTACAGCTACGCGCTTTACCATCAAAGTAAATACATTTACACAACACGAGGAGACATTTCTACGGCATTATTGAACCGATGATTTTTGTTAATTTATGGTAGATTTTATGGGTTAAGAACTTATAGCTGTTCTGCAGCAACGGAAGTAAATTAAAAGTTGAAAGTTGATGAAAACAGTTCCTACAATTGTCCCAACCTTTGTGGATTACTTGATTACAAACCCTGTCTGTATAAAAGCAGTGTTGGAACAGACTGTTATTACACTCTCTGAAGCATTATTTGGACAATATTGCACTGCAGGAACTAGTATATTGCTATCATAATGGATAGAAAAACGCAATTAACCAAGGAAGACAGACAGACCATTATAACCCTTAAAAGTGTCGGTCTTTCCTTTTAGAGAAATTTCAAAGAAATCCAAGGTGTCAGTGAGTACAGTTTCCTACACCATCAAAAGGTACTTGGAAACTGGAGGAAACTCGGACAGGAAGAGGTCTGGCAGACCCGAAGCCACAACAGAATCAGAAGACAAGTTTCTGTTTATTTGTTCTATGCTTTAATTTCACAGTACATTGAGACATTAAACTGCGTGAATTTCAAAATAAAAATGGAAAAATGTGGATGTTGTAAAACTTCTGACCGGTACTGTACATGTAACCCACTAGATAAGACTTTATTTCAGTAGAATAGAACAACCTTTAAAACAGGTTCATGTCTGCTGCCTGTACCACGATGTACAGTATTTGTTACTGTACAGTTACGAGTTGCTCGACCCTTGTACGCATGCGCCGGCGACGTCGCGTTTGTATGTAAACAGCAGAGCCATTTAAACTGTCAGCTGTTGGAGAGGCGACGCCATCACGTCGACGGTAGGTGACGGCTAGGGCGACAGATCCTCCTGTTACTCTTAAACGAACCGGTTCATGTTCTCTCACGATGCTCCCAGACCTGTCTCACACTCCCAGACCTGTCTCACATCTTACAAATAGCCTTTTAGTCGCTGCTAGCTGTGGTGCTAGCCGACACGAGCATGACGGGGACGCCCAAGACTCGTGTTGTTTAAACGTGACTCCGCGCTGCAACATCACATTTGCATTTGTTGAAATTATATATACACACACACACACACACACAGATTCAGAAACCACAGCTTTGGTTTAACGTTAAACCCCATACGGAAATAACATCCAAAATGACTGCGGTTGATTTGTGGTCGGTATATAAGCGTATTTCAACTAACCGTTAGACGAAACTGTAAATAAGTAAATGTATTACACATCCGTTTTCTACGTAACGTTAGCAGGATGAGAGTTGTATAGGTTTAGTATTTTTAACATGTAATTAATTTGAGGGCTTCCATTACTTCCGGTCCGGGGCCGGCTGTGACTCAGTGGTAGAGCAGGTTGTCCACTGATCACAAGGTTGGCGGTTCGATCCCCGGCTCCTCCGGCCCACATGTCGAAGTGGCCAGCACCTTGCATGGTAGCTCACTGACGTGTGTGTGTGTGTGTGTGTGTGTGTGTGTGTGTGTGTGTGTGTGTGTGTGTGTGTGTGTGTCATAGATTGTAAAGCGCTGTATACATGCAGCCATTTACTCGACACTGTTGCTGATCTGTATTTACATTTACAGGTGTTTAGCTAGTCTTCATATCCAGAGAGTTACGAGGACCAACATTACAATTAACCAAAACTATGGACCTTAGTGCCTTAGTTTCAGTATTTCTTTGACAGTAGAACAATCACGTTCTAATAAAAACTACAAAAAAAATTGTTCCAACCATAGGGATGAAGCAAAGCATTTTTTTAAAGTTTAATTAGAAAGATAATTTGTAAAGTAGTAGTAGTAATAGTAGTAGTAGTAGTAGTAGTAGTAGTAGTAGTAGTAAAAGCAGAAGTAGTAGCAGAAAGAGCACAAAAAGCTGGAATCAAGGAATCAAAACCTCATGAAGGTAACTACGGAGCAGGCCTGCAATGCCTTAAAAGTAATCAATAAAATCTTAAAATCGATTCTAAAACACCGAACCAGTCGGCTTCTGTTTCCTGTGGTGATTCTGCTTTCTTGTTTTGTTTGCCACAGATCAAACAACCTCAGTCTCCAACCTCTGTGCCATGATGCACTAACTTTTTTAATTAACTATTAACTAACTAACTATTTCTGAACTTGTTTATTGTGTAGTGCCGTGTGCTTCTCTCTTCTGCTGCATCCATCTAATGTCATGATGTCTCCTGTCAATCACGTTTGACTTTGCTCCCTCGTTCTAATCACCAATATTGGTTTACTTTGATTTCCCTGCAGGCAGCCGGCTTCAGTCTCCTCAACCTGTTGGACTCTGGGCTATTATGCAGCATGAGGCCCAGAGGACGTCGCCTGCTGTGTATTTTATCTGTGAGGGAAGTCCCTCCCTGACATCGGCCGATGAGACTCGACGTCACAACTTCACCAAAATACTGCCGACAGAAATGAGCCTGAAGATCTTTGGCGAGCTGGACGCCGAGAGCCTCTGCAGCGCCGCGCAGACCTGCAGGCTGTGGCACGACCTCATCCAGGAGAGCGGCCAGCTGTGGCGGAGGCTGTGCCTGTCGGTGAGGACCGTCTGCCAGAGAGAGATCGACAGCGACAGGAGAGACGGTCTGTCCTGGAAGGTAGGCGACCCGTCTGAAGCTTGTGAGACATGAACATTTTCGAAATGACCATTTAATCCGATTCCTCTGAGGCATACGCGCCGATCACCTGGGTGCTCTGTTGCTCGAGCACCCACCAAAAAGGTTGAGCACCCACGGGGAAGGCCGATTAAAAAAATTAATTAATAAATAAATGTGTTTAAAAAAAGCATCTTTAAAAATTGTTTTTTTTAAAAAGCATCTATTTATTCTATTATTACTCATTATTATCAGTGAACGTTTTAACTACAAATCTCATTATCCAATTAAACTTGTTCCAGCTGTGTGTGTGTGTAGGCTACGTTAAGGGGCGTGGCCACGTAGCCAACTGCCAATGTAACGTTAGAGTCGCTAAACCAACGTTGTTCCATCACGTAGCTGCTAGCTAGCGACACAGCAAGTGTGAAACACGGTGATTATCTGGTGAAAACGCACAAATTTGTCATTAAAAAACAGAGAGAGATAGCGAGTGTAAAGACAGTCAGAGTGAGGATCCACCACCAGATGAATTTGTAGCAGAGCAGTGTTGCATCTGGTTTGGGTGTGTGTCTACGTTGACAGATGACAGTATCCTGCACCACGGTGATTACTAAAGCAAGCGCAGTAAAAGTGATTTTGTGACGATCTTCACCTTGGTGGTATTCACTTCATTTGAGCACCCACTGGAAAAAACATAAATCGGCGCCTATGATCTGAGGGGAAATACATTTAAATTTTAGTAAACTGAAGTCAATTTTCTGGTTTTCAATTTTGAATTGGAATTTGAAACTGATTAGCATTACACAGACTAGTTTTAAGTTTTAGTTTATGGTAAAAAGTTTCTACAAGAGCTAGCTTGCGGCAACAGGGGCTTATGGGAAATGTAGTCTTAATAAATTGTTGTTTTATTTAGATTATAATAAGATTGAATCTTGACCGAGAAAGGTTTATGTTGCAATCCTCTGACTGCCTCAGGTCTTTCCTCTCTCACAGGTTACGTTGGTGAGGAACTACAGAAGAAGTCTCTTGAAGAGCGACTGGCTACGAGGACGATACAGCGACGTGAGATCGGCGGAGGAGCTGAGCGGCAGGAAGATGCTGCCGCTGGACGCCGAGACGTGGGGCGAGATCCTGCAGGCCGAGCTGGACAGATGACCAGCTGACGCCTTTACTGACGCATTTTACACCTAAAGCATTCATAAAATTGTAATGTTTCATTTTTACTGCTAATATATTTTATACTTTTATTGATTAATGATAGAAAACACAAATAGTTGTACATAGCTGCATCTCTTTTTTTAATTGTTTGAAATTATGTATGGAAAATCAGAAATGAAATATGTGTTGTGAGCAAACTGTATCACTGCTGTGGATGTAAATACACTGAGGTTCATGGGACATGTTGGTGTTTATTATAGGAATTAGGAGCACTGGACAACTGTCTCTACTCTGCAGTGAGTTTGGCCTTTAATACATATGAGATTTATTTACCAGCCTGCTCCGGTTCAAGTCATCCTAAACACTAAACCATCAGTACAAAACTTCCTGTGCCACTAGAGACTCTGCTTGAAATAATTTAACCCAAAAAAAGAGAAAAAACCCACCAAACCGTTTACCTGACTTTTATTTAAGAATAGAGTTTACCACCTTTTGAGACATAAATCCTTACAGGTACGATCAAACTGAAGTAAGTTATATGAAAATGAGTCTTTTCAGGAAGCCGAAGATAAAACAACTAAAATAAATATTCCCCGTGGACATACATTACAGAAACAAGCTTGCACATGGATCAATTCACTTTTAGTCAATATTATTTTCCATGAGATTGTATTATTTTGCCAGCCATGTTAGGAATGATGTGTTTTAGTGTAGTGACACTGAAGCACTCACTAAACCCACCACAGTGTGTCCGTGGTGGGCTGGGCTGCCTCGCATCACCAGCCTGGTTTGAGTGCCAGGCTGGTGCTAGAGGTGATCGCTTGCAAACTGTGCAGGGAAATTGACGACAAACATTCTAAATTTTGGTCCCAGCCTTTTTCAGAGGTAACTGAGACCTAACAGTACTGGTCCTGAGACTTGGTAGGGCCTGGTCCTGAAACTTAGTGGGCCTGGTCCTCAGACTTGGTAGGCCTGGTCCTGAGACTTAGTGGGCCTGGTCCTGAGACTTAGTGGGCCTGGTCCTCAGACTTGGTAGGCCTGGTCCTGGTCCTGAGGGAACATCCACCTTCAGTATTTGACATGAATTTGCAATGATATGGTGTTTTTGTGTTAATCAGTACGGTTCAGCTGTTTGTTGTGGGGTTTCTGCATTTAGCTGCACACGTCACGGGAACCTCCCCTCTACTGCATCAGCTTAACCAGTGCTAACAAGAATAGAAACCGGAATTTATTTCCTTCAAAATAAAATGGAGGGTAAGTAGATTTACAAGCTATCATTTTCTCTACATTGAAAGAGGTTGGCCTAGATATTAAATATCCCCTCCTTAAATGTGTATTTTTTTGTTTCAACTTTGTTGCTTTGTACGACTAAAGAACACGTTCCAACCGGCTCCAACACACGCGCGTCCGTAAGGCTTTTATTTATTTTATTTTTTAAAATGTTTTGACCGGAAGTCGTAGTGTTGTGATTCTGTTGGGCTTGACGTTTGTCCTCGCCTCAGCATCCCTGCATCCTCCCCGCTGTCCTTGATGAAAACGGGACCCAAACTGAACAAAAACCCGCATCATGGACGACGTGCCGCCGATCATCAACATCTCCATCTCTCTGAAGATCCAGCCGAACGACGGGCCCGTGTTCTTTAAGGTGGACGGGACCAGGTTCGGCCAGAGCAGGACCATCAAACTGCTCACAGGATCCAAATACAAGATCGAGGTGGTTTTGAAGCCAGGGAACGCAGAGGCCACGTAAGTAGAAACAATTGTCTTGAATAAAAATACATGTTTTGATCGTAATATCATGTTATATTAAAGTCCCCCTGCAGCAGGAAGGCTGGTGTGGTTCAGGAGATTCTCTGCTTTAATTTATGTCTCATAATATAATTGAATATATCGGGATGTCTATCGGGATGTCTATCGGGTTTACTATCAATTATCAATGCAACCCCCTTCCATAATAACACAGTTGGACTTAAATAAATTAAAATCAGACTGTAACGCGCGTGCAGACTGTAGCCTCCTGCAGGCCTGCATCCGATATCCGCTTTAATAAATAATGCTTGGACAATGTATTTTTCATCACTGGTGTTGACAGGAGGCTCTTCTGCCTGCTGATGTACAGTAATTTAGAGTCTGTCGTGAAATTAGTTAAAGTGTACTTAGCAGGTTGTCCTCAGGTAGCTCTGGGTGGGGTCCCTCAGTTAACTGGACCTAACCTGGTTAATAAAGTAAAATAAAATAAAATAAAATATATCTGTTGTGTGTGGGGTATGGGACAGGCGTGGCCTAGTGCAGTGGTTCTCAAAGTGTGGTCTGGGAGGTCTGGCAGGGTTCCTTGAGAGGGCTCCAGGGGGTCCCAGTGAGGAGCAATTTAATTTCATGATAATTGAATTGACTTGAAGGTCCAAATTAGAGAATCAACGAGAATGAATGTTGTAATCTAGAGTTTCACATACAGTGTTTTCAGTTCAACACTATAATTCAATACTAAAGCAACAACAACCAATAAATGAAGCTAAATTGGGTCAATGGGGGTCTGTGACATGAAGTAGGTAGTGGTAGAGGTGGTCCAACCAGAAGACCAGGTTCAAGCACCCACCCTGCTGAAGTGGATCCCTGGTGTAGGTTACTGTGACTCAGTAAACTGTCTTGTCTTTAGCCCTAGTCTCTACTCCAAAACACTCTGAGTTGGAGCTGGAGAAGAGTCAGCTAGTTCACCTGAACTCACTGCTAGCTAGCTAACTAGTTACTGTTAACATGGGACTACTAGCCACTGCTAACGCTAGCTTCTACTAGATACGTTAGCTAGTGTGCTAACCAGATGTGTTAACAAGACAGTGATGGTTAGCTGACCAGATACTATGGTTAGCTAGCTAACAAGCTACATGATCTAAACACTAAATCAATCAGATGATCAGTGATGAAATGATCAGTTCAGTAGAAACAGACAGAAATTAACCATGAAGATTCAATTCTGTTGAGACGGAAACACAACCAGCTGTTCACAGAGCTGAGTACCTCCAACATGGCCGCCAGAGGGGGTGTGACATCACCTGAAAGCCCTACAGGTGTCAATAAAGTATCACACCACCTCCTCTTCCTCTTCCTCCTCCTCCTCCTCCTCACAGCAACATGAACATCGGAGGCGTCATCTTCCCCCTGGAGCAGCAGTCCAAGGATGAGGAGTCGGTGGTTTACCACGGCCAGTACGACACCGAGGGAGTCCCGCACACCAAGAGTGGAGACCGGCAGCCCGTCCAAGTCAGCATAGACGTAAGTAACTCAGTCTGCCTCCGGCCAGCAGGGGGCGTCTGAAACATGCCAGTTGGAGTGGTGGGGGGCGAGGGAAGAAGGGGGCGTGTCTGGAAAACCTCTGACAACCATTTGACAACATGTCAAGATTAGCTTGTTAGCTAGCTAACAGTATATAATGGCGGCGAGTCATCGCGCACTTTGGCGATGGAGGGTCTCTCTCCTCAATGGCTCCGCCCATCTCTAGTCGGGGGAGGAGACACTCATACTTCCCCTAAATCTTAATGGTATATCTGTCACGGATCGGGGTGGAGCTGAAATGTTAAATCACCATCAGGATGATCTTCATCCTCTGTGTCTCTGTGTGTCCAGTTTCCCAAGGCAGGACAGTTTGAGACGGTGTGGCAGGTGAAGTACTACAACTACTACAAGCGGGAGCACTGCCAGTTCGGGAACAAGTTCAGCGACATCGCGTACGAATGCAAACCCAACGAGACGCGCAGCCTCATGTGGATCAACAAGGAGGCGTTCAACTGAGCGGGACGATCGGTTGCACCAGAACTACCTTTGAACATCAGCTTAAAAAGGAAAGCCTTGTCCTAAAGGCGTCAAGTGAGCGAGCTCTGATATTTGTATTATTGTATCAATAAGGGTGGAGAACAGCTGTCTGCCATGCTGGTCTTACTGGGGTTTAAAGCTGCACTAGGCGACTTTGCACGTTGGCGGCTCCAAATGGCAGCTAGAGGTAACTGTTTGAAAAAATTGAACCGCAATAGCCAGAAATCCTGACGTCAGTGAACTGCACACAGCTCATGGTTACCAACCAGGCTGGTCTGTGATGCTTTAACCCAAAGGGACGAGAGAGGAAAAGATGTAACGCTGGTGTGTCCAGCTTTCTCTGGGCGGAGCCTCACTGCTGTTTAGGATTTCACTCCTCAGTTTCAATTCATCACTTCCTGTGGGCGTGTCCAAACGCGACACCAGAATTTAATTTGGGCCAACAGGGTGAATCTACAGTTAACGGGGATATTGCAGACACACTTTGCGATCTAGATGGATTTTTACTCAGTAATCTTGCATAGTGCAGCTTTAAGGGGGGGGGGGGGGGGGCGGGGGTCAAAAGAAGCCTCAAGGTTATAAGCAATACTCACTGGTAACTAAATTTGTCTCAACACCAGCTAGTATGGTGTCAGACCAGGATGGAAGACACCTGTGGATGGAAGAAGTATCTAACCTTATTTATTAGCTGTGTGTGTGTGTGTGTGTGTGTGTGTGTGTGTGTGTGTGTGTGTGTGTGTGTGTGTGTGTGTGTGTGTGTGTGTGTGTTTGTGTGTGTGTGTGTGTGTGTAAGAGAAAAAGAGTGTGTGTACATCATTGTAATAGTTTTGACATTCCTTATGTGTTTTGTGTTACTTAAAGGAAAATCCACCTTAAAACTACTATACAGTTATTGGTGATGTACTTTTTGGTTGTTTGGTGTATTTTTCTTCTTCCTGTGGATAACTGGGCAATCATAAACGACGAGATATTGAGATATTTCCAGTTTCATGGATCTAAACCATCAACGGTAACCGTCAGGTTTTGGTGTCAGCCAATCAGAATCAAAGAGCAAGGGCTTCTTTCTAGACCGACGACCAACAATCATACAGGAGAAATCCATCAGAGGAGAGAGAGAGACCGACAGGAGATAGACCAGAATGCAATGCAGTAGCCGAGATAGACCAGAATGCAATGCAACCACAAGACATGATGCATTTTGTGTAAGGGTCGTGGCCGCGATAAAAACATGTCCCAATGTTCATAAACTAGCTAGCTATATTCCGTTGCCCAACAAATCCCCGCCCCTTTTCTTGGGGTTGTCATGAACAAATGAATTGAACATGACAGACTGATGATCTGACAGGAAGAGGATCTGAGGAGGATTTTTCCTTTAGTCCTTCAGAAGCCGGACCAGAACAATATTGATAAAGGGACGTTTCCCATCACACATTGCAGGCTGCTTGGCTTTGTGTTACTTTGTGCCACAGTTTGTTTTTCTCTGTTTTCTCTTGATGGCTGGATTCATTTTGCCAAATATGTTTTCGTTTATGATGCAGATGTAAAGAAACGATGCCTATGTCCTGTTCTGTTAACATGTCTGTAATAAACCAGTATACCAGTATCACTGATCTGAAGGGAGAACATGAAAGATTCTTCATGATTTATTATTTCATGATGTATTATTTTATTTATTTATTATTTCATTATTTATTATTTTATTTATTTATTATTTCATTATTTATTATTTTATTTATTTTCGTTGTTTTGTCAGACATGAGCGACCCTTCATCCTCCAGTCGCATTCAAAAATCGTACTATTACTATTACTATTACTACTACTACTACTACTACTACTACTATTACTACTACTACTACTACTACTACTACTACTACTACTACTACTACTATTACTACTACTACTACTACTACTACTACTACTACTCTGCAGGTAAAACCTCTGGAACACCACTACTACTAAATCAACTATTTTAGGTGAGTTGTCTCAGCCTGCTGCTCGGTGGTGGAACACTAACCTGTCATCAGTGTTACATTCAAGGTCTCCTTTAGAAATCTGATTCCTGCACGTTCACTTCATGATGCAGCTGCACATTTGCATAAAGTCAGAGGAGGATGAAGCTTAACATTTCCAAAACTATATGCACATGTTCCATTTTCCATGACTTATCCAGCCCTGGAAAACAAATCTTGAAATGCATGACTTTTTCATGACAGTAGGAAACTTCCCTACGTTTATAAGCTCTTACAAATCTTTATGGTGTAAATAGTAAACATTAGGTTCAAGGTTCAAGGTTTTTATTATCATATGCACAAACATTCACAAAAAAAGCAAAAGCAAGCAGTTAGTCAGTTAGTAGTGGATGAATTATATTTTCAGAAAAACATACTTTAAAGAATCACATCCTCATAGAACCTGAATAATGATACACCCTACCATGTATACCTTGTACTGCGACGCCGTGGGTTTGAATCCGGCCCAGGACTTCTGTGTCATATCATCCCTCCTCTCTCTCCCAATCCTTCCTAATTAAAGCCCAAAAAAATGCCAAAAATAAATCAATAATTAAAAGGAAAAAAAGTAAGAAGGAGGATAAACCTGTGACATTTTAAGGCAAACAGAAGATACTGGCGCTACAGTGATAATGATTCATTTTTGTTAATATTAGTGATTTATGATGTTTCCTTCTTTTGGTTTTGTCAGTCCATCACCACCCACAGTTTCAGCCTGACCACGAACGAGAGAGAAGAAGAGCGAGAACCCGGATGTACTGTAAAATTTGCACCAAAGATGGTATGTTTTTGGAAAGATGACTCACTCACATTAAAGAAAACAAAACCAAGACACACCAACGCACCCAACAGCAGACACTTAAAAATCCAATGTATGTGCCCTGTGTATATACGAATGGCAATAAAGTGGCTTGAACTGTCTCTGGGTGTTGACATAATTTTTGTCTTGGGTATAATTTGGTTTAAAACAGAAGATATCAGCATCAGCTAAATAAATGTTAAAAAAAATGTCTGCTTGAGGTGAAATTGCAGGAGGAGAGCGCATGCGTGAGGGTTATGCCCACTTTGCCGACCGGGAAGTGGGAGGGTTTTTTTTTAACTATTAGGTGAGCAATCCTCTCAATAGACTCTCTTTGATTCGCACCTCCCCCTGCTCCCCTTTCCACCTTGTCTGTGTTTCTGCACACCAACACAACCCCGCTCTCTCTGCGGATCTACGGTAACCGCTGCAGGGAAGGGAAGCCGTCATCCGTCGACAGAAACCGAAAAGTCAACCGGGCTGCTGCTATCTACCGTCAGAAACCCTCGAACATCGGCCTAACGGGCTACGTCGACCCGTTCAGACAACTTTCTCTCCGTAGTAGGTGAAGAGCCCCGGGCGACAGGATGGTAAGGCCAATCTGATCTTTATTAATGTAATGTCAAGCCAAAATCTGTATACAGTCTCACTCCATTCGCCTGTATACATGCACAGCACTCCAGGCTATCTGGCAGCTGGCTAGCACCACATTCAATCTCGACATTAAAAGCGTAACATTAATTAGTTATTTTTGTTAATGACAGTTTTGCCAACATTTACTTTTATTATTCCTCCAATAAATACACAGACACATCCAGGCGTCCTCATTTGTACGACATAAACAACCTGAAAGGCCAGCTGACAGCACGGGAGTAATGGCGCTAAGCTAGCTAGTGAGGAAAGTGAAACACTGGTTTCGAACCCGCTAGCTAGCTAGCTGGAGCTGCGTCAAGCTAGCAACAAATAGCCAGAATAATTCAGCGATTTTGCCTTCAAAATATATTATTTTTTCTGATTTTTAAAACAAAAGAATAGTAAAATATTTGCGTGTAGTTGTCAAAATATGATTTTGGAGCACCTCTTTGGGTTAATGTGGACATTTTCAAGATATTAGACACCCTCCCAAAGTTGTTTGTTCGTGTCTTCCCCAGGTCTATATGGCCAACTATTGTGTTCTAATTTAGTACAGATCCCTCTTTAAATAGATTCTTTATTTTCACGTTGGTACTTTGTTCTACTTGAATTTGTACTGAGAATTTACTGCATATTTACCAATACGTGTTTTATTTTGAAATGATAACCGGAAACTGCACATTTTATTCTGTCGGATTTAACGGGTTGTTCGCTACAGTGGAGCTCTGTCAGACTCACTGTCTCCTTGGTCGGTGTTTAAAAGGCTTCCTGTAGGTTACGGAACGTCTTCTGCTCATTCTAACACACTGACGTAACGTTAGGCAGCGCTGTAAGCAGTAATGTCGCTCAGTGACCTCCAGTTGATTATCACCATGAGGCAAACAACCCCCAACATAAAGAAACACTAATAACACTTTCAGAAAAGCATTTTCCCACCTGGAACAGCCAAAAGGCCAAGGACATCTTGGCTCATTCTGTAACTATAGGACCTTTTACATTTGTAAATGGGTGAAAAAAGAAATGCTCTTCACAGTACATGCATATTCTTCCAAAGCATCCCTGAAATGTAATGTATCTAGTACCTATCATGATTTCAGGTATTTACTAGAAAATCTCCCTGATTCAGACCCCTTCAGATTTTTTTGCAAATTTATTAAAACTAAAAAGCTGAACTATTTCATTACATTTACAAGTATTCAGACCCTTTATTCAGTAGAAGCACCATTGGTAGCGATTACAACCTCGAGTCTTCTTGGTTTGCCTCCACCAGCGTTGCACACCTGGAGTTGGGTAGTTTGTCACTTGCAGATCCTCTCGAGCTCTGTCAGACTGGATGGGAAGTGTTGGTGAACTGTGATCTTCAGGTCTGTCCACAGATTTTTAATGGGGCTCAAGTCCAGGCTTTGGCCAGGGCGACTCAAGTGACATTCAGAGACTCGTCCTGAAGCCACTCCAGTGTTGTCTTGGCTGTGTGCTTCGGCTTGTTGTCCTGCTGAAAGGTGAATCTTCGCCCCAGTCTGAGGTTGTGGGCACACTGCAGCAGCTTCAAGGACCTCTCTGTATTTGGCTTCAGGCATCACCATACCATATCATAGCATCCCCATAGCATGATGCTACCACCACCATGCTTCACCGTAGGGATGGTGTTAGCCAGGTGATGAGTGGTACCTGGTTTTCACCAGACATAGCGCTTGGCATTCTGGCCAAAGAGTCAAAGTTTTGTCTCATCAGACCAGAGAATGTTTTCCTCATACTCTCAGAGTCCTTTAAGTGCCGTTGAGCAAACTCCAGGCAGACTGTCGTATGACTTTTACTCAGGAGTGGCTTCTGTCTAGCCACTCCACCATAAAGACATGATTGATGGAGTGCTGCAGAGATGGTTGTCCTTCTGGCAGGTTCTCCCATCACTGCACAGGAACTCTGAAGCTCTGCCTCGACACAGTTCTACCTCAGAGGTCTGTGGAGAGTTCCTTGGACTTCATGGCTTGGTTTTTGCTCTGACGTGCACTATGAACTGTGGGACCTCGACAGGTGTGTCCCTTTCTCAATCACGTCCAAATGATTGCTGGTTGTGATGATTATATTATATAATAAGTCATATATAATTTTATACTTGATCTGAAAATAATAAATATTTCCTTTAAGTTATGCCAAATCATTTTGGAGTTTTTATGGTTCCAAGACCAAATTAACCATTTAATAAAGGCGGTGACCTTTTTCACTTCAAGAGGATTTGCCTTTTTCCTCGTTGATTCATGTGTTACTGATGTTTTTGGATTGAAGCTGCCGACAGCCAGTATTTTGAGCTGATATTCAGTATTTTTGGGCAACACTATTCAGTATTTCCCTCGGTATTTTACTGTTGTCAGGGTGGAAGAGCCTCTGAAACCATCATGGGACACTAAAGCTCCATTGAAAGCCAATCTAATGAAATTGTTTTAGCTGTGTTAGCAGCTCCATAAGGCAGAGTGAGGCAGCTCTAATAGCAGATTGACACTATGAAGCTATTGAGGCAAATCACATCCTCACCTCCATCATATCGGCGGGCAAAGACACCGACTGGCCGATATCGACCAGATGTGTTGGCAACTAATATGTTAGCCCGTTACTACGCTAGTGCAGCAGAACGTTTAGTGACTGTCTCACCTAGCTAGCGTTACAACACTGTTGGGTTGTCGCAGATGTGACCTTAAACCCAGTAGATGCTGTAATCCTAAACCTTCAATCCACTTGATCTTAGTGCTCTCTGGTGTGTAGTCCCAGTCAAAGAGAAATACACTTCTGTTGCTCCAGGGGACTGGGAACTGTTGGGAGATCGACACCAGAGGCTGTTTTGGTTTGTTTGAATGTCGTAAAAATGACTGGGTGATAATACTTTGATGGAGGGCTGGTGAGAAGGACTTGGCCGTGTAAGGGAATGGCAAAAGTCACATGGACTGCAAAGATCCTTAGTTGTAATCCTCTGAAATCCCGTTGGCTTCCCTGCTCTTGAAATAAACTCTTGATTGATGTATTTCTTCTTCTCTAACTTCTATAGTTGTAACCTGAAAACCTGGAGGTGTGTTTGCTTGTTGAAGTAATAGTAACAGACATTTTCATATAAATAAATGTTTGTTTTACTACTCTCTAGCACTGATTATTATTGATATAACACAATAATGGAGCCAACCTCTACAGTTCATGATGCTTCTCCATCTGCTGCTCTCAACACCCGGGGTCAGGTAGGTCTTTCCTGGGAGAAACCCTCTGGAGACAGGAAGTGATGCGTTTTACATTTCAACAGAAGAAGAACTGGCAGTGAAGAACACCACAGTGAGGGACACCACAGTGAGGGACACCACAGTGAAGAACACCACAGTGAGGGACACTACAGTGAGGTTGAGAGACGAAGATGGAGACTGGATAAAAAAGTGACTGTCACACATTACAACTTTAATTATAGTTTATTTGGCCTAATATAAGAAGGTCAAGTTTATATTGGGCTCCGTGTCCAACAGCAAGTTAGATCAGAAGGTTTTACACAAAGAAACCAGTTTTGTTAACTTGAATCAGACTTGATACAGTTGATGAAATCAGGAACGAAACTGATTGGAGACACCCTAATGGCATGTCTTGACCCACATAGCATTTCACTGTTAATGAAGTGGCACGCCTTCAGGAACCAAACCACATGAAGTCTGTCTTTAGCACTACAGATCTAAAGCTGATGCACAAGGATGACAATACTCCGACGTTTAACATGCTAACAGATAAACTAGTCTGTACCCATCAAGCATTGTTGCATTCATCTATGGTAGTAGATTTCATTCCAGTGTTTATTGAAGGGGCATTTTTTAATCTATGACAAGTGAGACAGTGAGACAGTGACTTGTCAAAAACAATAGTCATAGTTTCCCAATGTAGAAGAGTAAGCTAGCTAAGTAAGCAACACACGTCTAATGAAGAGGTAAAACATGCTGAATACTGGAATAATAAAAATGTTTGGTTCTTTCGCCTCTTTGGCTTGAGAACGAGGCTTTTTAACCTTCGTAGCTGAAATGTGCTGCGATGCCAGTCGGTCACTCGTAGCACCGTCCTCCATCGTTAGGAAGTTAAAAATGCAGGACAGAAAGTGAGTTAAGCTCCTGGCCCAAGTCATTGGTATTGGATCAACAACCCTATCAACCCCCGCAGATATATAATGGTCATTTTGTGCCTATGGGGCAGTAAAAACCATACCAATTGCCCCTTTTAAGTGATTGGAAGTTCATTGGCCACTCCCTGGCCAGTCAAGGTGGAGGCCCAGAAGTAAAGCAACTGCCTCTTTCTAGCAGCCTGGTTCAATTTCTGCAAGTCCCAGAGAGATTCGACACGGCGAGGCAATATATTGGCCTAATTTCCAGCTCTGGCACAATCCAGTTCATTCTGTTGTTCTCATGCATAATGGAGAGCGCCACTTCTCTGTGTTAACCAGACAAGAACAACAGGACATGGGGAAAGATTCAATTGTTTTTTATATTGCAGTTGTAAAAGTGCATTTTTAGAGAGTACAATAATTGTGTATGAGTGTGCTTCTTCTTCTTGCCCCCCAAGCCTCCATCAAAGTATTGACTTGTCATCTAGAATAGGATTTTTTTTCTCCATTTTCCGTTTTGTTTTTAATCCAATACCTTTCTGTGCAACATTGGTTTGGTTATCATTCTTACTCTCTTCTCCTCTTTCTTTTCAGGGAAACGAAGCTAGTTATCCCTTGGAGATGTGCACACACTGTAAGTATCACAAGTGTTGGTCTGTATAAATGTCAGTTCACCGCCTGGCTTTAGGTGAAGCACTATCAATGATTAAGGTACAGAAATGGATGCTAATTGGCGAAGTGACACTATGAAAACACATTCATTCACCCAGGAGAAGAACTCCTTGAATTTATAAAGCATGGCAAAAGTTTACGAGCATTGTTTCTCGCTTTAAGAGTGATCCATCAAAGGAAAAGCTGGTGGGAGAGCCTCCTTTTATTTTTAGTCGGAGCGATATCCCGTACTTCCCAGACCAGCCCCAAAGCGAAAACGCAATGTAATTAGAATTTAAGGACTGAAATGTCTGGTCCTAGTCTTTGGGAACTCTCTCCTGTGGGAGGTGGGAGGTGGGAGCTGAACCTGGGTCTCAAAATGACATCATCATTGCTGGTATCGGGATTGCTTGCTGAGTGGGTGGGAATTCGGGGGCCCACCTCCTAACGAGCTGTTAAGGAAGGTGTTATAGACCAGGGTTTGGTGGTGGTGGTCGTTGGGGGGAGCACTCAAGATTTACAACCTCTGCTCTGTCTTCACACGCCTGCAAACCTGCGATTGCTTCTCCTGCTTCCCGTTTATCCAGCCTTGTGTTGGACTTTGTGGCCTGGAGCGTTAACGCTAAATCTAATTTCTAATCTCTTTGGGAAAGATTGTGTCCTGATGTGTGCCTTTGGCGTGGGTTCAAGCTGGCGTTTCAGCTTACTGGCGTTGACTTTGGGGTTCCACTTTGTACAAGGACCTGCCACTTGACACCAGTTTCACACCAGTAGCTCTCAGGGAGCTGGACCTCCAAACCCATTGGCTCAACCCTCACCACCCAAACACACCGGTGTTTATGGAGAGACGTCTGGGTCGTCCACCTGCAAGACAATCAGAAACAGATAGACATGAGCAGGTGGGTTCAGTCTGGCCGGCTGCACAGTATTTTCCCAGCCAACTGATGGACTTCCCCCACACTGGGATATTTATGGGAGCCCCCCACCCACCCACCACCACACTCAACTCCCTACCCTACTTTGCTCTCTGGAATGGGGCGGAGGGCGCAGCTGCTTTCCCTGTCAAGAAAGCCCACAGCCTTAAATCAGAGCTGGACTCACCCGCTCAGATCACTGAAGACCCATTTATTTACATTTCAGGAATTAAGCCCATGCTCTTATCTAGACATTCTTACGATGAGTGAGCAGGTTAGGGTTCAGTGTCTTGCTCAAGGGCACTTCTACGGGACATACCATCAGGACATCCTGCAACCACTCGTCCTAGCCATCAGGGTATTCCACTGATTTATAACATCTGGCATTTGCTGGATGAAATTATCCAAAGAGCCTTACACCAGGGTATCTGTGGGTCCATAAAACATCTAAAGAAAGTCTTAAGTTATGTAAATTTAAGGCCTAAAATATCTTAGATCATGAGGTATTAGCATGGGGGGCCCAATTGAAAATGAAAACCCTGCCAGTGTTAGTGCCTTGCTCTTTCCATTAAGCTACACAGGGAATTGTATCCCTGACCATGGCATTTTTGGTGCCTTGCTCCACCCGTTTGAACTGTTTTTTTGTAATAATTTGTATATTTGTGACTAGGTCTCCTGTACCTGTCACCACACAGAGAATCAAAGAATCATGGTTTTCGGTTGTCCAGGACCCAAGACAACACCAGTTTCCTGCTGTCTGGACTGTTGCAAGCTTGCCCCAAAGCTCAACGAACAGCCCACCAGTCAAACATACATTTCATTGCATATAGCTCACTGTGTTCTTGCATAGCTTAATAGGTAGAGCAAGGCACCAACACTGACAGGGTTATGATTTCCATTCCCACTGGAGCCAACACACCAAATCTGCCGGCATCCCATGGTAGTGTAAAAATAAAATAAAAGACTTCACTCTGTTAGACCTCAGCTAGCCATGTTGTGAGTAGATCACTGCCTCCTGGAGAGACAACTGCTGGGTTTTTGTGTTCTTCAGCTCTGGACTGTGACTGGACAACATGTTAGAGGTGTTGTGTTTCTCAGGCAGTAAATTAAAGGGAGGAGGCAGTCCAGTCAGAAGGCGCTCATCGGACCCCTTCATGTAAATGGCAGCAGGAACTCTGCACCGCCACATTAACCGTCCTCTGTCCAGCGGGGTCTGGATCTTTTTATGTGCTCTGGTGCTTCTGGTTGTCGGAAAATGTGTGTGAAGCACAGTTTTAGTATCTGGGGTGAATGGCTAGCGCGACATGCGATATACATTAGCTAAGAGAGAGGAGACAACAACCCAACCTTATATCCACCAATCATCCACCTTAAAACGGCAGTGTGAGAGCATTTTAAACGGCATTTTAGATACCTAAACATCTTAATTGTCATAATTTGATTGATAACTTTCATAAAACTGATTGACCTAGTTAGGCCTGTATGGTCCTTTTGAGGCTTGGCTTGACTTGTCTGGGCCCAAAAATGACCAGGGGGTTGTTGAAGAAGACTGATATGTAATACGTGACTGCCAAGATCGTGATCTTTGAGATTGCCATCCATCCTTGCATGCTCAAGTCAAGGTAATTAAAGAAACTAAGTTGAAAAATGTTTATTTTAAACGTTAATTTGGTAGTGGGATTAAATTTAAACTCAGTTGCAACAAAGTAGTGGGTGAATTAAGAGTTGGGCATTCAATGTAACGTAAGCCAATGTCAGCAAAGCAGGAACTGGAGCGTTGCAGTTGTCCATCAGTTTCTTTGAGTTTTAAAAAGTTCACCAAAGTGGCAGGTAGTGTAGTCAAGGTTAAAGTGTTCCAACGTTTCTTCACATCAAGACGTCTTCCAGTTATGAATGGCCATTTTCAGACCATCATGTAACATAACAGCTTCTGTTTGGTGGGCAGATGTTGGTGCCTTGCTCTACCCATTGAGCTGCACAGGAATACTTGTCACTTGACTAATGGCCCTTGGCTAAAATAAGAGATGTGAAAGTTGGAACCTTTAGTCATATCTCAGGAAACACTGTGAATGAATGAAACTCCCATCTAACTGGAGGGTTTCAGGTCTGCTGCTGCTGCTGTACACCGAGAGTCTGAGGGAGATGAAAGTCAGTGATTTCCTGTTGTGAAAGCTTGGAATGGAAGACTTTGTACGGCTAGATAGTCAGCACTTAGTGAAAGGTCGTCATGTCACCGTCTGTAGCCTTCAGATACACCAGCACCCCCCTCCTTCCTCCTGTTCTGTATGCTAGCTGGGTTTCCTAGCTGCTAGGGCTTTCCCAAGGGGCTGTGGTATATGTGTTGTGAGATGGTGAGGGGGGATAAAAAAGAAAGCGAGATAGATGAGTGGTGCTGAGTGGGGGGATTCTCTGCCTCGTTGCTAAGAATACTTCTCTCTTCCTCCCTCGGTTTGAGCTGTCCTCACAGACTGATCATGAACCAGCTACACAGCGCCTGTTGTGCCGAGACCCAGCATATTGCCCATGATGGGCTGTGCAACTGAATTATTTGAATGGGTTCAGCCATTGGGGTGCTGCAGTAGGATTTCTATATCTCTGCCAAGGAGCTCAAGACTATGAAAGATGATTGACAGCATCTGATGCTATGACTTATTCACCCTCCTCGATGAGGTCTTTGCTGTAGCCTGCCAGCCATTACCTGCAGATCACATTCCTGTATTTTGCTTTATCCTACTACCTGCTTTTTTCATTTGCCCTATTCCACACAGTGTGTCTTCAAAATTGTGTCTTTGCTCTTCGGTCTGATTGTTTGTTGGTAAATCACATTTATAGAATCTCACCCTGCACTCTGTCCTCCACATCATACCAGAAGTTCTGGCGCCCTGGCAAATAGTTTCACCAGTCATGCTGGAGCCCCATTGCAGACGTGGTTGTGTAGTGGTGCCAGCAGTTCTACTGCCAATCTGTGGTGCCGGTAGCTTGAAAAGGAAGAAGAATGGGCTTGTGACCAGAAGTTTGCTGGTTCTGGACTGGGAAAATGTTATTGGTTGCACTGCTCTCCCCTGACTCAACACTGTCCAAGTCTGCTGTCTGTTACCAGGACTTGTGTTGCGGTCCATCTAGTGGTCGTTCTCTGCTGTAACACCAGTCAGGCCTACATGTAATGCCTGTTACTGCATTGCAACAGATTTTCCTTAACACAGGAACTAGTGTCAGGGTGGTCAGACGCTGTATATCAAGACTATCAGGTCTCAGGACTACAAGCACAGTCTTTGAATCTGACGTGAATTGAACACTACAGGCATTATGGCCGTTGCTGTTCATTGAGTGGCATCGTACTGTAACTGCAGCCACATTGAGGTTTCTGTGTTATCTACAGATGATGTAGCATTGGATAACTTCTTCAGTGAAAAGATACAGTATCATTCCTTGTCCTATTTGAATTTTTGCTGGCAAAAGCCTGTCAAATGCCTGTTATCAGTGTAGTAAGTCTAGTTAAAGAGGGGTGACGGGGCGTCCTGGTGGCTCAGTGGTATAAGGTGCATACCACATAACCGTGACGTCCTGGGTTCTCATCTGGCCCGGGATCTATGTCTCGCATGTCATCCCTCCTCTCTCACCTGATCTTTCCTGTCTCTAGCCTCTTTCAGACATACACTTTGGATATTTTCCAGGGAATCAGGTCCACTCTTTAACCGGAGTTGCCCTTCCACACATACAGCACACCACCGGAGAATGTCGGTTACGGAGGCGTTCACAACAACAGAAAATACTCCGGTTAGTTCAGGCAAGGGGCTGGGCCTGGGTAGAGCGTGTGGGAGACAGGACATGATGCAAAAACTACACTGCGGAAATCGCAGTGTTTTGTTTACAGCGCTTAGATAGCGGACGAAGTGACTGACTCACTCTCAGTGGCTGTTTTTGCGTTGATGTCAATACTAAATGTAGTTAGACGTATTCGCAGCACCGTTGTCTTCTTTGTCTGATCTAGTCGTCTTCTTCCTCAGCCTTGGATGTTTGTATTATCCCGGTTTCGCCCTAGTCGCTTGTAGAGGATACTCCGGAGAATCTTCTGCTCCATTCACACTTGGGCTCACTCGGCAAGAAAACTGATTTCAGACCAGGGTGCTGGGTGGGTAAAGTCCGTTTGACTTCCAGACTAACTGATTCGGACATTTGCGTTCACACATACAATCCGTCTGAGTAATGTCTAGATAAGGTCGGGGTTGCACTGCATGTGTTTTCACATGGGGCTTCTCTCTACTGACTGTCAAATAAAGGCAAAATGCAAAAAAATAAAATAAAGAGGGGTGACAGTACACAAGCTGGCAGAAGTGAAAAGTTCTTCCTAGTTTGACGACTGACTTGGAACAAATCGATACCATATTAAGCCACTAAAGACTTAAGGCTACTGATTTCAACTGCTGGATTAATTGTCTTAATTACATAGTATTTCAAGCTCAGCAGCCTCATGGGTGTCATTATGTCTTTGAACAGTACCATTGCTGTTATGGACCTGTAAAACGAAGCTTTTAAAAGAAGCCAGTATGCTACAAACACAACTTATTCAGATCTGCAAAATTTAGAAATGTATGGAATATGATTTAGACAATTCCCAGGCAGGAAAACACCAAACCTCATGTCCACAAACGTTTCTGGAAAAGAGTCTTGAATTTCACCACCACAGTGTGAATTCCTTGTCCCTGAGAGTCTGTCAGAAATATTATCAGCCTTAGATAAGTAGTAAATCTGCAATGTCTGAAAATCAGGGTCTGGAACAAAATCACCCTGTTACAAAATGCACCCCCATGTACTTCCACACATTGCCTACAAAACTGAATCAACTGAATCACCATACAGTTCTTGCCAAGGTTATTGGCACTGTTGCATTTTAGGTACATAATGTGCAATATTTTCTGAAATTACTGGAAATCGAATCAGCTTTCAGTCTTCAGACGTTCGTCACATGATGAAGAATAAACCCAAATCTATGGCTTCAAAAATGTAAAAGTGACCATTACACCATTTTTGGCTCCCTTTACAACAATTCAAATCATTTTAGTTACATGATATACACTCTGGATTGAAGGGGGAAAAAAGCTGTCTGAGGATGTCAGAAAACCTATTCTCACCAAACAGAAGCAGTCAAGGCCATCTCCAGAGACCGTGGCATGTGTCAGAAAACTGGGTGCCAGGCAAAGGTCATGGGTGATCCAGCAGGACAATGACCCAAAACGGACATCCAAAGGCACCCAGGAATGGTTCAAGAGGAAACGTTGGATTGACCAGTTCAGTTCAACCACTGGCGAGACCTGAAATGTGCCGCTGGTCACAGGAATCCATCCAAAGAACTGGAACAAGTTGCTGCTGAAGAGTTGGAGAAACAGCTAGCAGAAAGGAGCAGGAAGCTTATTGATGGCTACAAGAAACGTTTGGAAGCATCATCATTACCAAAGGATGTGCAAGAGTTGCCAAACATTAATAGTGAAAACCAAATACAAACCTTGTGATGACCCAAAGTTGTTTTAATTTCCAAATACTTCAGAAGATATTGTTTATTTAAAATGCTACATTGCCAATAACCTAGACAAGAACTGTAATGCAAAAATAAGGCTCCCTGTGTCCCGCCTACCACCCCCCCCCCCTGTTGAGTAAAGGTTGTCAGCAGAGTGATTAGTCTGGAAAGAGGTGTCACATGACCCGGTGTTAGGGCTTATAGCTGGCCACCGGCAGGTCCAGTAGCGCAAGGTCCACCTTCACCGGTGCAGCAAGGACTGGCAGCTCTGGACAGCCATGGCCAGCACTAACAACAAACCAGGTAAGTTTGGAAATGGTTTCTAAAGGCAGCGCAGAGTAGCAGATACTAGTGGGTAGCAGGCTTGTGGTGGTCGTATGTCTTTACCTTCTGTGGAGGAAGCGCCTATCAAACTCAGTGGTAGGCCGAAGTTTACCCTAACCAATGATCTCTCTCTCTCTCTCTCTCTCTCTCTCTTCCAGTTGATGCTGATGAGATTAAGAGGCTAGGAAAGCGATTTAAGAAACTTGACCTAGATAACTCCGGCTCCCTGAGTGTGGAGGAGTTTATGTCTTTACCAGAACTGCAACAGAATCCCCTCGTGCAGCGAGTTATAGATATATTCGACACCGATGGAAACGGGGAAGTCGACTTCAAAGGTAGGACCTCCTTTTCCTCTGTCTTCTTCACTCAAATGTCTTGCGATCATAAATGTTACTTGGGTAGTTTTCTCCACCAGTTACTTAACCTGATAGCAAGTTTTCTGCTGTGAAAGGATTCAGATCCATTTCACATTTCTATACAGCATACATACATTGGATCATTTCATCATTGTGTGGACTGTGTAATTAGAGCTGCAGTACACAGGCAATCCACAAACAATGCAACAAATCATTACAGAGAAACCAAAGGAAACACATTCTCTGCTGTACAATTAGCTGGCAGCTCTATCGACAGTGAATAGATGACTGACTTGGGATTTCTGGGCTGATGGTAGTGCTATCAGCTGCAGACTCGAAACTAGAAAACACCCCGAACTCCCAAAAATCACACAGGATACTAGACGGATGCAGGGTCACCTTTTCCATCTGTACCAATTCTTAGTCTGAAATATACACCGGTGTGTCTTCACATCTTATCAGGTGAGTCAAAGTCTTCTCTCCCGTTTGTGGTGATGGGAGACGGGGCAGGTCATCCATTACCCCAGACCAAACCGCCCTAGAAATGACATGCTTAAAGCTGCATGAAATGTTCAAACAAACTACTTCTTTTTTTGTACAAAAATTCAATTTCTGTTTTTAATGTTGATGATTTTTTTACCTCTTTTTTTGCAGAATTCATCGAAGGAGTCTCCCAGTTCAGCGTCAAAGGTGACAAGGAGCAGAAGCTGCGCTGTAAGTGTCAAACACAAATGATCAAGTGTCTGTCTCAGTTATGTACTCAGCGTATTAAATGCCATAGTTCTGTTGCTGCATGCTTATGTTGTTGTTGAGTCCTGTGTATTTTAACAACCTGATATCCTGACAAAAGGTTCTAAACTTTAAATTCAACCAAGAAAAACAGTTGCAGTATGAGGCTCAACCAACAGCACTGTGTTTGGTTTGTTTGTTGTCCTGTTTTTGAGAGACTTGCATTGTACAGGCACATTGACATAAACCACTTGGGGGCAGCAAACCACCAGTCTGGAGCCCATGTCCAGGAGGATAGGGATGAAAGGAAATTCTGCACAAAAATTTTATGATGTGCATCATGGAGTGGAGAGCGAAACCGTCAAAGGCCGTAAAGCGTTGTAAATGTAACTTACAGAGGAATAGTTCTCAATCTCCATAAAAAGAAAGAGTTGAAATGAAGATGTGAATCCTTTAAATTGGTCGAGAGTACAACATGGGGATATTATTCTGTCCTTTTGCTCATGTGAACTTGGATAAAGAAGGGCATCTCCAATATTTTCGGATGTCGGCATCAAAATGTGCCTCCTTCATCGTATGAGCTATGATGAGCCATGACAGGAACCGGTGCAGTCCGGTGGCTGGCGGTCACGCTGAGGTAGTCGGCGTCTGGGATCAGCCTCTGTGACTTGATGTGTTGACACCAGAAATGATGTTTGTAGACTCATTCACCTCTACCTGAACAGCAACTTGCATTCCCTTTGCATTGTTGAGTGTGTTGCTCGTCGACCATTTAACAGACCTTACTCAGAATGAGCAGGTATCCTTCATTGTCGATTTACAATCTGACACCATCCTCCATGTGGTGTCTTTCACCAGTTGCCTTCAGGATCTATGACATGGACAAAGACGGCTTCATATCCAACGGGGAGCTCTTTCAGGTCCTCAAGATGATGGTAGGCAGCAACCTGAAGGACACCCAGCTTCAGCAAATCGTCGACAAAACCATCATCAACGCAGACAAAGATGGCGACGGGAAGATATCCTTCGAAGAGTTCTGTGCAGTAAGTTTTGAGAATTTAACTTCCTGGTCTGTTATACATCACCTGTGTTCCAGCCAATCAGCTTCAGTTGCACTGAAATAACATAATACCTGCTTTTACCCAAAGCATATGTTCTTAACATAGGCGTTTTAAAATACAATAAAACGATTTTCACTGGTCATGGATTTTATGGAATGAGAGATTTATTCCAGGCAGAGACGGAAAATGGGATGAATTCCCAGGGGAAGTCAGAGAAAGTGAATATTTCACATATTTTCAATGTGTTCACTGGTGGTTTTCAGCATAACTGGAGAGAAAAGGACTTTAGAAACATTAATAAACCAGGAAGGACATTCAGTCGGTCAACCTTCATCAGGGTCATTGGACTCCTGAGGTCTAGTGACTTGACTTCTTACCCTTCTGCAGCATTTTAACGTATCTTTGGTAAAACGTCTTCATTAGGCTTGGACTTGCTAAATGCCTAAAAAGTGAGTGTGTGGCTGTGTTTCCTCTTCTGTCCTCCAGGTCGTCGGCGGGTTAGACATACACAAAAAGATGGTGGTGGACGTGTGACGCCTCCTCGCTCTTCTTCTCCGTTTACTGAGGATCTGCTCCAAGACGTCGTTCAGCAAAACGCTCTGTCTATTTTCAACGAAAGTATTTTCTCTGTGAAAGCCACCGTCCCGTCCTGCCCTGTCCTGCCCCGTCCTGTCCAGTCCCGTCCAGTCACGTCCCGTCCTGCCCCGTCCCTGCCCCATCCTGCCCCGTCCTGCCCCGTCCAGTCCCGCCCCGTTCCAAGCCTTCTGAAGCCAAACCTTACCAAGTGTTATTGAACAGGACCTCTCTCAATAACCCGGCGTAGCACTTTAAAAGCTGACGGACGGCTTTTTAATGTGGAGTGAGCATTTGAGTTTGGTGGAGGGAAGGAGGAAGGGCAGTGTGTTTGTGTTTGTGTATTTCTGTTGGTTTTTTCAAGGCATTTGGGGATTTTTTTATATTTATTTTGGTCTCATCTTTTTTCTTTTTCTTTTTTTTTTTAAGAAAAAGGAAAGTATATATTAGAGGATGTGTGTAGTTAGCTGTGATGTAACTTGATGTACTTGATTGCCACACACCACAAGCAAAGAGCATTAAGTGCCAATCAGAACACGAACTCACCCGATACCCGTTTGGTAAAATCTGAGATAAATGCATCTTTTTAGGGCTGTAACGGCGGCATTCGGTCACATTTCATTTCCAGGTTTATCACATTGTTTTCTTCAGCTTACGGTTCAATTCTACCTGTTGGACAAGATTTAGGACACAAGAGGAGGGTGGGTTGTGCACTGTACATGTTTCACTGTCGGGGACTAGACCGCTATCATGTTGCTACAGTATATTAGAGGGCAGTCCTGTTTAAGTCTTGTTGGAGGCCCAGGTGGTTTCTGGGAAGGGTTTGGACGATCGAGAGCCTCACATTACCAAATGGAAAGCACATTAAATCAATACCATCTGAGGTCCGCTGTTGCTGCAGGTGTCGCTTCGCATTCAGCCAAGATGAACTGGTTCATATTTACAGTAAATGTAAACAATCGAAATCCAGAAATGCGTATATATTTCCATTCCAGTTTGCTTGATGGCGCTTTTTGAAACTGCAGGCGGCGTTGTGAAGCCACTGATGTGTGCTGCTGGTTTAGCGGTGCATGGAGTTGCAGGCGACGGGGTTCCTACACGAGTCCGGTTTCTGTACATTTAGACGCCCGTCATCACACATACATATTTGTCTCTGGAGAATAATCTTCATCCATATGGTAGTAAGTTAGTAAGACGACTCGCTGCGTGAATCATGTTGTACACCAAACTCTCCAAATCAAATCAATAAAGGTAGAAATTGAACCTGTAGGAATCCTGTTCCCAGCGTTGCTCCTGGCTCCAAATCGGTCTCCAGGTTGACGAGGTGGGAGGATGCTGAATGGTTTCCTCCCACCTCCGGCCATCTTCATCTTTTTTTTTCTTCTTGGGCTTTTCCAAAGCCAGCGTCCGAGGGAACCTCTCCTCTGCTCCCCGCTGCTTTGTGCATTTAGATCAGTTTTTTACCAGCCCGGCCTCGCGGGGTTTCACCAAATGAGCACAATGTCTTCAATCTGTTTCCTCGCCAGGAGGATCAGGGGGAGGAGACACGACTAGAAACAGGAAGTAGTTTGACGTGAAAACGGTTACCTTCAATTCCCAAGTTTTCATTTGAACCGTGACCTTAACCTGACCTTTACCAAAGTTGTTTTCTTGCCTAACCGTTAGCCGACTAAGGTGAAGATGGCGTCTGGTTCCTGCTGGTGGAGGAATCACGTTCACGTTCGAGTATGTGCTCATTTCACCAAACCCCGCGAGACTGTCGTTTACATATGAATGGTGTTAAACTATAACGACATGATGACTCGTACATGTACATGGATGTTGCCAAAAAATGCTGTAAAAAATGTTGAAGCGTGGAAATAAGTAATCCGCTACTATAACTGTTGTACCACCTATACTCTACTGCCACATGCTGTTTCAGCGGGAAGTTCTCGTTCTTTGCTTTCCTTTTCTTTGAATGTTTTTTTTGTACAGATATTTGTTATACCATCTAGTGTCGGTGCTTCCTGCTTGGTTTATTTCAGGTCAGTGCTAAAAAATGTCTTCTGTTGGGTGAAAGGGATGCTAGCGGGGGGTTTGCCTGGTGTCAGTCGTAGGTTTTTACTCCTGTTTTTCTCTGCATGCTGCGTCACAACGCTGTGGAACCATTGAAACTTCATACGTGGAAACGAGAAATAAACTGTTTGGAAGTTGTTAAGAAGGTGTTGCCGTGTGGTTGTGTCACGACTGGACCTGTTTTCTTTCCAACCTTTATTTCTCCACACATTCACACTGGGAGCTCTCTGTGTTTTTGTCACTACTGCTGGTGCTTTAACTTTGAAAGAGGATTTCTGTAATCTTGATAAATGACGTTTGCACCCTCTGTAGATATTTCTGGAGTTTCCTGATACTGAAACTGAAATGGAGCAAAATCAGATTATTTAGAAATGGAAATCCTGCTGATGGCCAACGTTCACCAGCTCATAGGAGCAGCTTGAGCAAACATCAGAACAACGTTAGTGACCTGCCATTTTCAATTACTTCAAAAGTTGGGGTCAAGACCAAGACCGGGTCCAGTCCAGACTGAGACCAGAACAAATCAAGTCCTATTCAAGACCAAAGTCTGCATCAAACGGTGTTACACGTCTTTCCATGCTGAGAGCCTAAGATCCTCTTCCTGTCAATCATCAGGTCTGTGATGTTCAACACATTCAGCAGTTATTTAGCGATGAAATATAAAAACCTTCAACATCCAACTAATCAACAGGAGTTTGAGGACCAGCACGTGCAGGTTTCTACAGGTGAAATCCCTTAAATAGTTTGC
This sequence comes from Hoplostethus mediterraneus, assembly GCA_034670385.1. NCBI lineage: Eukaryota > Metazoa > Chordata > Actinopteri > Trachichthyiformes > Trachichthyidae > Hoplostethus > Hoplostethus mediterraneus. The sequence goes on along the minus strand of JAXDDW010000048.1, from coordinate 734,628 downwards.
AGTACTGGAGAGAAATAGATTAATAAAATGACCCAGTTTTATATTTCCAGTTACGTTGAGCCAACATCCAAAGGTCCGAGGTGTTTGACGGGTCCCTGAGCGGTCCGGTCGCCTCACCACGTCCTGCTCCGTCCCGGCAGCAGGTGTCAGTGTGCCGTAACCTAAACCGCCGCGAGGCTTCATGTCTCCACGTGTTCAGCAGACTGGACTTTCCATGTTTCTAAGACTTGCACACGAATGGTCCAACTATCCTGAGAGCAAGACGGGCATCATGATTCTGAGCGATCGCCATCTCCCATGATGCATTTCTGACTTGATCGACTCGAGCTGCGTTCTCCAACATGGCGATCGACAAGCTTACCGCTGTCACAGTCTGTACTACCAGCAGTGTCTACTTCTTGTTTTAGGTCAAAGGTCATGACAAAAGTTTAGAGTTTAAAATGATCCCTGTAAACGTTGAGTGATAAACCACGTCTGTACCAGCAGCACTGTCACGGTTGCTGCTGCTTGGCTTTGTTAGTTTATGTTGTTATTTGGTTTTTCTGTGACTGTTTTTGTGATTTAAACTCTTTTCTGGGTGAATAATTCATCATAAATCCTCGTGTGAAGCTGGAAGGCGGAAAAATATCCCTGGATTTGATTTGTAGTCCAGCGGCGAGGAGGCTCATCAGTTGTAATCAGATCACCTTATTTTACAGATCACTGTACAATCTGTTTTTGTCGTGTGTGTGTGTGTGTGTGTGTGTGTGTCCATGTGTCCATGAGATTCCCTTCCCCAGATAAAGTGTCGGAGGCTGAATGGTCCTAATTGAGCTGGAGGAGAATGTGGCCAGTTGTGCCCGTCATTGCCAATTAAAAGTCCCATTTATATCCCCCCGCTGCACACATGGACCTCCGAACCCGGCGCTTCTCATGGAACCTGCTCATCTGTTTGTGATTTGGACTTCAGCAACTCTCCAGATTTATTTTCACACAGGCCGACATGAAAGCCGCGGCGAGCCAGCTTCTAAGATGTCTTTCTGGCTCTCTAAATAATCCGGCCGTAATGGCTAAAACTACATAAACACAATTACTAGAAATATGGATTTTCACGCAGCATCCTGAACATAAACAGAGACATGTCTGTTTCGCTCCCTGGCTGCAGGAGTCAAAAGGAGGCGGAATCATGAAGGAACAAAGTGCAGCTCATGTATCAGTTTGTGTTTGAATGTTTGGGAGGAGAAGACGACGAGCTGGACTCAACGGTTTCCTTACAAGGTAAACCTGAAAGAACGGCAGCAAGGAGGCTGGCAGGAGGAGAGTATGCTAACGTGTTAGCATAGAGCCTACTATAACTCAACATAGTGTATGCTAAAGTGTTAGCATGGAGCCTACTGTAACTCAACATAGTGTACGCTAAAGTGTTAGTATGTAGCCTACTGCAACTCAACATAGTGTATGCTAAAGTGTTAGTATGGAGCCTACTGTAACTCAGCATAGTGTATGCTAAAGTGTTAGCATGGAGCCTACTTTAACTCAACATAGTGTACGCTAATGTGTTAGCATGGAGCCTACTTTAACTCAACATAGTGTACTCTAAAGTGTTAGTATGGAGCCTACTGTAACTCAACATATTGTACACTAGTGTTAGTATGGAGCCTACTGTAACTCAGCATAGTGTACGCTAAAGTGTTAGTATGTAGCCTACTGTAACTCAGCATAGTGAACGCTAAAGTGTTAGTATGTAGCCTACTGTAACTCAGCATAGTGTACGCTAAAGTGTTAGTATGTAGCCTACTGTAACTCAACATAGTGAACGCTAAAGTGTTTGTATGTAGCCTACTGTAACTCAGCATAGTGTACGCTAAAGTGTTAGTATGTAGCCTACTGTAACTCAGCATAGTGTACGCTAAAGTGTTAGTATGTAGCCTACTGTAACTCAAAATACTGTATGCTGAAGTGTTAGTATGGAGCCTACTGTCACTCAACATAGTATACACTAAAGTGTTAGTATAGAGCCTACTTTAACTCAACATAGTGTACACTAAAGTGTTAGTATGGAGCCTACTGTCATTCAACATAGTGTACACTAGCCTACTATTACTCAACATTGTGTGTGCTAAAGTGTTAACATGGAGCACTGGAGCCAACGATCTACCGGGGACACGTTAATGGTAATGGTATCTTTTTCTCCATAGATATTGTTTTACCCTGACTATGAGACATTACATATAATTCAGAGTTTTGTAGTTTTACTTTTTAGATATTTGTATTATTGTAGTATTACTACTAGTTGGTGCCCAGGTGATCCAGGGCTGCAGGAAGAGGCCTTGTGCAGCTTTCCTGTCTGTCAGTGTGGATGTCTCAGCGCTCCAGCAGTCGGACGGATGGCCTGAGTCCCAGTATCACTATCCTCTGTGATTGGGAGGGGAATAATTAATGGGGGGGGGGGGGTCATTCAGAGTTCAATGCAATTCTCAGATAACTCCATTTCACCTGGAGCATTTGTTGGTGGCTGCAGCAGGGAAGAGGATCCTCGGTAAACACTTTCAGCCATCTTGTTGTAGGTGTCAGGTGGGCCATGAAACTGCTCTGTTCCCCGGGCGGGTTCCTGTATACAGGCGCTTATGTGAAGACATGAACACCACTCTGGGGGAATCAAACCCGGGCCGCAAATCACACTGACATACTATGGGACAGCAGGAGGCTGAATACTACTCTGTTTTCCCTCACTACGCCGGCAAGACTGAAACAAAACAGATCCATTTACATGAGAGACTTTTGCAGGTTTGAGAAAGAGTGAAGAGATTATTTGAAATACAGTAGGATGTTGCTAAACTGAACCCAGATCTGCGGGGCAAACATGAATCAACATATGAAACATGGCGGTTTGAACATGGTTGTTTAAATTCATGCATTGAAAGGGGAAGTTTGTGGTTGTGACCAAACCACTAAATGCACTAAAACGCAACTGTGCTCCTTAAAACACACAGCGAGTAAAAATACACAGACTGAAGTTTTAGTTCTGCAAACAATTCTTGGAGGCAGAAATAATCTCATTGGTTGAGTTAAACCTCAGTGGGCGGAGCCAAAGTTTTTATAGCTAAATTAGACTGAAACCCAGTGAGAAAGACAAGAGAGGAGCTAGCCAACATTATGAAGCCTAGCGCTCTGCTACTAACAATCTAGTCATACTAAGTTATCTAGATTAGCTAGCTGACCTTCCAAGTTCAAACTAACCATACTAGCCTATAGCTATCTAGGTTAGCTAGTTAGCTAGCCTGCTGACCTTCCAACATCATAAATGCCACGGTCACAAATTAATGAAAAAAAGTAATTTCCATTTATGTTTTTATTTAGATTTTCTCTTCCATTGTTTGCTAGTTAGCTAACTGTGGTTCTTTGGCTCTGCCTACTGAGGTTTAACTCAACCAATGAGATTATTCCTGCATTGGAGGAGTTGGACACGCCTTCCCAACAGGAAGCTCTTATTGTGGTGCTAAACCAAAACACATGTACTATAAAAAACATCATCCAAAGATGTCTGGTAGCACTCACCAACTGTGAGAAAGAGGACAGGGACAGCGCCTCAACTTCACCAATTTATTTTGGCCATCAAATCAAATGCTAACGCTTCGGCCTCGTCGGCCTTCATCAGAGATGAGATTACTCCTGCCTCAGAAATGTTGGTTGAACTAAAACTCCGATCTGCTAAGGAAATACATAGTCAACAATTCATCAGATGAAGCCAACAATTTGACCCTCTGTACTTTCATGGCCAAAATGAGCTGCTATATAATTAAAATACTACTTCCACTAGGCAAGAAAAGTTCAGTCAAATGTCCTTTATAAATGGAGTAAACTTAATACTGGAATGACTCGGAGACAATGGCGGTGTGATTAAACCGAGGGAGATTGCATCTCTGTGCCACTGATTTGCAGCTATGTACCGGGACTACAGTTACACACCTGTCTGGTGATAACAGGGCTCGGTTTACCCGCCGGGCCCGGTATCTCCGCCATCAGACAGCTGCCAGACTACTAATGAAGAGACCTGACGAGCGACCCGGCGGCTTGGCTGCACAGGGCCAGGTGACTCCCATAGGGTGCTGCATCACTGACACCCAGCGAGGTAGTGATGGTAGAAATAAATGTCCGTTTGCCATATATATATATATTCTCTCTCTCTCTCTCTATATATATATATATACTATATACTCTGTATATATATATAGAAAACCCAACAGTGATCAACCTCTACCAGGTCATGAAGCTTTTCCATCTGCTGTTCTCAACACCCGGTGTCAGGTAGGTCTTTACCGGGAGAAACCCTCTGGAGACAGGAAGTGATGCGTGTTACGTTTCAACAGAAGAAGAACTGGGTAGTTAGCATGAGCAGTGATAGCCACCGTGGCTGAACAGACAAAGAAAAGAGCGCCACCTACAGAAAATCCAAGGAGAAAGACATCACAGTACTGGACAGGTGATCTGAGAAGAGCAGTGAGGAACAAAGATGGAGACTATCCATCCATCCATCCATCCATCTATCCATCCATCATCCATCCATCCATCCATCCATCCATGTTCTGCTCATAAGAGGTTTTCTGTTCCTCAGGTGATTCTCCTGCTTCCTGCTGTTTCACTCAGGAGGTGAATTACAGTCCACTTCCCTCTTGCTTGCCTATGGTTTGTCTCTGCAGATGAAGTTGCATTATGGGTAAACTGCCATCACACACCAGCTGTTCAGGTTTTGGCCGACATGACATAACATGATTCACGCTGAGCTGCTCCAAGTGCCTCAAGCGACGCCAAACCAGCCGCCTGGATCCTGCAGGTGGAAGCTGATACCTGCCTGACGCTGACGGTTTCCACCATGTTGGTCCAGTACTGGGTTAGGGGTAGCAGACCTAGACCGTATGAAACCATAACGTAGTAGAATACTACTACTAAAGATAACCTGAACACCACCACTAACATTAACACTAACCTATAACACCTAGAAACAATAACACCAGTAATAATCCTAATAATGCTAATAGGAGTACTAACAATAATCTTACCACCACCAACAATAATAATAATAATAATAATAATAACAGCACCACCAACTGTAATAATCATTTTATTTCTAAAGCAGTATGACAAAGTGCTTTAGAGAAGATAAGAAATAAAAACCATTAGAGAACAAAGACGTGAGACACACTAAACTGGCTGGTTGGTAGTTTGGTAGGTTCATGGAGAGTCGTGATAGGGTTAGGGTTAGCCCTAACCCTAACCCTGATACCTACACTCAAACTATACACACAATTTAAACATACAAGGTAGTAGACAACTTGGTGATCCAGATGAAAATGATTCCTCTAGACTGTTTTCAGATATTGAACGATACACGTTGGGTAGTATCTTTTTCAACACGTTCTTACAGAAAATAACAAGTCCGACAGGTAGGAAATATTCTACAGTATCTGTGTACATGGTTTATTTTTACCACCACAAGGACATTTTGAAAGCATTTTTGCTAAATGTTAGCTTTATTAAAATCGGTAAAATAACTGAGATCACATTTCTACACATCATTACTTCATGACAATCACAGGAGTGATGTGATGGACATCGGTGACAACAGTACAAGCGTTACTGTCGAGGCTCTGCTTGGTTTATGAAACAGGGAAACACCAACACCGGCCCGATCCAAATCTAGTGGCTTTGAATCCAGTTGATCTCTTCATGTTGGAGCCCTGAGGTTCTGGGTCGCTCGTATCCGCTGTCGCCGTCTCTCCATCGCCTGATGCTTCTTCAGCTCGATCTCTGCCACCGAGCATTTCCCCGTCGCTGGATGGAAACACAGGAGTCAACGTAGGCCGTTAACCAAACAAACACTATGCTCCATGCTAACACTATCCTACACTATGTTGAGTGAATGTAGGTCCATGCTAACACTTTATCCTACACTATGTGGAGTGATAGTAGGTCCATGCTAACACTTTATCCTACACTATGGTGAGTGATAGTAGGCTCCGTGCTAACACTTTAATATAGACTATGTTGAGTGATAGTAGGCTCTGTGCTAACACTTCATCCGACACTATGTTGAGTGATAGTAGGCTCTGTGCTAACACTTAGCAGGCCACTAGTATTATCCAAAGTAGGAAGACGCTGAAATAAAAACTTGATCTACCATGATGGACTTGTCTGCTCTTCTCTGGTGTTCATACCAGTTAAGAACACATGAAGAAACATCTGAACATGACTGACCAAGTCTCCTTCTACCCATAATGCCTTGTGTTCTGGGTGGTTTCCTGTAGCTGGTTGGATCCCGTTCTCTCTCCTAAGGAACCACCACAGTTCTCTTCTACCCATAATGCCTTGTGTTCTCGTTAAAGGACTGAGACGTTTTCAGGCGTCTCGTCGGTTATCTGGTGAATGTTGTTGTTCTCACCTGGAGACCAACCAGCTAGAGGAGGAAACGCTGCAGAGCTTAATAAACCCACCAGAACATCCTGACTGTGAACGCACCCTTACCGTTGCTGGTCACTGGGTTGTTTGGCCTCCTGAAGGTAAACTGACTCTGATCTTTGACATCGTTTCCAAGCGGTGTTGCAGCAACTGACGGGATGCCGGTCCCGTGTGGATGGGTTGAGCTGCTCGCTTTAAAGGTGTTGTTAGCTTGCATGTATCTGTGCGACTCCTTCCCTGTCTCGTTCTGTAAACTCGCTGTGCAGTCAGATGGATAATTACCGGGTGGTCTACCCGGAGAGCCGGAGGGCAGCGGCGTGGGTGTTTTGGAAAGAGACTGCATACAAGTGACATCTCTTCCGGAAGACTGGGGGTTAGTTGCGGCAGGTTTAACTTGTTTGACTTCAGTCTGTTGAGTCATGTTGTCCCAGACTCTATTTGGAGGTGCCAGTGCTGGTCTCTGGTTCAGTGTCTGACCGACTGGCCGAGTCTGTTCAGTGGAAAGGTCCTCAACACTCTGGACTTGGGTCTCCAGGTCGTCACACATTTCACACAGCAGGTCGTCGTCCTCCCGGTCGTCCCAAGCAAAGTCCGACGAGAAGAAAGAGTCCAGGTCCTCATCCAGGAAGTCGTTGTTGCTAGGTGGGACAGCGGGTACCTCCTTGGGCTCGGCAGGCTTATGGTTAGAAGTTGCCTCGGGTGGAGAAGGTCTCATGAGATAACCTTTAGTGGCTTTCGTAGCGGATGTGTTTGAGCTAGCAGAAGCAGATGCTGTGCTTGCAGATTTTGCTCTTGAGTTAGCAACAGAAGTCCTGATGAAACGATGAATCGGTGATTCCTGTTGATTTGACTTGACCGCATTTGAATGATGCGTTTGCCAGTTAAGTTGAGAGCCCGTCTCGATGGAAAGGCCTTTACTGGATGAAACCCGACTCTGCTGTGCATCTGAGGCGGACTTGAGGTTTGTCGATGCGTCTGTCAGGATTCTTCTGACTGGGAAATCAGGATTAGTTTCCAGTCTGAAGGATATTCTGTGTTTCACATTCTCCTTCTCTGCTTTAGATGAAGTTGACTGGCCGTGTCCTGGTTGACTTCTTACAAGGACATTCACAGCATCGCCCTTGTATTGTTGTATTTCACAGGATCCTCTCTGGGTTGAACAGTGCTTTGGACCAGTGAAGTTCTGTGGATTTTGGGTCATCTCAAAGACTAAAGAGTCATTTAGCAAATCATCATTATCCCAGTCGTCTTCGAAATCATCCACTGAAGTGCCTGTAGTGTGTGTTGTGTGACCATGCGAGGGATCGGCGTCTTTCCCAGAAACCTCTTTGGCAGATACAGCGGGAGCAGCGTTTACCGCCGAACATCGAGCTAGAGAAATCTGACTTAGATTTCCACTGATTTGTTGAGTCGGCCCATCAAAAAGAAAATCCAAATCGTCCTCCATATGGTGATCAGGGGGCGAACGGGGCTGGGCATCTCTCCCGCTCGCTGCATTTACAGCAGGCTGGGAGGTTTCGGAAAGCAAAGGCCGGACTTCATTCTCATTGCCGCCCTCAGAATCCAAGATGTCCCCTGAGAGAAGCTCCAAACTCTGCTGGTGCATGTCTTCAAGTTCTTCTTCATCTTGCCGAAACATGTTGAAGTCAAACTGTTTGGCCAGCTTCAACAGATCGTCGACTCCGTGTGGCCTGTGGTGAAATAAAAGGGTCAGCCTTTTGAAAATAGGATACATTGACATTTTGAAATGTAGTTTTTTTAGTCTACATCTGTTGAACTGTTTCTTCTTTTGGCAAAACAGCTTGGCAGCATTTCTCCCTGAAACCAGTGAGAACTGCTACCTGCAAGCTAACCCACTAGCTAACGCTCCCCAACAATGCTGCTGTGTTATCTTTAGTTAGTTTAACTGCTAATACAGGATCTACTCGCCTACAATTTCACAAGAATGAAGAAAAGTAAGAAAAGAAAAATCAAGGTTCTCCTTTAGAGCCACAAAAAAGGAAAATAAACTTTTTGAAATGAATTTGATGAGATGATAATTGATCATGTGAGATGAGAACCTAAACCTCCCCTAATGTCTACATACAATAAGCTCTGTCCCAGACAAGCTTCATCATCACAACACCATGATGGCATGATGGTCTTTTCAGATACCTTGGGGATTTCTTCTTGGGAAGCTGGACGTCTGGAGTGCAGGGGATGGCAGCACTGTCTCCGATCCACTGCTGTAGCGTTGGCTCTGTAACCTTCGGTCTGCCGTGCTTTAAAGAGACGTGATGACGCAACAGTAAGACAACTACCTGCTGTCATCTTCCATCAGACTGGGAGTTGTGTTCCCCGGAAACAAGGAAATCTTAGAAAGTCTTAAACGTCACATCCTTGTCTGACGTTGATCATCATGATATTGATTGAGTCCATATCGCCCTGCTATAACGTCTATAACGTATAAAAATCATATTCCATTGACATTCAGACTCATAATGAGTCACTTCAGACCAAAAGTATTTCCTGATAAAACCTGATTATATATTGTGGCTTCCTGGTAGCTCATAACTGAGGATCTGTTCAAGGTTTTAACTAACATTCTTTAAACTTTAACATTTCACCGTATACTTTCTTAATGCACTTTGTTTCAAAATGCTGCATTTGAAGTTTTTATTGCACTTAACTTTTATTTTCCTATCTCTCCTTTTTAATTTTTCCTTTTAATGTAAAGCACGTTGCGCTGCATGTTGTTGTATGAACAGTGCTATATCCCGGCCAGTATCCATCCCTCCAGTCGGTTACCAACCTTCGGAGCGATCCTGCTGACGATGTCTGAGATGTCCACGATCCCGGCACTGGCGGGTTTTTTACCTCTTTTACCTGCACAGACACACAGAGTCACCATGCAGCACAAACCAAACATACTGACTGACCCCAAACCAGCAGAGTGACTGGAAACACACTGAAATGTGTCAGTGGCATAGTACTAGACTTCACATGATAAACTCTACAACTGAAGAGTGTTCCAAAATAAGATATCCACCATTTAAAAAAGTAACACAACTAATTCTGGCACTTTTTTAAGTCTGTCGCTGACAAAATGACGACACCTGAACACGCTGGATCCTCCAAACTCTGAACAATTTACAATCCTCTGATGTTGAATGATGAACTTTTGGTTTCTAAATTGGGGGTTTTGGAAATAAACTCTTCGAATACACGTCGATCACATGATCTGAGTGCAGTTAGCAGGTTTACCAGGTCTGTTGGGCGAAGGAGAGGTGGCATCCCAGATAATGTCCTGCTGAAACTCGGAGTCGTTGTGAGGGGATTCTCCGGTGAAGCCACCAGTATATCTGGACCTCGGCGGTCGGGTCGGGGTCTTGAACTCTGGAAGTAAAGAAACACCAAATGATTCTGACCGTCCGTTCACACTGCAAGCAACACCGTCTTACGCCAACGCTTCATGGTCATCAACCGACAACAGCCAATCAGATTGCTGCTCTTCCTTGTTTCCCTACTGATGTGATTCAGTTTCAGGAACAACAATTCAGCCTGGCAAGAGCGGAATGGAGGAGAAGTCGACTCCAGACCAGTTCTAGCCTTAACCTTCATCCAGTCTTATTCCTGCAGATCAGCTGGTTAAACTTAAACATTAAAAAGACTACGATATGTCACTGCAACAACACTGCGTCCTCCAGAGGTCAGAGAGGTCAGAGGTCAAAGTCTCACTATGTTCAGCGCGGTGAAACACTTCTGAGAACGTAGAATAACCCACTGATGATCAGTCAACACTAACGAGCCCCGATACGTTTCAATTTCAACTTGAAAAACTGGTTTAAAAAGTACTGCTTGGTGTGTTGGATGTAAGCCGAAGTGAGGAGAGGATTGACGGTTTGTGAAAAGTCTTAAGTCACGATGTGTGTAGCTTTACGTATGTACTTTACCATTAAATAACCATTATTTTGAATGAAGTCTGGTGTACCGTTCGCACCGCGGCTACTTGACAGCCAACACCGAGTACGAAGCTCACCAAGATAGTGAATGTATCTAACTGAACACCGGGTAGGCGTCGCTGACCTGCTTGACAGGACTTGGGAGAGTCGCCTTCAGCGGCTGCTGGTTGCTGGGTTTGTCTGAAACTCCGACTGAGCCGGTTGGTTTTCGGCTTTGACCCGCTGCTCGTCGGGTGTTGTTGTGGTTGAGTGTCTGTCAGACGACACGGAGCGCCGAACTTTCTCCGAGTTCCGTTCATGGTCGTCAGCATTTATTTTCCTCGATGTCTGTTGACGATGTGCAGCTACGGTGCAGTCGTTGAGTGTCGCTGGACTGCTCTACACGCAGCGTATTTTGTTATTAATCGGCCATGTAGGGAGACGTTTTGATCGTCCCGCCATGTTGTCATTCCCAGAGTTCTGTTCGAGGGCGCGTTCAAGAGCGGCACGCTGCGCTAATCCTGCGCAGCCGGGGTCGCAGACAGTATACACAAACCAGAGCGGATACCTTTCACTTTACTTCAGAATAGATTTTGAGATATGTTTTCAAAATATGTACACACAACTTTTACATAAACTTTTACATAAAGATGTCATTCATTTTGTGATAGATACAGTATTCATATACATCCAGTTTTCCTATGACAACATACAATATAGTTGAATAATATCATCCACATGTATAAATACATTTTTGGCCATTTTTGTATATTTTATATTTTAGCATATATTTAAAGGTGATTGTGCTTTTTTCCATCAGGGCCCTGTTAGTGTATATATGTGTATATAATGTGTGTGTAAAAAATAGATTATGTGTGTAAAATAAAGTAAGTTGACTTGAAAGAAATGTGCACATCTGATTTAGCCAGAAACAAATGTGCTCAATTTGAAGAGTGTGACTCTGACATCTGACTCCAGCCTCTTTGGAAGACATACCAGGAACTGATGCTCAGACACTTCTGTAATGTTGTCACTAATCAAATTTTTTTTTTATAGAATGCACATTTCATGACAAGGTATTGCAGGTGAGTGAGGTGCAGGGCCAGGGTGAAAGTAGTGAGTAACATCAATAACAGGATTACTATAATCTGATTACAAAACTTTAGTAACTAACACTGAAAAACAACACTGACATGACAGATAGGCCTGTGACCTGTGAAAAGATGTGATTAAAAAATAATGAGATTATAGACACAAACACAACTCATTTGACACAACTTGACATGGACTGCAAGGTTAATCGTGGTTGTAGATCAGGGGATACAGCAACCTGCAGATGATGAGAGCTTAATAACAAAATAAATTGTCAGAGCAAATGTATGAACGTACGATGTGTTGAAGATTTTAGTTTTAGTTCAATAACATTTCTTTAACTCAAGCAATGAGATTACTTCTGCCTCTGAGATATATTTGTAGAACTAAAACTCCAACCTGCCACATGTAACTCAACGTAGATATTAACACAGTTATTGGCAGCCCGGTTGTGTTTTGAAATACAGCCACACAATGGATGGGACTAAACTCAGGAGGACGGGAGTTTGAGTCATCGTGACTAAATGTCACAAATGCAAAGCAACAGAAAATCCCTGCTCATTTGACATCGGAGAGATACTAGCTATGAAACATTTGATATGTTAAAATGACACATCCCTGTGCCGAGTGAGGCTGGCGGGGAGGCTGACTGGGCAGAAGCAGGTTAGCTGGTGATGCTCTATATAGCAGATGACAGAAGCAGCAGGGGTTGTTTGTGAAGCTGTCAGCAAGATCTCCCCCTCTGCTGCCTCACGCTTCCCCCAAAGGAAGGATTAGCGCATCACAACCCTGTGGCCCTGCAGTCTATATAGACCTTAGTGTGTGCATATGGATGTTGTTGCAGAAAACAAGCTGAAAGAAAAGAGACGCCCACTCTGCAGAAATAAAGAGTAAAATATAGCACTTTTTAAATGAAATGAAAACACGTTTGCAGAGTGGATCCTCCATGTTTTACAGAAAGTAACAGGATTCAGCAAGGAAAAATAAAATGTAAAAAAATTTAAAAGATGTAATAAAATGTAATAAAAAAGTAGAATTTCTAAATAATAAAACAATAAAGGCAATAAAATAGAATACAAACACTTGTGGAGTTATATAAAGACATACTGCCTCCAGTCGACTGTCTCGCTGATAGATTTCGGTGTGAAGTACTTCAGGATTCTCTTGGAGAAAATGAACACTTGGACTTTTGGAAACCAACTCGGAATATTCTCCGGTCGTATGAAGATTGCGAAACATTTCAGCCATCCTTAATTGTGTGTTTTTGAAGTGACGCTCCCTGAGGACTGTGACGAACGCCAAGCGATTCATCAACTCCTTGCCGGTCCGCGGGGCCGGGCCCCTGCCCTGGCCCCTGGCCAAACACAGACATGCACCATATTTCATGGCCTGTGCCTCCGAATAGAATACCCTGCTGTGCAAAGGAAAACATTGTGTTTCGATGCACTGAAAGAGGAATCTGTCGCGGCGCTCTCCAGGAAGGAAAAGGTAGCTACCTGGATTTTGCATTACAGTGGCGCTGGGGCAGAAAGGCTTCCCTCCCCGAGTAGACGCTGTCCTGATGTGAAATGTGATCCAGGCCAGGTTGGAGGCTCGTCAGAGAAGGCCTCAGCGCTTTCAGGCCGGTGGATCATAGCGGCTCTCCAATCTCATCCATCACCGGGTGCTCCGATGTGCCAGAGAGCCTCGGGGTGCAGACTGCAGCACTGAGCCGCAAGCTACGGTAATCAAACCCCAGCAAGGCTACAACGAATAGCATGTTGTGTGGAGGCTAACATTCCTTTAGGTACTTAAAGGGGCAATAGGTAAGAGTGTTACTGCCTGATAGGGTTGATGATCAATACCAGAGACTTATTGATTAAAACTCTCCGGTCCATAGCATGTTTATCTACTGGAATTAGCTAGTTTATTGGGAAAATATGTGTTGTCTTAATGTTTCTATTACAGGCCACCGTACTACGGCAATGGGGGACAGATCAGTTCTATTGATGTTGTTGCAGTTCCTACTACTTGCCGATAGAGGTCGATAAAAGTCATGGTTACTTGATGCCCCTTTAATATACTGCATGTTAAAGTGGTATTTCCTTCACCACAACTCTGTAACTCTCCATAACTCTCTATAACTCTCCATAACTCTCTATAACTCTTTAACTAAGCAAAGTTGTGCAAGACTGTTTGCAGTTTTGGGAAACGTGACCTGCTGTCATCTTCCATCTCCAAGGTTCTCAACCTTCTTGCATCACAACCCCGAAGACAAAGTGCTGCATACACGAACTTTGATACCAAGTCATGATTTTTATTTCCCTTTTTTAGTATTTTACATTATTAATTATTGAAAGAAACCTAGTGGCTGCACCTGCTCATTGGTTTGCAAGAAACATGATTTTTGTATTCAAAATATTTTCTACATTGTATGAAACCTTTCGCAATCCCCCCAACTCAGACCCTGACCGGGTAGAGAACCTTATTCTCCAGTTATGGCAGTCAGAGTACAATCTATGGGTTTATTATTGTTAACTGTGCACTGTGTGGTATTTTCTACCCAGTGTATACAACGGCTAGTCTTGGTTCAGACGCTCCTTACGAGCCTTCATCCCATTAAGCACATCAACCTAATCATCTCTGCTAAGACGATTTACTCTGAGTAGCTGCTCTCCGTTTATTTTTGTTTCCCCTGGAAAGTTTTTTTCTCGTCCTCCAAGAAACTGTCAGTGTGTTTCAGCTCTGGGCCTATTTTTTTCTTGACAAGGAGAAAATGGTGGTCATTTAGCAGGTATTTAAGGCAGGATAGGACGCTTCACTGGAAATGTTGGTATTACACTCTAGTGTCTGTGGTTTGCTGCCTTTCAGTCCATTGGAATTTCACAAAAATGGAAAAATATCTGCTTTGTGACATTTGTACGGAAATATTTCCCCTCACAAGCGTCATGTGAGGAAACACCAGGATTCAAAGGGACAGAGCGTATAGATGTCACATTAAGACACGGCTTGGTTAGAACAAGACAAGGGCCAGGGAGGAAAGTATTTTTACCAGAGTGTGAAGTGTTTTTTCACTGACAGAAAAATGGAGCTGGATGGAATATGGGTGTCGACTCCGGCTTGGAAAAGAGGCTTCATGAAGCAAACAGACAAGCAGGCAGACGTGACATCATGCAGCATCCAGTGTCTTCCTTTTGAATCCCAATCGGGCCTGACGGAGGGAGATCGGTCCTATGGCGGGCCCCTGGCGAGGCTTGAAACGAACCCCCGGCGACACAGTCCAGCCGAGGCTCGCGGGCAGGCAGAGTACACAGTTTACAGCACCGTGCACTTGAAATTGGACGTTCCACGAGTCCCGCTTTAGATTTCCACTTCAACACCCACTTTAATGCGTGCAAACGACTCCAGTTACCGTTTCATTACCGGCCTACAAATTCTGTGATAAGTGACTCCGTCAGATCCCTGTGAAAGCCGTCCAAGAAGTCGCCCACAAAGTGCCCACTTACCCTTCTTCAATGTACAGCATGCGTGTGTTTGGGTTGGGCTTAATGCTGCATTTATTGCCACTGACTGGCCCATTGTAATCTGTGTCAGATGGCTTCCAGGCTTTTGTTTTGTCAGAAGTACAAAGGGGAACTAGAGCAGGACCCAGTAGAGTTTGTGTGATGAGGCAACGAGCTGAAACCGTGGCGTCCTGAGGTGCCAGTGAGCTCTCAACCCGTCCTCAAACTGCTTGAGGCGACGCTGCGTGCCCAGGAGTCACCTTATTGTGGTAAGAGATTGAGTTTCATAAGAAGCGGCCCCTTCATTGTGGGTAGAGAAAGCCAGAAGTCTTCCCTAATGGCTCAGAAATGATGAAGAACATGGAGCTGTTTCACAGAACAAACTAGAAGTCCCAGGGATTTGAAGAGCTCGCTGCGTGGACTGATATATTAGAACATCTATCAAACTGATCCGCAGGAATGCATTCATTTGTAGATTATACCCTTGCTGTCGTTACACTGGGCCTGGGACAAACTAAATGCATTTGAACATGCAATGGAGCCATGAAACCAGCGGTCCAACAAGTTCATACTTCACAAATCTTGTTTCCCATGATGACCGATGCTATTTGTCAGCTCACTCTGTTCTGAGAATCGGAGAGGCATGGTGTCCGTTTAACGGCGCTGCTCTCTTCCAGCCTCGATCCCTGGACGCTAAGAGAAGCCTGTTCCAGAAACCAGGGTTGTTTGGATTTATGGAGGCGCTTTACTAGACTACCGGGAACCAGCGTGCGATCACCGCGCTGCAATGAAACCCTGAGATTATTCTGCCTCGGCCATAACTCGCTCCGTTATGACCGAGCGACGTCCCGACTCCAGATACTCAAAACAATCTGGGGGAACTTCTGTCACATGTCGCTCCCGCCTCGCAGGGCCGGAAATGCCGGTTCTTCCATCTGCGCAACTTTTAGACAAACTTCCTCGGGCCCTTGAGAGGAGGAGGTGAAGTGTGAGGCCGGAGAGAGACGTAAAAACCTTAATGGAAACTTGTTGTAGTCCTGGAGGGGCAGGAGGGGCAGGAGGGGCAGGAGAGGCAGGAGGGGCAGGAGGGGCAGGACGGTGGTCGGCCAGCCAGGGGCACTTCAGCTTGTTTCTCTAGATCGGGATTAAACTAGTACAGAACACCGACACACCGAAGCACCGGAACACCGACGCACCGGAACACCGACGCACCGGAACACCGACGCACCGGAACACCGACGCACCGGAACGACGACGCACCGGAACACCGACGCACCGGAACACCGACGCACCGGAACACCGACGCACCGGAACACCGACGCACCGGAACACCGACGCACCGACACCAAGAGGAACTGATTTGAGACGAGGGCGAGGGCGAAGCTTAGAAGTCAATTTATCAAGAATTCGCCTTTTTCTTGAGCAATGTTGACCTGCAGCGTTGCCCATGAAGTTGCCCAGTGTAACGCAATCTTCATAATCACTCTATAATCCACCTGCAGCTCGACCTGCAACGCTCCTGGTGACAGACGCCGTATTGCCAGGGTTGGGGGTTCAATTCCCTGAGCATCTCAAAGCAGGTTCAACTTGACCCTCACCAGATAGAGCTGTCTTGTTTCTCTCTTAACATGACTCCAACACCCAATCAGGGAGAGAGGTGTGTGGGGGGGGGCAGGGGGGGGATACAGTGCATTTCCTCCAGGCACCGGTTGACCCCGCCCCCCCCCCCCCCCCCCCCCCCCCCCCCCCCCCGCAGGGTTCACAGTGACTGTTTATGTCTGCTCTCGGCTCCACGCTCTGCCGCTGTGATGGATGACCGCAGGGAGGCAGCTTATTGGAAAAGGGCTTGATTTACCGAGGACGGGGGAAGTCGCCATACTCCCCCCAAACACACACACACACACACACACACACACACACACTGCTAGCATGCCTGGTGATGTCATCAACCGAGGTCATTTGCCATCCCACCCCCCCAAACACACATATACCTCTTTGTTGTGGTCACCTCCAGAAATGTCCGCTGATGCAGGGCTGGTGGAGGTGGGGTGGCGGGTGGGGGTACTGGGGGGGGGGATGGGTGCCTTTGATCACATGGGCTTTTAACTCAGTTACCCTGATTCTGCTGCTTGTTTATACACGCTGGATTTTATTATATACAATCTTTCTTTCCCCTCGTATCAGGCCGCCGCCGCTCGCCTCTCTTCCTGACAGACGTCTGATCTCTCTCACGGCCTTCACAGCGACTTCACGCTTTAATCACGTCTGTCAGATGAAAGTCAATTCATTATGGAATTTGGATTGAAACGCTATGAAGCTAAAATCCAGACTTTAATAGAATTATTTACATGATAACATGAACAAGAGTTAGACGGATTCAGACTGAAGTGGCTGAGAGAGATACAGATAATAGCAAACACCTTGAAATTTGACTATTTTCACTAGTTCAGGTTTTCCTCAGAGTTTTCTTCTCATGGTAAAAAACCTACGAAACAGAATCTAGACCATCATGGACACTAAAACTCATTGAAACCAGACAGATCTTTCAGGCAGGGTGACACAGGGAGACACAGGGTGACACAGGGAGACACAGGGACACACAGGGTGACACAGGGTGACACAGGGTGACACAGGGTGACACAGGGAGACACAGGGTGACACAGGGAGACACAGGGAGACACAGGGAGACACAGGGAGACACAGGGTGACACAGGGAGACACAGGGAGACACAGGGAGACACAGGGTGACACAGGGTGACACAGGGAGACACAGGGAGACACAGGGTGACACAGGGTGACACAGGGTGACACAGGGAGACACAGGGTGACACAGGGAGACACAGGGAGACATTACTGACTTTATGGAGAGTCAATCTATAAAGACATTATTGAGCAATTACAGTTTTTTACAATTGCTAACAATTGTTTACCGATACTCTCAACGCAGCAACACTCCAACATCACAGTTCGCCAAATAGTTCATTTTCTGCTCAAAACCATTTTGTTCATAAAACACCAAACCGACTCAATATCAAATCATTCTTTCAGAACACGAGCACACGTTTTCTATCCAAGAGGAACATGTAGTCAATCATAGCACAACGACTTTCAAAATACTATATACTAGTTGATGGCGTTACAAAAACTGCATTGTTTTTCATGTTTCAGTTCTACCTGCATACAATAGACAATATGAAATCCTTTGTTTTTTATAATTCAGTTTCCTTTTACTGTAAACCACTGAATGTGCATTTTTGGCAACATACTATCTAAAAGTCATCTTTACTTTATTGAATGTACAGTAGAAAAAATAGTAAATGACAGAGTTGCTGCAGTAAAAGCTTTAGTAGCAACATGAAATTGCTGCCAGTGATGAACAACAGATCCAACATGGCCTTTGGTTCAAAATGTGTAAAAATAAAAATACACAAATACAGTAAAAAAGGCACAGAAGGGAAAAAACACCAAAATGCCCAGTCCTGTTCTAACCTCCGATTGGAATCAGCTGTGGTTGGTTTATTTTACACAACTTAAATCAGATATTTCTCATGTTTCAGTGATCTGTTCGTTCAAAATGCTTATCAGCTGTTTCAATAAAGCTTTGAGCTGCTGTTGCTGCAGATGTAGAGGCTTTAAGATTTTCAACATTAGGAACTTTGTGTTTAGAGTTTTTAAAATGTGACTACAGATTGTACAAAAGGATGTTAGCGACTGTAAAAAACTGTAAACATATAAAGAAAATCAAACATCACATCAGGTTCTCCAGAGGATCCTCCTGTATCTGGTCAGGAGGATCCTCCATCAAATCAGAGGACCACATGACTGATATTTGTATTAAAAGGTCGATATCGGCCCGATATATCAGAAGGCTGATATATCAACCCAGTTCACCATGTGTGACTGCTGGTGCCTGTTTCTCACTTCTTCAGCTGCGTCTCGACGGTGCATGTTGTTTTTATTGACAAACACCCGACAAATAGCGGGTGTAGGCCCCGCCCCCGGCTAACGAGCTGAGCTAATTGAGCTGAAGGTAAATGAAGCAGCTCCGGTCTCATTAACCTGATTAACACAAGTCTCCTCCCCCATGCTCTTTCCTCCCAGCGATAGATGACTTGTCCTGCTGTGTCATTAGGATGAACGAGACCTGAGAACCTGCTAGCGGAGCAGACGGTGATTTACAAACTGCCGATGGCAACGAGATCTTTCATCCTCTGGTTTTGACTGCAGTCTGGCTGCTTCAGCTTCATCCAGTCAAACCTGTCTCATGGTTAGACGGTTCTGCTAAGCCACAATGGTAAAATGCTGCTAACATGTCTTTAACATTATAAACACTTTAATACCCTGCATGAGTCTCAGCTCTTAAAACATCTTTTTACGTTATTTATTAATATTTATTTAATATAATGTCTTACTATATATATTTTTTTCTCTTCTGTTTTTAATCATTTAATTTAATCATTGTCTAGAATTTTTTATTAATATTTTCAGTTTTGCAGTTCATTAATTTTTAAATTGTGTTTGTTTATTCTCGATAGCTTTTATTGTTTCATTGTGTTGAAGTTCTAACTCCATTTTGAAAAGTCTTCATTTGTCTGAACCTTCCCGGTAAACAGATGATGATTGTTCCTTTAAACGAGGTTGACTTCCTGTCCGCCGGGTTGATGTGTCCCGTTGGGGTAAGCTGACCCCAACCCATACC
>JAXDDW010000048.1:557500-710000 GCA_034670385.1 Hoplostethus mediterraneus | reverse complement strand
CATTTGGTTTCTCACCTCCAGGAGCCGACGGAGTTATCTGAGTTAAAAACCACCACTGAAGAAGAAGTGACATCGAGTCTCAATAAAGTAAAACTCATTTTGGGAAGTTATTTTAAGACGTAGTGAATTGTAATAGTTTTTAAGATGGAGTTACTTGTGTTTGTGAACTAGTTTTTGAACTCTCTCTCCAGAGAACGGCTGTAGAGCCCTTGGGAGGCGTTTGTAGCCCCTCGTAATTCTGAAAACTTAAAAAATGAACAAGTGTCAATTACGGCATGTTTTTACAGTTCCCACGTTTCTTTTGCCTATTGCTAAATACATGACTAGTGCTCAGTCTGAGTGGTTTGTCCTGAGTACCCCCCCCCCCCATTCCTCCACACAGCCTCTGGAGTTTTACAGCAGATAGTAAAGTCATTACAGTCTAACAGAACCAGCAGCCTCGGGTGTCAAATACAGAACCTGTATTCTCTCACAAAGCAAGGAACAAAATTGTTTCACTTGTTTGTTTGTTTTATTTCAGATCGCAAAGAGATTTGTTGCGGTCGAGGGAAGAAAAAAAGTCTATGAAAAGAGACAAAACACACACAGTGTGAAAAGCGAAACTAGACCAGTCCTTTTCTTTAAAAACAGTACAGTTTGCAAAAGGCAACACCAGAGCACTTGTAATAACTTGTCTTTCTCCTCCCCGGCAACACAGTGACCTTTCCTGTCGCCGGGTAAGGCTCTGAAAAATGGTGTCTGGGGTTTCTCCATTTCAACAAAACCCTCAGGAAATACAGACATCAGCATCTTGTCACCACAAGTTCATCAGCTAGAAGTGTTCACCCTCTCAGAGCCTCCAGGAGAGGAGGGGGAGGAACGCTAGCTGGCTTGAGCTTGGTCAAATCATAACTGTCCGCTTTGGGCTTCCATAGTTATAGAGGGAGGTGGGGGGGAGCTGGGCCTCCATGCGTCATCATAGGTGATCATCAGGTCCGTCCTTGAGAAGTCCTGGGACGTTCTCAAGGACGTGAGAACAGAGAACATGGTCACAGTTTGAGATGTGCGGTGTGTTTGATGTCCATCAGTTGAGTCACAGCCGTTCGTTTTCCAGCTGATTCAACCGTCTCTGGACTGTTGTGCTGTTTGGACATGATGCATCGTTCTCGCAATGAATCTTGGGGCTTCCCATTTTTCCTCGACAGCCAAGTCGCCATCCGATGGTTGGCGAGTAAACGTCCGGGGTCTTTAACTGTCCTCTGTCCTCAACGTTCTGGTTTTGTGCGTTAGATATTACGTTGAACGCATCATGGAGGCCACAGGAGTATTATGCATATTGAGGAGAAGCCCATCTCTGGCGTATGTGGAGACGCCGGCAGCACCAGGAGGTCAGGTGGGTCCTGGCCAGGCCGGCTGGACGGTCAGGGGGGTGGAGCTGAGGTGAAGAGGTATGAGGTCCTGCTCCATGCCAGCCATGGTTCATTCAGGCCCCGCCTACACAGACGACACAGACCAATCAGAAGGCAGTAAGTTAAGAGTAAACTACGACAGACCTGACTAACAGACAGGAGAGGTTTCCATCCCAACCAAACACTACAGCAGCTGGGTTCACTGGTTAGCCCCGCCTCTCTGGTTAGCCCCGCCTCTCTGGTTAGCCCCGCCTCTCTGGTTAGCCCCGCCTCTCTGGTTAGCCCCTCCTCTCTGGTTAGCCCCACCTCTCTGGTTAGCCCCTCCTCCCTGGTTAGCCCTGTCTCTCTGGTTAGCCCCGCCTCCCCGGTTAGCCCCTCCTCTCTGGTTAGCCCCGCCTCTATGTTAGTCCCTCCTCTATGGTTAGCCCCGCCTCTCAGGTTAGCCCTGCCTCTCAGGTTAGCCCCGCCTCCCTGGTTAGCCCCTCCTCCCTGGTTGAAGGTGTGCTATCAGTGAAATCAGCTGCTGTAGTGTTTGGTTGGCATGAAAACCGGCAAATTGCTCTTGACATGTGATTGGAGACCCCTGGCCCCTGAACGCATCTCATCCTGACCAGAACAACTTGGTCCAGGTTAAAGTTAAAGTTAAAGTTAAAGTTAAAGTTAAAGTTAAAGTCGGTGATGGTCAGGATCATTCAAGATGAAACTTCAAGTTCAACTTGTTAGATTCTTAACGTGAAACTTGTCCGAGCCTCTTCAGCAGCACCTGTTGCTGTTTCTGGCGTTTCTGGTGCCAAGTCGTTATTAAAACTCATTTCTGTTCATTTTTCACTTTCATTCTTTAATCATCTTTTTTCACTGTTTTTCCCAACTGGCGTGTTTCTCATGTCGGGACGCCACGGGGCCCCGGAGGCGAGGCTGACGACCCGTCCCGTTTCACAGACGCCAGGGGACCCAATCAACAGGCGCTACTTCCCACCGGAGAGCAGAGGCTACGCCACCCCCCCCCCCCCCCCCCCCAACCCCCCCGAGTCCCTTTACAAGCCCCTCCTCCCAGAACACGGCGGCGCTGACCCTTCCCTAAAACGAGGTTAGCGAGCATCGGACCAATAATTGGAGGAGAGGCTCCTTTAAACAAAGGCCTCCAGTGGTGTTACGGCAACACACAGGGGTCAGCGAGGAAGTTCAGCACCAAGCACGCCCCAGGGGCTTCTGGGTAAAACAAGATTTAAGAGAGGGAAGGAAAAAAAACAACTAAAGACTGAACAAAAGAAATAAATCATCCTGTAAACTCCTTATTAATCTCTGTTGTCCAGTTCTGTGAGGGGGGGGGGGGGGGGGGGGATTAAAGTGAGGGTCCGGCTGGGGGTAATTTTCCAGCAGAAGAAGAAAAGGACGAAAAGAGGCCAAACGGCTGGAGCAGTCATTTCCTCATGGCTGACAGGTCAGTGTGTGTGTGTGTGTGTGTGTGTGTGTGTGTGTGTGTGACTTGTGCACGGCTGGCTGCATCAGATCCCAACTGACAGGTGTTTTGTTTCCCAAGAGCCATAAGCTCGATAATCGCAGGGGGAAGAAAGAGTAACGCTCCTTCTGAGGATCTTTAATTGACTCGGTCTGGAGTGATGTTGCCGTGTGACCGACCACATTGAGGGGAAATCCTCGGTAGTAAAACACACACACACACACACACACACACACAGACACACACACACACACACACAGACACACACACACACACACACACACACACACACTCCCTTTCCGCCCGTAAACCTCTGCCTGATCTCCCCTCCTTCCCCCTCACGTTAATGAAAATTGCTTCATAAGTGAGCGGAGCCGTAATCAAATAAGAGGGAGGAGCTTGGTGCCTCGCTAACGAGCGGTGCGTTCAGGATTAATTGACCTTTGAATCAGAGGAAATTGGCTTTAATTAGCGAGGCTGGACGAGCGTCCGCGGGGCGGCGGGAGGAAGACGGGAGGTGGTGGGAGACCGTACTGTTACTCTGATACATCTCCTTCCTTCCTTCCTTCCTTCCTTCCTTGAATCCTTTCTCTCTGTATTTCTATAGCTCCTTATCACAAACAAGCCTCAAAGGGTGATCCTTCCTTCCTTCCTTCCTTCCTTCCTGGCTCTCCTTTCCATTCGTTCTATTCGTTCTTTTCTTTCTTTCTTCCTACCTTTCGCTCTCTCTTCCTTCCTTCCTTTCTCTCTCTCTTCTTTCCTTCCTTCAATCCTCCCTTCTCTCTTCCTTCCTTTCTTTCTTTCTCTCCATCTTTTTCTTCCATCCTTCCTATCCTCATTTCTCTCCTCCCTCCTTCCTTCCTTCCCTTCTGGGACATGTGGGAAATTTTCCCAAGTGCTCCATCTTGGATGTTTGCATTTCCAACAAGTTATACACGCCAACGCTTTGAAGTTGTAGCAACGACGTCCCGGTCTCCCGATTGTTCCGATACGACCTGAACGCAGCACGAGAATCAGTAGCTTGTGTTGTGTTATAACCTGGATGTTACTTACGGGGCTTCGCCAGGCTCTGGGCTGGATCCAGTTGGGGGGGGTGGGGGTGGGAGGGGGTTGGGGGGTTACATGTAGTGCCACTGCCCCTCCATCCCCATCCCCATTCCCCCCATCGGACCTGAAGGCAACACAGGAAGAAACACTTTGTAATCCACAGTCTGATCACAACGCTGTGAGATGGGAATTATTTGGGGTTTTAAAAACTGATTTATCTACTTATTCTTAATATTTGAAATTGACTTTATGCTCTGGGCTCTTTCAAATACAAAATACTACACCAACATTGATGCCCTCTAGTCTAGTGTAACTGGGTTTACCTCAGTCAGATAGAAACCGATAGAACCAAACCCAGACTGGGTATGTTTCTATCTCTAAGCTACTATAAAAATAATGTTTATTATTATTAGTAGTAATAGTACTAGTAGTGGTAGTAGTAGTAGTAGTAATAGTAGTCATACTAGTAGTCGTAGTAGTAGTGGTACTAGTAGTGGCAGTAGTAGTAATAGTAGTATTAGTATTATTAGAACTGGGGGTCCTGGCATGACAGAGATGCATCCAAACAGGCCACAACAACATAAGGTATGAGAGTAAGTGTGTGTGTGTGTGTGTGTGTGTGTGTGTGTGTGTGTGTGTGTGTGTGTGTGTTCCTACCAGGTGGTCTGATTCCCATGTGTGTCTGGCCGTCCATGACGAAGCCTCCCATTGGCTGACCATCTGGTGTGTACGGCCCCGCCTGGCTCACTGTGAACGTGGCGGACAGACAGGGAGGAGGTTACCGGGGGTTACCGTCCCCCATCGCCACTTTTAATTACCGGACAGACGTTACCGGATTACTGTGGTACGGTCTGGTAGCAGCGTTGAGCAATAACGTTGACAGCATCCGTTCGTTTGTTCGTTTAGTCGTTAATAAGATGAGTAAATGTTCTGACGATATCTGAAATTATTTTATTTCATCATGAAAATATGATGAAATGTAAAAACACTGCAACAAACATTTTTCCATGTTTTTGAAAGTTAAAGTTGAATTGACATATTTCACTATGACGTGATGATTTAATCAGTAAATAAGTTTAATCGATATCCTGTGTGTACCATGAGTACCATGAGTACCATGAGTTTAATCGATGTACCGTGTGTACCATGAGTACCATGAGTACCATGAGTACCATGAGTTTAATCGATGTACCGTGTGTACCGTGTGTACCATGAGTACCATGAGTACCATGAGTACCATGAGTACCATGAGGCTGAAGGATGTAAAGACTACATTTAAAATTGAACACTGGTAGTTGGTGTCTATTATACAACTATTTCTTTAAAGTGGTAATCCTCGAGTTCCTAGTTTTCCAGTCTCCATCTTTGTCTCTCAGCCTCACTGTAGTGTTCCTCACTGTGGTGTTCCTCACTGTGGTGTTCCTCACTGTGGTGTTCCTCACTGTGGCGTTCTTCACTGTGGTGTTCCTACTGTGGTGTTCCTCACTGTGGTGTTCCTCACTGTGGTGTTCCTCACTGTAGTGTTCCTCACTGTGGTGTTCCTCACTGTGGTGTTCCTACTGTGGTGTTCCTCACTGTGGTGTTCTTCACTGTGGTGTTCCTACTATGCTGCTAGCTGCCAATAGCTGATATTTTGTTCTTATTATCCTCAAATTTGATTTTCATGATGAAAGATTCCAAAACTGAGAAGTATTCAGTGTTTCCTCCCAGAATGTTGTGATCAGGGTGGAAGATCTTCTGAAGCAACATTTAGTCCATTATGGGACATGATGGTAAATATCAATATGTCAACATTGACTGATCTGATTATGAATAAATGTCAATAATGTCAATATCGGTCTGATATATCTGCAAACCAAGATATCGGTACCCTGGTCCTGTCGTCGTGTCGTTATTAGTGATTAATTAATAATACTTTTCATAATAATAATTAGATTTTGAATAATAATAATAATTTTCATAATAACTTTATTATTCTGTAAATTCACATATTTGTTTTCTTCATGTTTTATATATTTTAATACATTTATAATTTTCTTATTTCACACTGCATAGGTCTCATATTTCAGCACATTTTCATATCATAAATATTTTAATTCATGTTTTCTTTGTCTCTACTCAAACTTTTCACCTTAACGTGCTGAAACTGTTAAACGACCCCTCTACTTTTCCTGTCATTACTATTTGCTGCAGGTCGATAAAGTTGCATCGTGCGGGAGGGAAGTGGAGGGGAGTCTCTCCGTCTAAATACTCGATGCTAAAGATTTGAACTTTCTCATAATTACCATTCAACCATGTATCAATGGTTTGGTCTCAAAGTCAGCCCGGGGCTTTAGCTTCACGTTAGCCGGCTCCTATTTGTTTTAATCCCAGGTTAAAACGTTCAATGGCGTGGTCAGTCTCCGCGATTTAGTGTCTTTGTCTTGGCTAATCCTGCGGGGGTTTGGAGGCCATTCGCTCCTGGAGTTAAGCTCCTCCATCGGCTTTAACACGCCGAGGAGCCCAGCGCTCGCCGGGGGAGGCCACGTTTCACTGGATTTCATCACTGGAATTCAGCCTGCTTTCTTATCTTGTTCTATTAAAGGGGCAATAAGTGAGATTTTTACTGCCCCGTAGCGAAACATGACCATAATATGTGTACGGGGGTTGATAGGGTTGATCAGTACCAGACTCATTGATTATTTGTCTTTCAGCCCTGAATTATAATGTGTAAATAGTATATGAAGATTTTTTATTTAGCATTTTCTAGACTTTTTTGATGGTTGTGTGTTGTTTGTCTATTTGGACCTTTAGACTATATATTGTTTCCTGTGTCTGCACATGAATCATCACATCATCATTCTGAAGGTTTTAACACCGAAAGATCAATACGTTTTCATTAGAAATGGAAGAACACGGCAGTGCACGGACGTTCATCTGAGACCATCTGAGACCATAGAAATCATGTAACCTTGTAACCATGTAACCTTTCAGTTTAAACATCAGCCTCGGTATCGACCGTCACTTTAACACGTCTTTCAGTCTGGTGTCGTTTAGTTTAGCTGCTCAGCAATAAAACATAGAAGTGAATTGACAAAATGCAATAAAAAATTAACTTTTATAATATCATATAATATAAGTTTCATGTAGAGATCAGGGACACTGTGACCTCCAAAGTTGGAGTTACAAGGTTTTGACAGCAGCAATAAATTGTGTTATCCCAAACTAGCTGTGTCGAAAGTAAATCCACCAAATCTACTTCCTCCTCCGTGTCTTCTTCTGCTGTTGAAACTGAGTTGACGTGAAATGAAGCTGAAGAGGAAGAACCTCACATCTCTTCCTCTCTACTCAATCACATCCTCTCCTGAAAGAGAAACCTCTTCTGTTTCCCCTTTAAGCTCTTCTTCTGTTTCTTTGCACTTCTCTCTCACAGGATCACATCAAGGCGCTGTGGATCTGACCTTTGACCTCCTTGCAGTTGGTTGCTTGTCATGTTGTTGATCTGGAACATTGGAAGTCGCCCTGGATAGGAGCCTCAGCTACATGACTAAAATGAAGGGGGGGGGGCTTACCTGCTCTGTTGGACTGGTCGATCATGGGCTGAACTATCCGCCGTCTCGCGTTGATGAACCTGAAAAGGAGGGGAGGAGCCAGGAGAAAGAGAGGAGAAACATTAGAAATGAAGTCCGGCCAGCAGCATGTGATTCCAATGATCTGTTGGAGCTGCAGAGAAGAAACGCGTGTCGCTTTTTGAGTGGTATGAATTAAAAACACCTCCGCCGGGCTGGCGGCGGCGGCGGCTTGATGCTGTCCAGGAGGCTCGTCCAGGCTCTCTGCTGGGGAACAGAGAAACCTCAACTTCCTCTCCACCAGAGAAGCAGAGCTCTGATACTCAGTTTGATTCGTAGCACAAAACATCCAAATATTTTCTGATAAGTAACTTCTTTGATGCGAAGGACGATCATGTGAAGGGAAAGACCTCATAAGAAAGACAACTCAAGAATCAGGATGTGTTTGAAGTAGCCGACTTGAGGGGAATTTGTTCATCTCATATTTTCTTAGGACATGTTAAGTGAATTTTCTAAGATATAAAACATATAAAACATATTAAAAAAAATCACCTAGCATCACCTAGCATCACCTAGCATCATCTAGTATCACCTAGCATCACCTAGCATCATCTAGTATCACCTAGCATCACCTAGCATCATCTAGTATCACCTAGCATCACCTAGCATCATCTAGTATCACCTAGCATCACCTAGCATCACCTAGCATCACCTAGCATCATCTAGTATCACCTAGCATCATCTAGTATCACCTAGCATCACCTAGCATCACCTAGCATCATCTAACATCATCTAGTATCATCTAGTATCATCTAGTATCACCTAGCATCACCTAGCATCATCTAACATCATCTAGTATCATCTAGTATCATCTAGTATCATCTAGTATCACCTAGCATCACCTAGTATCACCTAGCATCCTCTAGCATCACCTAGCATCACCTAGCATCATCTAGCATCATCTAGCATCACCTAGCATCATCTAGCATCATCTAGCATCATCTAGCATCATCTAGCATCACCTAGCATCCTCTAGCATCACCTAGCATCATCTAGCATCATCTAGCATCATCTAGCATCACCTAGCATCATCTAGCATCCTCTAGCATCACCTAGCATCATCTAGCATCACCTAGCATCACCTAGCATCATCTAGCATCACCTAGCATCACCTAGCATCATCTAGCATCATCTAGGTCACAGTGTTGGGCTGCTGTTGATGTCCTATGTTTAAAATAGGAAGAGTCCATTTTTACCCGGTGTCAGTTTTTTTTTGTACCCCTTTTTTGGTGGAGACGTTGAGGTGAAACAGGACAGCCAGGTGCTGTGGTGCTGGAAGGACATGGGGCAGCACAGTGGTGGTTTGCAGTGAAGACATGAGGGTTGTGATGTTGTGTTGAGAACATTTTACAATCACAGTGAAGAGAAATGTTCCCAAAGCACCTGAGACCACGTTAGACCCAAACCCTGTTAGATGAGTGGAACCGGACCAGACTCGTTCTCATACGTTCTCTATTGGGATCATTTCTAGTCAATACAATTAAATCATTTCAATTGAAAAAAATAAATAAATAAATAGTTAATGTAAATTAAATAATTTAAATAAAATTAAATGTTAAATTAAATAAAATGTAATTATTTACTGGTGCCCCATCCTGATCACATTTCATCAAGTATTAGTACTGTATTAGTATTAGTACCTCCCCCAGGTACCAGTACTCCTGGAGCTGCGGTGCATTCATACACGTCCCTCTAAGTATACTCTTGAAAGCCATCATCCTGGTATGCACGACCTATGACCGGGCACCCCTGTGACCCCGCCCACCCCCCACCTACACACACACACACACACACACACACACACACACACACACACACACACACACACACACACACACACCCCGCAGAGGAGCACTCTGGTCTAGCTCAGCCTAAAGCTTCTGAAAGCGCCTGCCGACCCTCCTGACCTGCCTGAGTGAAAGCTCAGTGGTTCCCACTTGATTTATGTCCCCCCGCGTCCCCCCCGGGTGGGATGGGTCCATTTCAACTTATTTCGGAAAAGGAGGAGAGGAGCGGGTAAGAAAAAAGAGGTGTGGGGAGGGGGGGGGGGCAATTTCCTTTTCAGGAAAACAAAAGCCATGGCAGTCTTTTCAGGGGCTGAAAAAAGGCAGTAGGAGGAGGGAGGAGGGGGAGGAGGAGGAGGGGGAGGGGGAGGAGGGAGGGGGTGGAGAAGGGGGAGGGAGGGGTGGTTAAGATGCAGGGGAGAGGAAGAGGTTTTAGAGGAGCGAGGGAGGATCTGCACCAGCACCATGTGACCTGATCACCTGATCACTGATCAATATGTTGTTGTTCTCACGTCTCCATTATGTTACAGATGGATACTGAATATCAACACAAAACATAAGCAGTACTGGCCTTCAAAAACCCTGCAGCGCTGTTTCCCCTATATGTACTCCAACATGGCGGCTGACCAACATCATTACCCATCATGCTCTGAATCTTTAAACAAAGACAGGTGAGATACATCACGTTAGCTAGCTAGCTAGCGTGTGTGATTTGTGTGTCCATCCAGCCATCACATGCGACACCGCTGACCAGACGCATGGACGCATGGCGCGAGGATCGAACCTGTGACCTTTTGGTTGCAGTCTAACTGTCAACCCGCCAGACCACCACCTCGCCGGCGGATCCCAAACCTGAACAAGTGTGTTTCCTTTTGAAGGAATGCTGAAAGGTGGGGGGGTAAATAACTAAACTACCCCCTCCACCCCCCGCCTCCCACTCGTGTTGGAAGAAGGTGGGGTTGGGGGGGTTGTGGGGGGTGGAGGGGTGGAGGGGGGTTGGGTGGCTGGGGGGGGGGTTGGCATCTGGTCTGGTCCTGCGGGTGGCGTTCGGTGACACACCTCTCCTGAGGTTTTAACAAACCAGCTCTCCCTGTACTCTGGTCTGCCCCCCCACCCCGGACCTCCCTCTCCCCCGCTCGTAAAACCTCCCCTAAGCCCCGCCTCCCACGGGTGTCATTCCAGGTCAGTACCCCCCCCCCCCCCCCTGCCCCCCCCACGGGTGTGTTTAAATAAACCAGTCCAGCTGTTTGCCGTGAAAACGCCATTTACACCAACTCCCCCCCGCCACACACACATTCTGTACATACTCACTCCTTCAACACACACACACACACACATACACACACACACACACACACACACACACACACACACACACACACACACACCTCCCTTTCTCTCACCTGTTTCAATCAGCACATAACCAGGCCAGTGGAGGAGCTGGAGCTCCTTGGCAGGCTCCCATTTACAGAGTGGAGGGGGGCACTGTTATGGGGAGTGTGTGTGTGTGTGTGTGTGTGTGTGTGTGTGTGTGTGTGTGTGTGTGTGTTGGGGGGGGGTGATTATGTTCAAAGCCCTTCACTTACAATACACAGTCCAGTACTGACAGATATCAGACATCAGTTGGCTGATAAAACCATCTTGATTATTATAGATCAATACGATTCCACACAGTAGTAGTAGTACTAGTAGTACTAGTAGTAGTAGTAGTAGTAGTAGTAGTAGTAGTAGTAGTAGTAGTAGTAACAGTAGTAGCAGTAGTAGTAATAATAACAGTAGTAGTAGTAGTAGTAGTAGTAGTAATAACAGTAGTAGTAGTAGTAGTAGTAGTAGTAGTAGTAATAACAGTAGTAGCAGTAGTAGTAGTAGTAGTAGTCGTAACAGTAGTAGCAGTAGTAGTAATAATAACAGTAGTAGTAGTAGTAGTAGTAGTAGTAATAACAGTAGTAGTAGTAGTAGTAGTAGTAGTAGTAGTAGTAGTAGTAGTAGTAGTAATAACAGTAGTAGCAATAGTAGTAGTAGTAGTAATAACAGTAGTAGCAGTAGTAGTAGTAATAACAGTAGTAGCAGTAGTAGTAGTAGTAATAACAGTAGTAGCAATAGTAGTAGTAGTAGTAGTAATAACAGTAGTAGCAATAGTAGTAGTAGTAGTAGTAATAACAGTAGTAGTAGTAGTAGTAGTATGTGTGTGTGGTGAGGTAATGTTGGTAATGTTGCTGTAGGGAATCAGAGGTGAGGACCTCCATGTTTGTCCTCGCTAAAACCACACACACACACACACACACACACACACACACACACACACACACACACACACACACACACACACACACACACACACACACACAGACATAGCTGTAATGGTGTCTGCCTGACTGCCCGGCTGGACTCGCTCATGTTCTCTGGATTTGCAGAATAAGGGAAAACAGAGAGAGCTGCCGGCGAGGCGTTGCCACGGCAACAGCAAAATATTCACAGGGATTGGGACTAACTAATGGCTCCGGTACATCACAACCTCAGCACCGACACGCAACACCTTCTGCTCTGCTGAATGTGAATTCCTGGTAAAGGTGGCACCCCCCCCCACCTGTCCAGACATGGTGTCAACACAGTGTCACTTCACTGACCTGATGGTTTCTTTTGGAGGCTTCAACTCTATTTAACCAGAGAGACCTGGATGTCTGGTTCAGATACTCGACCAGAATAAACCTGCCAGAGGTTTTAACACAACATATAAAACACAGAGAGATCACACTAGTAGAAACTAACTAACTAACTAACTAACTAACTAACTGTTGACCTGGTTAAACTGTTCTTAACCATCTTTTTACCACGGCTGAAAAAGAGAGTTTCACTGGTTAGCTCCTCCTCTCTGGTTAACTCCCTCACCTTCCAGTCAAGCCCTGAGAGTAAATCATTGGTTTACGAGGCACATCTGGAGTGACAGCTGATTTCTACCAATCCAGCTGCTTGGCCCCGCCCCGCCCCCCCGAGCCTCGTTCTGACTGGGACGTGATTGGAGGAAGATGAGAATGAAGGTGAGTCCCTCTCTCTCTCCTCTCTAGTTCTCTCTTTCTTACATTTATTTTTCTTTTCATGAAATGTGTTTCTTGTTCTGTAATAATAATAATAATAATAATAATAATAATAATAATAATAATAACTGAAGTACCAATACACGTCTATTCTCCCCCTTCCTCCCTCTCTCCCCCATGCAGCCTTCCCCCCTGCTGTGTTGCTAACATTAGCATCCAAACGTCCCTCAGCTTCCTCCACCGCTACCAGACTGATATATGAAGACCGATATCTGATCAAACCTGCTTCACCTGAATTGATTCTGATTGATATTTCCATCAGCGTGCATGAATGTTACTCATGTTAGTCTCCTGGGTTTCAGTGGAGAGTTTTCGTGTCCCAGGATGAAGAACATTCTGGGAGAAAACATTGAATACTTGTAATTTTAGACTTTTTGGCATGAAAATGATCAAATTTAAAGATATTGGCGCAAAATATTGGTTATTGGCAGCTTCACTATCGGTATCGGCCTTCAGTCATATCGGTGGAAGCCAGGCTGAAGGTTTGTGTCCTTGAGGAAGGAGACGAGCAGCAGAGTGTTACAGCCCACTGTGCTGTCTGTCTGACTTCACCTGTCTCTCTCTCTCTCGGTGGCCTTTATACCTCTACCCAGCATGCACTGTGTTGTTCACAGAAGGGTTTTATGTCCCTTCTCTTTCTTTAACGGCGCTCCCCCTCCCTGTGCTCGTGAGGTTTTTTTGGCGGCTGCACACACACACACACACACACACACACACACATACCAATTAACTGCACCCCCCCCCACTCCCCACCCACCAACTATAATAGGGCGATATTTGAAGGCGGGGCCCCAGAGGAATTAATCATTCAAATCATTAGCTGCAGGTTGCCGGGGGCCCAGCCATCGCTACGGTCCCTGAACACAACACGACGCCGCCGACTCACCAGTTGTTGACCTGCAGGATGGTGAGCCCGGTGTCCTGCGCTAGCTGCTTCTTCTGCTCCTCCGACGGGTAGGGGTGCTGCAGGACAGAAGACAGAGAGGACGTTAGCGTGACGGCAAAACCTCGCCGTCGTGTTCCTGTTGTCGTTGTTGTTGTTGTTGTTGTTGTTGTTGTTGTCGTTGTCGTTGGCGATGGTGGCGCGATCCTAAAAGCAGCTGCTAATTAGCGTGAGCGAAGGGAGGCGTGGCCCCGACCCATTAGGGGAAGATGAGATGGAGCATAATTAATGGTGAAGAAATGGTGAGCCAATTAGGGAGTTTAGCCAAGTGGAGAAACAGCTCCATTAATTGTGTGTGTGTGTGTGTGTGTGTGTGTGTGTGTGTGTGTGTGTGTGTGTGTGTGTGTGTGTGTGTGTGTGTGTGTGAAGGGGTGGGGGGGGCGCTTATTTGTCTAACAGTAGGGGATGCAGAGTAGGCCTGGGGCTGCACAGCGAGGTCCCTGGAGTGTGTGTGTGTGTATGTGTGTGTGTGTGTGTGTGTGTGTGTATGTGTGTGCATTTGTTTGAGTATGTGAGCGCCTGTATATGTGTCTCTTTGTGTGTGTGTGTTTGTGTGTGTGTGTGTGTGTGTGTGTGTGTGTGTGTGTGTGTGTGTGTGTGTGTGTGTGTGTGTGTGTTATCAGACACTCGGGACAAATCCAAATCCCAGTAGTTGCGACACACTTCCTCTCTGCTTTGTTTGTCCTTGTCGTTGCTAATTTGAGAGGCAGCAGCTCTCTAACAGCCTGGACCGGACGGTTCTACTGGTTCTACTGTTCCTACTGGTCCTACTGGTTCTACTGGTTCTACTGGTTCTACTGTTCCTACTGGTTCTGGTTCTACTGGTTCTACTGTTCCTACTGGTTCTGGTTCTACTGGTTCTACTGTTCCTACTGGTTCTACTGGTCCTACTGATTCTACTGGTTCTACTGTTCCTACTGGTTCTGGTTCTACTGGTTCTACTGTTCCTACTGGTTCTACTGGTCCTACTGATTCTACTGGTTCTACTGGTTCTACTGTTCCTACTGGTTCTACGGGTTCTACTGGTTCTACTGTTTCTACTGGTTCTACTGGTTCTACTGTTCCTACTGGTTCTACTGGTTCTACTGGTTCTACTGTTTCTACTGGTTCTACTGGTCCTACTGGTTCTACTGTTCCTACTGGTTCTACTGGTTCTACTGGTCCTACTGGTTCTATGGGTTCTACTGGTTCTACTGGTTCTACTGTTCCTACTGGTTCTACTGGTTCTACTGGTTCTACTGTTCCTACTGGTTCTACTGGTTCTACTGGTTCTACTGTTCCTACTGGTTCTACGGGTTCTACTGTTCCTCTCTGAGGTCACTGGACGAGCGCCGACGTTTCAGAACCAGACGTTTTTCAGGTCATCTGATTGTTTTTCAAAAGGTTTGTGACCCTTCAACTCCTTCAACTCCTTCAACTCCTTCAACTCCTTCAACTCATACTACTACATGAAAATCACAAGACTTGGAGTTACAAGGTTTTCACCCGACCATCCTCTGACCCTTAATGGCGATCTAGAAGTTGAAGCTCCTCGTCGTCAGATAAAAACCTCGTCAGGTTCTTCCTCCCTGACCTGGTCGGATGGAGGTTTTCTCTCTCCTGCTCAGACTCAAAAGGAGGAGAGAGCAGGAGGTCAAAGGGCACAAGGGGCATGACATCATTCTGGTTGCTATGACAACAATCTAACGTAGTGAAGGAAGAAAGGACAAGAGGTTCCGTGACTTCCTGCTAGTTTATCATCTCATCATACGTGGTCACGGCGGTTTAAACCACAACGTGTGAAGAAGAAGAAACACACAAAATAGCCTTCCTCGTTCCCTCGGCCACGAGACGGGAGAGGACAGAAATTAGCATCAAGAAGTAGGGCAACGCGGTGGGGACAAAAAGGAGACGAGGAGAAAACATCGGGTCGCCACTCTGCTGAGAGACCAACCCGCCCGGGGCTGCATGACCGACCGTCTGATCTGAGAGCAGCTAATTGGCCTAAACGGCGTCTAATTTGCCACGAAGGGTGATAATCCAGACGTTGCTTCATCACATTTTCTGCCTCCGTCTAGCAGCTTCCTCTGCCTTCTCTAGGGGAGTCGCTTTGTTCCACAACAACACCGATAATTTCATCAAAAGAGGTGAAGCCAGTGAGGTGAGAAGGAGGGCGTGAGCTTTCAGGTCGTCCCAGTGTACTGCGGCTGAGAAAAACAGCATCTTTTATGAGGAGTGATGATTTAAAATACTTTATTTTATGAGGATTTATGAGGAGTAATGATGACGCCCCCCCGGCAGATCAAAGCCGGGCTTGGACCGGCTCATCGCGTCACGTCGCACACAACATGAACACAAGCTCGACATGTGAAACCGCGAAATCCTCCGACGAAAAATGAGCTGAAAGTTAAAACACATGGTGCAGGAGAGGCTGGTGAACCTCCAGCCTAATTTCAGAGTTTCCACCCGCGGCTCTAATCTGGAGCCACCTGCTCATTATAACATTATAATCCTGTTAGCAGGGACCAGTGGCTCCGACCGCCTCGGAGCTCCCAGCCTGGCCAGCCTCCAGAACCGGCTCTTTAGTGCTGAGGTCAGGAGTCTCGGGGCTGGGGGGGTAGGCTGCTCTACAATCAGGTTTACTGCCCCTCCCTCCAGGCCGGGCTGGTCTGGCTTCAGAGCTGATCCGGGTTCATCTTTTGGATCGGTAAACTGGTCGCGCTCTGACACAGGAAGTAATGATGCCGTGATGTTTTTGATCCTTGTTGTCATTTCGTCCTCATTAAAGTGATAATCTGCAGTAGAAATAAAGGCCTGTTTGCTTCTCTCTGTTACGGAGCCCCAGAAGAAGAACTGGGTAGTTAGCATGAGCAGCGATAGCCACCGTGGCTGAACAGACAAAGAGAAGAGCGCCACCTACAGGAACTCAAACTCCATCAACAGGAAACCCAAGGAGAAAGACGTCACAGTACTGGACACACTGTTTGATTGACAGGTGATCTCTGGGAAGAGCAGTGAGGAACACCACAGTGAGGAACACCACAGTGAGGAACACCACAGTGAGGAACACCACAGTGAAGAACACCACAGTGAGGAACACCACAGTGAGGAACACCACAGTGAAGAACACCACAGTGAGGAACACCACAGTGAGGAACACCACAGTGAGGCTGAGACTAGATGGTGTAGTTTATTCTAATGTTATTCTGGATGAACAGAATCACCTCGATGTAAAAGAGGTCAGAATGTCGAGGAGGTAATCTGAACCTGGATCAGTTCCTCGGGGGAAACACATGCTGGGACAGCACCAAGCCCTCTGGGGGACTGACTGACTGACTGACTGACTGACTGACTGACTGACTGACTGACTGACTGACTGACTAACTGACTGACTGACTGACTGACTGACTGACTGGTTGAAAATGTTTCCACTTAAAGCTTCGATGCATTAATAATTCAGTATTATTTATATTAATATTAATATCAATTCATTATTATCAATAGTATATATTAATAATAATTTTATTTTTTTGTCAATATTATATTATATTCTATATTAATATTTAAATAAATTAGTGATGCATCGATCTTCTGCCCCGATGAAGACACGTGTTGAGTTGTCAAAATGTTGAGTTAAATACATTTTCATGGAAGCTAGGAGTGGAAGCAATCATTATTCAATAAACAAGTCAGACTAGAGTCAGACTAGAGTCAGGCTAGAGTCAGAGTAGAGTCAGACTAGAGTCAGACTAGAGTCAGAGTAGAGTCAGAGTAGAGTCAGGCTAGAGTCAGGCTAGAGTCAGAGTAGAGTCAGAGTAGAGTCAGGCTAGAGTCAGACTAGAGTCAGAGTAGAGTCAGAGTAGAGTCAGGCTAGAGTCAGGCTAGAGTCAGACTAGAGTCAGGCTAGAGTCAGGCTAGAGTCAGAGTAGAGTCAGAGTAGAGTCAGGCTAGAGTCAGGCTAGAGTCAGACTAGAGTCAGTCCAGTCCGACTAGAGTCTGACTAGAGTCAGACTAGAGTCAGGCTAGAATCAGGCTAGAGTCAGACTAGAGTCAGGCTAGAGTCAGGCTAGAGTCAGTCCAGTCCGACTAGAGTCAGACTAGAGTCAGGCTAGAGTCAGACTAGAGTCAGACTAGAGTCAGGCTAGAGTCAGTCCAGTCCGACTAGAGTCAGACTAGAGTCAGGCTAGAGTCAGACTAGAGTCAGACTAGAGTCAGGCTAGAGTCAGGCTAGAGTCAGTCCAGTCCGACTAGAGTCAGACTAGAGTCAGGCTAGAGTCAGACTAGAGTCAGACTAGAGTCAGGCTAGAGTCAGTCCAGTCCGACTAGAGTCAGACTAGAGTCAGGCTAGAGTCAGACTAGAGTCAGACTAGAGTCAGACTAGAGTCAGGCTAGAGTCAGTCCAGTCCGACTAGAGTCAGACTAGAGTCAGGCTAGAGTCAGACTAGAGTCAGACTAGAGTCAGACTAGAGTCAGACTAGAATCAGACTAGCGTCAGTCCAGTCCGACTAGAGTCTGACTCTAGTCAGACTAGAGTCAGTCCAAACCCAAGAGGAGACACGTCTTGTATCAACTAAGTACTAGATTGTGTTAAAAGCTCCTGGCTGCATTCAGTTATAGAAGAAACAAGTTGGTCAATGAATAAATATAAATATGACCTTGTTCTATATAAGGGTAACAAGGTGACCCCGCCCCCCCCCCATACACACACACACACACAGCTCTCCTTTCATCAGCACATTGACAGTAACGGGGGGGGGGGGGGGGGGGGGGGCAGGTCTGGACTCATCAGATTCTGCTGCTGAACACAGCGACGCCTGTACATTCACACACGTGTTTGTGCAGGCGTGTAAATACATGTAACACACCTTCAAACCAAACATACACACACACACACTCACACACATGCACACACACACACATGCACACACACATTAACATACACACACAAACACTCATACATGTACAAACCTCTTTCTCTGACACACTGATGTACATTCCTGCACACACACACACACCATGAATACACAAACACTCAGACATGCAAATACATGTAATACTCCTACACACACACACACACACACACACACACTCACACACACACACACACACACTCTATTACACACACTCCACCAGAGCCTTGTTCCAGCCTGCTGTGTGCTGCTCCGTCTATCTCCTCCTCCTTACCTTCCCCTTCTCCTCCTCTTCCTCCTCCACTCCCCTCATCACTGTTGCCCCCTCATCATCCACTCTTCTATCCCCTCTTCCTCACCCCTCCTCCCCCTCCCTCCTCTTCCTCCCTCCTCTTCCTCCTCTCCCCAAACTCCTCTGTAATGGCTCTAGTAGCTCTGTTACAACCCACCAGCCTCATTACTGCACAGCCATAACAAAACACTGGACGGTGGAGGTGCTGTGTGTGTGTGTGTGTGTGCGTGTGTGTGTGTGTGTGTGTGTGTGTGTGTGTGTGTGTGTGTGTGTGTGTGTGTGTGTGTGTGTGTGTGTGTGTGTGTGTGTGTTGTATCTGCTCCTCGGAGGCTTGCTGGTTGAATTTAAGAGTGGGTTTTTTTGGAGGGGTGATTATGTTGTTTAGTGGCCCAGTAAACCTGTTAGAGGGTGTAATTGCCACTCATTTGGAGGAGGAGCACCAGGGTGTGTGTGTGTGTGTGTGTGCGCGTGCGCGTGCGCGTGCGCGTGCGTGTGTGTGTGTGTGTGTGTGTGTGTGTGTGTGAGTGTGTATGTGTCAGGGTTACATCGACATATCAGTTCGCCAGTCCAGTCGGTGCCGACCACCTCTGGGTCTACGGGGAAACTGGTTCTGTCAAACTGAAGTGACTCTAATGGGACGTTTTCATCACAAACATGAATCGACGATGAATTACGTATTACATGTTCAACTCTTCCAGCTGGAGTTTGAGACACATACACCATGTCTCTGAACTGATCTCTGATCAGAAATAGACTGGTTTTGTTTATTTTGGTTTTTAATTTGGTCTTGAAATCAATTCCAGGAGGACAGAGATGCTTCTACTGAGGTTTACTGAAGGGTGTTTGGTTTGTTGCTTCACCAAAAAACGATTTTACAGCTTTTTAATTTTTTTGCTTGAAGAATGTCTTGGAACTGCTGAACCTGCCTGTCTGTCTGCCTGTCTGCCTGTCTATCTGCCTGCCTACCTGCCTGCCTGCCTGCCTGCCTGCCTGCCTGCCTGCCTGCCTGCCTGTCTGTCTGCCTGCCTGCCTGCCTGTCTGTCTGCCTGCCTGCCTGTCTGTCTGCCTGTCTGTCTGCCTGTCTGTCTGGTTCCTCGCTTCATTATCTGCCGGTCTAAACGCTGCTCATTTACCTTGTCAGGGAAGAAAGGCCTCTCCATGATGTATGTGGCCACATGCTGGACATTTTTTGGGGGGTTGGGGGTGAGGGGGGGGGGGGGGGTCAATAAAGGCAACCCCTACTGAGAGCCGGGGCCCCGGGTCCTTTGGGGGCCTGTCAGAGAGGTAATGGATGATGTTTTCACTGCAGGGTGAGAGAGCCAGAGAACACCCTTCCTCATGCAACGGGCCGCCGGTGGGGATAAATGAACTCAGATGCCCTGTTGTTTTTCTCAACTCATCCAGCGGTTCAGTAGGAGCACGGCAAATGGAAAAGTATGTAATTCAAATACAACCTGCTGGCTCTCACCTCTCCATCCCCCTGGTAGTACTGTCAGACTACAACACACTGGCACACGGCTTGTATCAGCCTCCACAAACCATATTGGTTCAACACTATTTCCAATAAAGAAGCACTTTGTAGTTTGAAATGATTAAAAAATTTTGGACAGCATAAATTATTATTATTATTATTATTATTATTATATACGTATTATTGTTATTATTATTATTGTAATTATTATTATTATTATATTATCATTACTGTTGTTATTATATTATTTATTAGTTATTATTATTATTATTATTATTATCGTAATTATTATTATCATTATCATTATTATTGTTATTATTATTATTATCATTATTATTATTATTATTATCGTAATTATTATTATCGTAATTATTATGATCATAATTATTATTATTATATCATTATAATTGTTATTATTATTATTATCATTATTATTATTATCGTTGTTATTATTCTTATTATTATTATCGTTGTTATTATTATTATTATTATTATTATTATTATCGTTGTTATTATTCTTATTATTATTATCGTTGTTATTGTTATTATTATTATTATTATTATTATTATTGTTATCATTGTTGTTATTATTATTATCATTATTATTACTAGTAGTATTATTACTACCTCTCTCTCCACTCATTACTTCTCAATGTGACTGTTGAGCCATCAGGCCTCAAAAAAGAACATCACGACGTCCTCAACGTCACGTATCAAACTCAACGTTCAGACAGGAAGATTTCTGGCAACTGAGACGAAACATTTCTAGTCTGTAAGTTTGGAGGCCGAGGGGATAAACACATCACAACCGTGTTTAATGTTCGCCGTTCTGTAATTCTGTGGCGCCGATGATCCTGACTGGCTGGACAGATGAAGCTGTAATCAGGACGGGTCGGCCTGCCAAGCTGCACCGAATCAAACGTGAATATGATGCTATCCGTCATACATGGATGGAGCTCTCCGGGGGGGTCTCCGGGGGGGTCTCCGGGTCCCGCCAGGCTCCGGTGGTACAGCGGTCCACCCACATCTGCAGCTCTCTGTCTGTAAACACCCGGTGATGGATGGACGGAGGTGTCCCGGTGCACTCTGACCCCTGATGGGTCGGGGTCGAGGGGGGCGGCGAGGTCACCGCCGGGGCTTCCTGCTAACTCATCTGTCCCGGTCTGCTCAGGAGGCCCATCCGTCACTCGGCGGACGGGGGGGGTTGGGGGGGGGGGGGGGCGTTCCTCTCTAATTGCGTTGCTCGCTTTGAAGTCCCAGAGTCGGTTCCAGAGTCGGTCCCTCGCCGCTCGGTGCCGTCTGCAGGTTCTGCGTTGCTGCTGTTGTTGCCGCGGTGCAAAGTCCTTCCAGCTGTTTCCATCCAGCAACAATCTGTGAGTCTTTACAGAGTTGGGCGACCGTAAACAAAAGCACCGAGATACGCCCACCTGCTTTTGCTCTGGTTGGTGGCAACCCGCTGCCAGGGTTTAAAGGGGCGGTGGTGTGGGGGGGGGGGGGGGGGGGGGGGGGGCATCATTACAGCACATCTGTGAGCAGGACGGTGGCAAATTAGACACTAATTACATTAACACAGATTACTCCCTCCAGTGGATGTTTTTTTTCCCACTTTTACATGAAACACTTTGTAAAATAAAATAAAATAAAACGGGGAGTGTATGGAGGTTGAGGGGGGAGGGGGGGGGGGGGGGGCGGGGGTGAAAACAGCACGTTGGCTTGTGGCTGGTTTTATTGAGCTGAGGCTCAGAGGAGGCTGAGCAGTTTGTACACAACTTCAGGGGACGAGCTACGAGCTACGAGCTACTACCCCTAAAAAACAAAGACACTATGGTGGTTGAGTCTCATCATTCCTCAACGTTGAAAAAACAGTAAAGACAGAGGTCAACTAGGGTTCAACCAATAGGGACTTTGGAAGACCGAGTCTGATCATTTTAAAATATTTTGTGGGGACGTTTTGGTTTTTTTAGATGATTTTTTGGGAGTTTTTTGCCTTTATTTGATAGTTAGTTAGAGAGGCAGGAAGGACTGGATGACGTGACGAAGGTCCCGGTCCGGATTCTGATATTTAATAAAAGCCCAATATCGGCCGATATATCGCTCCGACCACGACCGCCGGTCATGACGCCCGGCTGGTTTCTGTTGTGTCACCACACCA
Source organism: Hoplostethus mediterraneus (assembly GCA_034670385.1). NCBI lineage: Eukaryota > Metazoa > Chordata > Actinopteri > Trachichthyiformes > Trachichthyidae > Hoplostethus > Hoplostethus mediterraneus. Next base: position 687,872 of record JAXDDW010000048.1, on the reverse strand, counting down.
ATTTCAGCTGCTTATTTCTCAAGTCAAGCCATGAACATACAGTCACCCTTCACTCAACCTTAACCTCAACAGCCAACGCCCCCCCCCCCCACTCCTCCTCCCCCTTTTCCTCTCTCAGGTACCAGAGTTTCTGCCTCCCATCGCTCTTCTCACCTCCCATCTGCTGCAGGACTCGGTGTCCTCCAGGTTGAGTGGAGAGTCCTGGCAGCGACCCTGACCCCCGGAGAGAGGGACCGATTTAGCCTCTCCATGTATGGAGGCAGGTCGGGACAAATGGGGTTGGGGGGAGGGAGGGGGGAGGAGGGGGGAGGCAGGATGGCTGTGTTCGCCTCAGCCAAAGCCATGAGTCAGACACGACTGGGATTTTTCAGAGTTGGTTACCCAGCCGGTCCTCCTCCCACTTTTACTGGCCGTTTCATTTCAGCTTCACTCTCGTTAAAACATTTTCCTTCGGCTCGTACATTCTTACGTTTACCATAATCAGACACCAGCGCCGCGATATTAATACGAAACTCAGCGGGAACGAATGATGTTATAACCCAACGCTGTTAGCCTCGACACGCCCCGGCCCGAACCGAGCACCTTCGACTACAGTTACACCGAGTTCAACGTTCTTCATTCTGCAATTCTGTGGCGCCGGCGCCGCTTCAGGAAGTTCGGGCCAAAATGTAATCTGCAAACACGTTGAGGGAGCGTAGCCTCGGACGCCCGGGGAGTACACACCGAAAGGTCACGGCTCTGGTTTACTCCTGTCAGGACCTGAATAGGCTGGAGGTGAAATACCTGGAGCACAGTAGGGGTCAAAGGGCATCACCCAGGACTGAAAATGTCCCTGGGTTGGAGGTGGGTGGGAGGACAGGAAGGGGTGGGGGGGTGGGGACTCAACTTCAAAGGGGAGTAGGGGCCTGCAGGGTGGCCCAGTAGCAAGAGATGCAGCCGCATAACCAGAAGGTCACAGGTTCAATCCCCAAAACAGCCGTGAGTCCTGTCAAAGTGTCCCTGAGCAAGACAGCCGTGGTCCTGCTGCAGCTTCTGGCTAGGCGGGCTAGTCGGCTGGTGTGTTGAGTAGTGGTGAACTATGGTGCTGATATAACACGATAAAATAACGAGCCAGTGTTCAAGTCCCATTCTCAAAGTCATCCTTCACGTTGCTTCAGCTGCACTAAACTGTAACGATGCTAATGTTGAGTTTGAGCTTTGGGGCTCGGTCCTCATTTTAAAGGAATCAGCGAGATTTGGGGAGTTTGGTCAACTTGGCCGTGACGAGAACATCGACACCAAAATCATCCATGTGTCCCCGGTAGATCGTTGGCTCTGGTGCTCCATGCTAACACTGTGTTGAGTGACAGTAGGCCACTAGCATTCTCCTGACCTTTTGGTAATAAAAGGTTGTTAGGTTTGTTATACAGCCTGTAGATTCATGAATCTTAAAATATCATTAACTCGATATAGCTGATGTAGCCAGGTTTATTTGTGGAAGTATTTCTGGTGAGTAACCACGTATTCTTGTAGCATCCCATCACCCACCACCTTCACTTCCTATGAAGACAGGGAAAGTATTCCCTGCTTGTTCAACACAGTATGTCATATTTGTATCATATTTTGTGTACATTTTACTAATATCCAGCACAAAACTGCCAGACTTAGACATAGTCTACGCTAAAGTGTTAGCATGAAGCCTACTATCACTCAACATAGTGTATGCTAAAGTGTTAGCGTGCAGCCTACTATCACTCAACATAGTGTATGCTAAAGTGTTAGCGTGGAGCCTACTATCACTCAACATAGTGTATGCTACAGTGTTAGCGTGGAGCCTACTATCACTCAACATAGTGTATGCTGAAGTGTTAGCACAGAGCCTACTATCACTCAACATAGTACATGCTAAAGTGCTAGCACGGAGCCTACTATCACTCAACATAGTGCATGCTACAGTGTTAGCGTGGAGCCTACTATCACTCAACATAGTGTATGCTACAGTGTTAGCATGGAGCCTACTATCACTCAACATAGTGTATGCTACAGTGTTAGCATGGAGCCTACTATCACTCAACATAGTGTATGCTACAGTGTTAGCATGGAGCCTACTATCACTCAACATAGTGTATGCTAAAATGTTAGCGTGGAGCCTACTGTCACTCAACATAGTGTATGCTAAAGTGTTAGCGTGGAGCCTACTATCACTCAACATAGTGTATGCTACCTGCTCGATCACTCTAAGCTAATGGGGACGACCCACTCACCGTCAAGTGCTGGAAGAGCCACGCCCTCATGATGTTGGTCGCCACCTTGGGGAAGATGCCTCTCTTCTTGTTGTGCCGCTTGTCCTTGTCGGGGTCGTCGTCGTCCCCGGTGCTGGGAGAGGCCATCCCGTTGTCCAGGCAGTCACCTGGACAAACACACGCATGAGCTGGGGGTAGGCAGGGGGAGGACAGACGGGGGGTGGAGGGAGGTGCAGGGAGGTGCAGGGAGGTGGAGGGAGGTGGAGGGAGGTGGAGAGAGGTGGAGGGAGGCGGAGGGAGGTGCAGGGAGGCGGAGGGAGGCGGAGGGAGGCGGAGGGAGGTGCAGGGAGGTGGAGGGAGGTGGAGAGAGGCGGAGGGAGGCGGAGGGAGGCGGAGGGAGGCGGAGGGAGGTGCAGGGAGGTGGAGGGAGGTGCAGGGAGGCCCTACAACATGGCATGGTGTGTTTTAGCTCAGGAACTATCTTCCACTACGCTGGTTGCAGGTTGTGCAAGAAAGGAAACGTTGATTTGATTGTAATTCCCCTCAACGCTCCACAAGCCGCTGACACTCCTCAACCTCCTCTGCTGCTGATATCTGGACTGGTGACTGACAGACGTCTACAGGCTGACAGACAGACAGACAGACAGACAGACGTCTACAGGCAGACAGACAGACAGACAGACTGTAACTGGCCTCCCTCACGTCGGCCCCTGAGCAGGTGAAGTGCCTTGCTGAAGGGCACTGCGATGGTCGTCGTTACTAGGTTAGCGCCACTCGTGCACTTTCGCCAACCTTTCTTTTTTTCCCAGTTGGTCTGCGGATGTCGAACCGGTGACCTTGCTGTCACGCCCCCCCCCCCCCCCCCCCCCAGAGTTATGGATCGTGGCACATAATGCAACATTTGAACTGAAAGCCACTAAAAGCCGCTCTGTGTTTTTATGGCACATTCTCTGCCAGTTTAATGAGCCTCATTTTCTCCTCGGTGTTTTTTAACGGTGCAGGTTACGTTGAGGCTGCGGGCCACGCTGCCTCCCGTCGCCGTGGATACGGGCTGGGCTGTCCGGGCTCTGCCGCGTGGCGAAGCCTGCAGAGGTGGAGGAACCATAAAGATGATGGGCGACTCCATAAACAAGCTCTCAGCCTCATTAGGACGAAACCACCGACTCCCCGAGGCTGTTCACCAGCCCCCTCTCTCTCTCTCTCTCTCTCTCCCTCTCTCCTCCCCTCCTCCCTCTCTCCTCCCCCTCTCCCTCTCTCCTCCCCTTCTCCCTCTCTCTCTCTCTCTCTCTCTCTCTCTCTCTCTCCTCCCTCCTCTCTCTCTCTCTCTCTCCTCCCTCTCTCCTCCCCTCCTCCCTCTCTCCTCCCCTTCTCCCTCTCTCTCTCTCTCTCCCTCTCTCCTCCCCTCCTCCCTCTCTCCTCCCCTCTCCCTCTCTCCTCCCCTTCTCTCTCTCTCTCTCTCTATCTCCCTCTCTCCACCCCTTCTCCCTCTCCCCTCCCCCTCTCCCTCTCTCCTCCCCTTCTCCCTCTCTCTCTCTCTCTCTCCCTCTCTCCTCCCCCTCTCCCTACCCCTTCTCCCTCTCCCCTCCCCCTCTCCCTCTCCCTCTCTCCTCCCCTTCTCCCTCTCTCCTCCCCCTCTCCCTCTCTCTCTCCCTCTCTCCACCCCTTCTCCCTCTCTCCTCTCCCTCTCCCTCTCTCTCCTTCCTTCTCCCTTCTCCCTCTTTCTCCTTCCTTCCTTGTCCCCCTTCCTCTCTCTCCTCTCGCCTCAACACAGCTCAGCTTCACAACCTGTGGATGAAAGTTGTGGAAGTGGAGGAGGAGGAGGAGCATCAGTGCTGGGAGGGAGGTGGAGGAGGAGGAGGAGCATCAGTGCTGGGAGGAGGTGGAGGAGGAGGAGGAGCGTTGGTGCTGGGAGGAGGTGGAGGAGGACGGAAGAGCTGTGGCAGGTTGGTCCACCATACATGAGAAGGTGGGATGGCAAGAGACACAAGGATGGAGATGGAGAGAGGAATCTGGAGGAAGGAATAATCTCATTGGTTGTGGTAAACCTCAGGGGGCGGGGCCAAAGGACCACCGTTTTTTTGGGGTGAGCACCATTAGACCGAAGAGAGCTAGCTAATATTATGAAGCCTAGCGCTCTGCTGCTAACTGAACAGATGCAAGCTAACCGCTAACCGCTAACCGTCCTGTGGGTTCACACGGCGAGCGACGTGGTAAACAAGTCACCAAGTCACCAAGTCACCAAGTCACCAAGTCACCGGAAGTCCAGGAAGTTCCCACAGAGCTGAGCAGGAAAGTGGGCGGAGCTTGTCGGCTGATAACAGTCGGACATGGCTGAAGGTTTTGCAGCGGTTTCAACAAAATGGACAGGAAGTGATTCCAGCCATGCAGAGGTTCCCAGCTCTTTAATGTGAAGGATTACAGGAACGTTGAGTCTCTGCGTTGAGTTGATTTTCAATCAGTGCTACCTTGCCAACTATGCTAGGTCATTCCACTCCAGTCATTTAGCAGACGCTGTTATCCAACGCCACTTACAATAAGTAGGCAAGATACTCCTCATTGTTTTTCACAACTTCTCAGCTTCACGACTCTCTCTCTCTCTCTCTCTCTCTCTCTCACTCTCTCTCTCTCTCTCTCTCTCTCTCTCTCTCTCTCTCTCTCTCTCTCTCACTCTCTCTCTCTCTCTCCTCCATCTGTCAGATTAAAAACATTCCAGTAGCGTTTTCGGAGCCCGGCGCTCCGAGAGACGCCGGCCTGCTCAGTCGCTTTTTAAGAAGTGTTTGTACAAAATTTTATTAGCCGTGGTCTGGTGGAAGAGCGCCGCAGAGAGAGAGATAAACAGAGCGAGAGAGAGAGAGAGAGAGAGTCTTTATTTTCCACCACACTTCCACTACAGACCATTTCTCCTCTGCCGGCGGGGGTCGGGGGGTCGGGGGGGCGGGGGGGCGGGTGGATGTGACGGTGACCTCGCGGCTCAGGTCAGAAACCCAAACCGCCGAGGGAAGGAAGGTCGGGATGAAATGGACTGCAGCCTCTCCTCCTGGAAGACGCCTGACTGGAGACGCTCCTCCTCTGCTGCTCCTGTTTTGCATCATCAGACTCTGCACCTCCTGGACCAGCAGATCCGGTTCTTCTGGGGTGAAACTGTCATGGCGGTGGCGGCTGGGACTCGCCGCAGCATCACCACGTTGTGTGTGATTAAAGGGGATGAAACGTCACCACACCTGCTGGTCCAGATAGACCGGACACGCCCACTTAGACGTCAGACCTTGAGTCACAGCCGAGAATCACAGAGCTGAGGATCCAACATGGCCGCCAGAGGGGGTTCATATGTCACAATGAAGGCCTCTGTTGTAGAAATCATCTTTGGCTGGTAACCCGGTGAAAGTGTCCGGTGAGTCTCTGGAAGGTCAGGTGTGTGTGTGCATGTGAGTGTGCACGTGTACTGCGTTTGTGTGTTTCTGTGCATGTGCGTGAGTATTTCACCATGTGTGTTTCACTGTATGTATGTGTGTGTGTTTCTTTGTGTGTGTGCTGTATGCTGGGTTAGTCGTCTTTCCCCGTGGAGGAGGAGGAAGAGGAGGAACAGCAGCAGGAGGAGGAGGAGGAGGAGGAGGAAGAGGAGGAGGAGGAGGAGGAGGAGGAGGAGGAGGAGGAGGCTGGTCTATCCTGTCTCAGCAGACTGGGACATGAAGCTGCCGTTCTTCCTGAAGCTCCACATCGTCTGTCAGCCTTCATCACTCCTCCTCTTCTTCTCTACCGTCGCCGTTCAAACTCACATCAAACTGATCAACTGATCACGTGAAGAGTCGAAAACGAGACAGCTCGTCTTGTTAACTAAGCTAGGCTAAACTCTAGCGCGGCGCTAAGCTAACTGAACCGTAATAGACCAAACTACTAAACCACCTCAGGACTTTTTCTCCGCCGAGATCAATAAAGTTTCATCTTCTCTTATATTTGTTCTTTGTATCACTGAAGAACTGAAACTTCAGATCATCAGTCTGAGTTATTTAGTGATGAAGGGTCGTACTTTACTCTACTCAACCTGCCTTGTGTAACTCCACTTCAGTTAGTGATTTCCCAGAATGCCTTTCAACAACAATGTGTGTTGACATGTTCCAGGTGAGGCTCTTACCTTGCTCGCTGCTGTTGTCTCCGCTGTGGGAGGTGTGTCCGCCGCTGGAGGGTCCCGGGGTCCCGGCCGAGCGCACGGACGCCGCGTCGTCGTGATCCCTGCTCCACGAGATCTGGGGGGGGGGGGGGACCAGACAACCGGCCAATGAGACGCGAGGCAGGAACCACTTATCACACTGCGGGGACTGAGCTCTCGACCCCGGTGTGTTCGAGCCCCGCCGCCCCGCCGAGCGTTTCACCGACACGTGAAGTCGACCTGCGAGGCGTTGGAGGTCCGGGGATTATCTCCGTACGTCGGGAAACTCCAGACAAAGAGAAACGGGGAGGTCAGACTTGAAAGACGGCGAGGACGACTGATTGATGATGGAGCGACGGCCGGCTCGTATCGCGACGCGCCGCCGACTCGAGACCCGGCGGCTCGTCACCGGCTTCCAATAATAAATTGCCAGTATGGATGAAAGCGGGAAAAAAAACATGAAAACGTCGTTGCTACATACCTAACGGGTGGAGTAACGCTCGGCAGGTAATGTGGAACACATGCTGCAGAACACAAACGGTTAACGCAAAGATGGCCAACTTCAACAAGAGGAAGGAGGGGGGGGGGGGGGGGGGGGGGTGCAAGACATTTGTCAAATCAAACAGGAGAGAGAGAGAGAGAGAGAGAGAGAGAGAGGGAGAGAGAGAGAGGGAGGGAGAGAAAGAGAGAGAGAGAGAGGGAGGGTCGAGAGTCTCACCTCCCTCCAGACGAACCTCCCACCCCTTTAACGCCGCCCCACCCCAGGGAGACATTAAGTGTGGAATTAAGTGTGAAGGCGACACACACACCGCCGCGGCACAGGCTGTTTGGCAAGGCACTAAAACCGTCGGGTCTGGGAAACGACACGCTGCTATCTGGAGGTCCGGGGATCCTCCGATCACGACTCGCCTTACACTCTTGTTATCGTTTCCCACACAGGGACAATAAACATTCACATTTTCACTCCTCCATCAGCGACGGCACAACCGACGGGAAGGGGGTGAAAGGTCGAAGCAACAATATTCCTGTAAGTGGAGGAAAAAGAAATAGAAGTGAAAGAAAAGAGGATAAGCTGTTTAGAGCTGATCTAGCGCGATGCATTCAGGGGATGAAGGAAACTTTAACCGCATGGCAACAAAGGAAGAAACCCCAAAACTACAAAACCTACAGATGAAATATGAAGAGATGGTTCCTATGACAGCGAGCAGCCAGCAGAGTACAAACTCAGCTTCAACACACATTCCCATCTTACTAATATTCAATTTAACTTGGTCATACATTCAGAGTTCAGAGCTTCAACTCCAGAGGGTTTGGGTTCAGATTTTATTCCAGATATGGGCTGACACACTGCTGAGGTGGTCCGGGGGAGACCGGGGTGGTCCGGGGGAGACCGGGGGAGACCGGGGGAGACCGGGGGAGACCGGGGTGGTCTGGGGGAGACTGGGGGAGACCGGGGGAGACCGGGGGAGACCGGGGGAGACCGGGGTGGTCCGGGGGAGACCGGGGGAGAAAACAGCCTTTTAAAAGCTCATTCTAGTTACTTACTAGAATGTGTATTTTGTCCTCGAAAGTTTATCGACGTCGTTTGGACCGGTGAATGCTCGCGTGTGCAAATCACACAAATCCCGATCTTGATTTCACCATTTTGTGAACGTGGAGCCCTCAGGCTGAGAACTCATCACGGTAAACACAGTGACATGCTCTGCACACATATCGACTTTAACTAGACTTGAATCTAGACATCTAGACATTTACACGTTACTGACTGAGGGCACCATCAAGATCACAACAAAGAAAAGTGTCTCTTATCTAAAATCGCTGAAGTGGTTTACATATAACCAACCTAGATACAACGATATGATTAACCCGTTGGAACAGCAGACTGAAGTCAGCTGGCTAAATGACTTGATAATGTTTATAGATGTTTAAAATCAATGAGTGTTGAGGTTGAGAGTGTTGAGGTGCAGCAGCTGCACTCAACAACACTGAAACCAAACGGCATCAAAGCTGCCGATCCGTCTCTGTATCAACTATCTGATCAAACCTGTAGCCTCTGGAGACAGGAAGTGATGCGTTTTACGTTTCAACAGAAGAAGAACTGGGTAGTTAGCATGAGCAGCGATAGCCACCGTGGCTGAACAGACAAAGAGAAGAGCGCCACCTACAGGAACTCAAACTCCATCAACAGGAAATCCAAGGAGAAAGACGTCACAGTGCTGGACACACTGTTTGATTGACAGGTGATCTCTGGGAAGAGCAGTGAGGAACACCACAGTGAAGAACACCACAGTGAGGAACACCACAGTGAAGAACACCACAGTGAAGAACACTACAGTGAGGAACACCACAGTGAAGAACACCACAGTGAAGAACACTACAGTGAGGAACACCACAGTGAAGAACACCACAGTGAAGAACACCACAGTGAAGAACACTACAGTGAGGAACACCACAGTGAAGAACACCACAGTGAGGAACACCACAGTGAGGAACACCTACAGTGAAGAACACCACAGTGAAGAACACTACAGTGAAGAACACTACAGTGAAGAACACCACAGTGAAGAACACCTACAGTGAAGAACACCTACAGTGAGGAACACCACAGTGAGGAACACCACAGTGAGGAACACCACAGTGAAGCTGAGAGACAAAGATGGAGACTAAGTAAAGAAACCGGGAACTCGAGGATTACCACCTCACCATGCTTGAAATTAAAAACCAGGCTTTTGAGCCGGTTTGCCATTTGACACTAAGCTCCTTGAATTCACACTTGTTGCTTTTTTGGCGGTGAATAAAGGGTTAAAGGGCTAACAAGTGGCCCTGGCAGCCATGGTCCTCAGGAGGAGGAGGAGGAGGAGGAGCAGCAGCAGGAGGAGGAGGAGGAGGAGGAGGAGGAGGAGGAGGAAGGGGAGGAGGAGGAGGAGCAGGGATTCTTTTGAGCCTCCCTGCAAGGCTGATTTAAAACCGGCTCGGTTGGATTGGAAAATGGAGACAACTTGACTTTTCACCTCTTCTTCTGCATTGGTGGGAAAAAAGAGTAAGTCTTAGAGAGAGTCTGAGGCAGCTCAGGAGTCTGACAGAGACAATAACTCTAAAAATAAGAAATGTGCATGTGTAAGGTTTATTTTTAGACATCGATAAAAACACAGGACACATTTCAGGCAAATACCACTTGGGTTGTCTCAACATGGACCAGGTTCAGAAAGTGATTCCTGCAGCCGGATAATATATTTTGTCAAAATGACATGTTTAGTTTCTGGGTTTTTCCAGCATATTATTTAAAAAAAAACTGCAGAATTGTGATGTCACCCCACCGCCACACATGTAAGCATCAAGGGCATGAAAACCACGTGATCTAACAGGAAATATGGTACATAATAGATGCATTTATGCCTTGCAGTGCCTCGGGCCTCTACACCTTCTAAAACAAACTGGAACATATAAAGTCTCATTTCATCATCGTGTCTGTTCAGGTCTGTCAGCCTGCTCACCTGATCGATATTCCCTGATGATCTTGTAAACTCCTCGCTGTCGGACTTGTTTCCGTCTCTGTCGTCTATCACCAGATCGATGGGCATCTTCCCTTTCAGACAGCTGATGTATCGATGACAGAAATTATCGCAAAGTTCATGAACCTGCAAAAAAAAAAGAAACAACAAAACGGTCACAAACACAAACCTGAACCTGAACTGTAGTCATCCTATAATATACAAGTCACCATAGAAATATGATATGAATGAATAGTGATACCAAAGGAGATTAAAAATACAATAAAGTACAATAAAACTATTGAGTACCACAGACACATTGTGAGCCCCTATAGGAATATCATAGTGATACTATAGGGAGTAAAAATACCATAAAGCGCAATAAAGTCACTATCAAATCGCCGTTGAGGGCCTTAACAGTGTAGGTCCCTTATTTGTAGTGCTAGTGGTTTCTCGCTCGTGCACCAGGCCCACCAGGCTCGTGCACCAGGCCCACGGGCCTTCCTCTCGGGTTATTCGGTGTTTTGCAGCCCAACTCTTCCTCTGCTGAAGGTGAACAAATCGCTCTGGGTATTCATATGCAGATTCTTTTCTCTCTCTGCAGCCCGAAAGTTTCTCAGCGCGTTTGGAGGCAGAAAGAAAGAAAACATGCACGACGTCGTCTCCTAAATAAGTTCTGGGTGTTTAAACAGCGAGAAAAATAAGGAGTAGCTAAGAGTAATAGGAAGTTTGCGAGTAAGAGGCCTTACAGTTTCACAACGCTACAAAAACTATAGTAATCCTACTATAGTTCTAATAAATAACTATACAACTAATATATAACGATAATAACAGCAACACTTTAATACAGTAAACTGCATCTTAAAGAAATATACCACAGAAATCTTATAATACTACAGAGGATGAAGAATACAGCAAGGTCACTATAGCGCCTAGACACTATAGGAATACTATAACAATATTATAGTGATGTCATAGGTGATATAAAATAGCATGAAGTACAATAAGGTGACGATGAACTCAGTATCACGTACTATAAGGCCCTATAGTAATATTATAGGATTATTGGGAATATTACATAAATATATATAAATATATAAAATACCATAAAGTACGACAACGTAACTATAAACACTATTTAGAAGCACAGACACAATTACGTCCCTATAGTACTATTATAGGAATATTACAGTCATATTGTAGTGATTTTTCTAGGATTAGGCCGAAATTAGCAGCAGAGTCGATAGATCAGATTTAAACATTTTCTATCAGATTCAGTTCAGTTCGATAAATACATTTGAAAGGTTTAAAGGTTTAAAGGTTTAAAGGTTTAAAGGTGTCAGATGAAGCCTACCTTCTCCAGCTCCAGGAGGTGGAACCGCAGTACTTGTATTGACTGAATCATCTGAAGAAAAACAATGTGAGAAAAATTAGACAATAATAATAATAATAATAATAATAATAATAATAATAATAATAATAATAATAATAATAACAAAAATATTGGAACTCACCAAATTATCCAACTCTGGGTTTGATGAAAATAAAGGCTTCTCTGATCGGAGCTAGAAAAATAATAACGAGGTTTATTACTTTCATGAGTTTACCTCTCAGTTCTATATTACGTCTCCAAGTGTGTGTGTGTGTGTGTGTGTGTGCGTACGCGCGCGTGCGTGTGCCATGGTCCTACCTGCTTGGAAAACACCGCTATGTCCTCGTTGAAGGAGTCGGAGGAGCAGACGTCTCCCCCGGCCACCCCGCTCTCTCTGGGGGTGCAGGTCGCTAATTCACATTTCTCAAAGATCAGTGCTAGAAGTGGAAATAAGGGATGGCTGCAACGGAAATAGAGTCATGAAGAAATAAAGTCATGCAAGCAACAAGTAGAGCAGCCCTGCCGCCCAGGAGGCTCCATCCCCCGGGACACAAGACAACCTGATGATACATCTCTACCAGGTCGGCGAAGTTACAAGGATATTCAGGCTGAATGTGTTTGTTTGAAAAGTTACAGGTACATGACCAAAGGCGTTTGGCAAACCTAAATTCATGTTTTGGATTAATAAATTGTATTAGATTATTAGAATTATTAGATTATTAGGTGTTGCAATAGGAGGCCACTGCCCAGGATGGAGAAAGAAACTGAAGTGGAAAGAAAGACATGTAACATGCAGCCTTTACAACGAATGTATGTCATCAGGTTTTTGCCAGTCAACCTAAAAAGGTGATAAACAATTTCTGCAAATAAAAAGTGAATAAACTTTGGGTTTGTTTTTACCCTCCACTGCTTGTCAGCTTCCAACCATAAAAAAAGACTCAAAGAAAGAAAGAAATGAAACATGATGAGACGTCAGCCTTCACCACCTTGCCAACAAGAAGAAGAAGGCAGGATTTCTGGGTTTATGCTATGGTTGGCCTGGCCTTGCCTGGCCTGGCCTGGCCCGGCCCAGAACGGCTTACACCCAGTTACAAACAGACTAAATGAATAAATCAACCACGAGTGACATAAAAGCAGCCTTGTAACCTCGCCGACCTCGGCAGCCTATCAGTAATGCTGCCTGACTTTTGGAAAAACAGTCTCTACTAATATTAAACTTTTATAACAGTGGTAGAATAAAAGCTCATTCATATTGAAGCTCTACTTGAAGCCTCGTTCTCTCTCTAAAGCTTCGTCGTTCCCATTTGTTCCAGTTTTACAGCAGCAGTAAAGTGAACGTACCCGTAAATGGCATCTTTGTCTCTTTTAATGGCGTCGTTGATGGTGGAGCCCATACTGGTGTGGGTGGGGTGGGGGTACTGGTGGGACTGGTACGGGTGGACGGCCTGCATGGACCGGGCCGCATGGTGGGGGTCCCCGTACAACCCCCCCACCCCCTCCAGTCCATAGTGGGCCAGGTCTTCATACTGGGACAGAGACAGGGGCTTTGTCATTTCTCTGTGACCTCTGACCTTTGACCTCCCTACTGTCTGTTGTTGGTGATCTGGGGGTGGGAGCTGATCCTGCCTGTTGCCCTCGCTGGGTGAGAGCTAAATGCCTCTAGTGTCAATGTTAAAGGTGCTCGGACAAATATTATGGGATGTAATCAGTGTGAGGATGTTTTATGAAATCATAACCAGCGGTGAATAAAAACAGCAGAAATTAATCATATCTTTAGAAAAAAATAAGAATTAAAAGACCCTATCGTTTAAACGGGGGTTCTCTATGTGTATATTTCCTCTATGTATATTTTCTGTGTATATTTTCTATGTGTATATTTTCTATATGTATATTTTCTATGTGTATATTTCCTCTATGTATATTTTCTATATGTATATTTTCTGTGTATATTTCCTCTATGTGTATTTTCTATGTGTATATTTCCTCTATGTATATTTTCTATGTGTATATTTTCTATGAGCATATTTCCTCTATGAGCATATTTCCTCTATGTATATTTTCTGTATGTATATTTTCTATATGTATATTTTCTATGTGTATATTTTATATATGTATATTTCCTATATGTATATTTTCTATATGTGTATATTTTCTATATATGTATATTTCCTATATGTGTATATTTTCTATGTGTATATTTTCTATATGTATATTTCCTCTATGTGTATATTTTCTATATGTATATTTTCTATATGTGTATATTTCCTCTATATGATAGAAGCAGTGATGAGGTAAATCAAAAGGAGGGTAAACTGATAGAAATCAATTGTATTTTCAGACATTCATCACATTTTGCCTTTTCTCCCTGGAGAGACTCGATCCTCCTCCAGCCTGTCTGAATATTCTGGGTTAATCTCAAAACGATTTAAGACGGTGAGAAACTCTGTTCTGCAAATAAAAAGTGGATAAACTGACCAGGGGTTTTTACCCTCCACTGCTAACCTTAGGAAACAAAAGATGACATGAAACACATGGAAGACGAGCTCGTATATAACTCTGTAACAAGCAATAGACCTGCTAAATACCTGCTAATTATGTGTTTACGTGACTTACAGCCGCATTATAAAGTGCAAATAGCTGCAGACTCACCAAATGTACATGGATTATAGCTTCACTTACAATAATATAATAATAAGGTATACACATAACGCTCATAAAAACTCACTTTGGATAACTTTCATCGGAGGATTAAAACCTATTAAAAGTTTTTTGTTTGTTTCATAGTTTATTTATTTTTTTAATTTAGAGGTTCATAATAACTCAACTTGAATTCCAAACTTACATGATTTAAAAGAAAAAATAAATTTGTTTGTGCAACGTGTAAAATATAAAGTTTTTACTAAAGTTTGCTAAAGTTTTGTAAATATCTTAAAATGTTCCTGCATGCAGCTCGAAGTTACACGAGATTCATTTGGTTTTGTTGTTTAACAGCAAGTTTTAGTAAAGAAGGTTTAAAATAACCTAATAATCAACTCTAGTTTTGAGGCCGTTCCATTTAGCTGACGGGACAATTTACTTTTCCATTTTTAGGTTCCTGCAAAAACTAAATTATTTTCCAGGGTTATTATGTAGTCTCTTAGTTTCAGTGTTTGGCGATAATTCACAAATATCCCAACATATTTTTCAGTGCAGAAATGCAGTTTGTCTGTTTCGTTTCAGTCTTTTAAAATAAGAGATGGTTGGAAGATTTAAAATGACTTTTATATTGTAAACGCCAAAAAAGTCAGTTTCCTGACTTCTACGCACAGAAAAAGTCTGTAGGAGAGTAAACTATAACTAATAACTAATATGATTCTATACAAAATTATTAATTTATTGTTTTTACCTGTAAAGAGCAAATCTTCATAATTTTGTTACTATTTACTGAGATTAGGAATTAATATTAAGGTTGAAACTAGAAGTCCTGTTCACCAAAAGGCAAACAACCATATGAACAAAAATTAATTACATTTTCAGAAAAGTATTAATGTATTGTTTTATTTCAAGACCCTTTCACACATAACCACTCTCTATGATGTGAACTTTGAATTATGTCATGGAGGTTTGTGTCAGCCTGATGGAAGTAGGGACAAATTAAAACTGGTGTAAAAGTGACTTTCTCCTGCTTTCTCCTCCTCTACTCCTGGTCTTCACATTAACTTCTCCAGTTGGAGTTAACAGGCCGGGAGCACACCGTCCTGATATTAACACCTTGATCCCCTCTAATAAAGTTGGATTTTTACGCACCCGTTGCGCCATCGGCCCTGTCTGTCCACCCCGACTCCAGATGAGGCAAAACACACATCCAACTCCCAATACCGGATTAATAACCAATAATTCCGCGTGCCTCCAGGACAGAGCAACGGTGTGAAGTCCAGCCACGGATAAAAAAAAATAAATGAAGAAAAATAAAAACGACAAAACCAGCCGATCCCCAAGCTCCCTTCTCCACGGGATCCGACGGCAGGCAGGCGACCGTCCGCACCGTCCGCTGCCCCCCAACCCGCAGCAGCAACCCGGAGACACTGTGTCCCCCTGCCAGCCTCCAGCTCCAGGCAACCAATCACTCCTTCACTTAGTCAATCAATCAATCAATCAATCAATCAATATCCAGTTCGCCAAACAGTGGGGGCCTAATTAACGCGGACCTGCTGCGCGCTCCAAGCCCCTCAGGTAGCCCTATTTTGCGCGGAGATGCGCTCAAATCCCCATCGCAGCTCCGCCGGAGCGTCTTCCTTCCTCTGATCCAGACCGTCCGAGTCTGACGGGAGGGAAGGAGGGAGGAGAAGGAGGAGAAGGAGAGGAGATTATTTCCTCACTTAGTTTCTCTTAAAGGAGCCGAGGCTCGCCCTACAACGGCGCGTCCCCCGGTTCCTCCTCCCGACGCTGGAAGGCGCGCCACCGAGCCTTCAAGGCTGGACGCGCGCATGTGGGGAATAGAGTGGGGGCGGGGGTGTACATATGATATACATCTCTATGATATAAATTCATATAGTAAGCAGCATCAACCTGATTCATATATTACTATACAATCACTATAGTCCACCACAAACACTTCTAACCTCTAAAATAACATTTCACCCTCTGCTTTAGAGTTTTCATCAACAATCAACTTTTTCACAATACAGAAAATAATCCCTCAGAATCAGCTGCTCCTTTAAAAAAACCGTTATTGATCCACATGTGAAACTAACAGTTTGTAAGAAGTAGTGAGAAGAGAGAAATGGGAATGGTGTGTGTGTGTGTGTGTGTGTGTGTGATGATGATGATACATAAACACAACCTGCTGACATGTCTGGTGAATTGACAGAAGCTTTATTGGCTGCATTCATCTCCAGCTGTCCCTGAAATATTGATAGAAGAATATTGATCATCTGACTTGAGCCTCTAGAAATAGACGTCATGTCGGTAATAAACGTTTCTTGGACGTTTGCGCCATCTAGCGTTTGGACAGTGTCAGTGACGCACAGCAACTGAAGTGGGCGTTTTATTAAAGGGGCCCTGTTAAGGGAATTCACATCTCACTGATGTTTCATGAAGACATTGTTGAAATGTGATAGAATTTGGTCGCAAATTGTAAAGTTATTGCAACTAAACTTTATTTGGTGAAACATCATGATGAACACGATTCTCATCCTGAGCTACAGTAGATAATAATAATGTGGGACCTTTAAAGGGTTATGCACAACCAAAAGAAAACAGTTGTTTACATCTGCAACCAAAATGAACTGTAGTAATCCTGTAATAAATGAGAACGATACTGTACAAATATCACAGCAAAACTAAAGTTCCTATAGGAATATTATAGTGACATCAAAGAATAAAAATATAAAGCACAAAAACACTTTAATGTCACTAACGAGTACTGTAGACACTTCTATAATATTCCTAATATTATTGTGACACCAGTAGTAGTCCAGGCAGGAGATAACACGAGCCTGGATGAGCACCTGCGCTGCCTTGTCAGTGAGGAAGGGGTGAATCCTCCTGATGTTGTAGAGGAGGAATCTGCAGGAGCTGTCACTGATGCGATGTTTGCCGAGAATGACAATTGGTCGTCCAGGGTCACACCCAGATTCCTCGCGGTCTGAGTTGACGTCACCACAGCATCAATGGTGATGGCCAGGTCTCGGTGTGGACAGCCCTTCTCCGGGAGAAACATCAGCTCAGTCTTGTCCAGGTTGAGCTTCAGGCGGTGCATTGACATCCACTCCACTTGTGTGTCAGAGGGGGGAAATGACAGGATCAGCTGGGTGTCATCTGCATAGCAGGTAGGAAAAGTCATGGGAGTGGATAACAGAACCAAGAGATGTTGTGTAGAGGGAAAAAAAAAAGAGGACCCAGAACCGAGCCTTGCGGAACCCCAGTAGTCAGCCTGCGTGGTTCTGACACAGACCCTCTCAGCGTCACCTGGTAGGAGCGACCCGTCAGGTAGGATGCAAACATGGAGAGTGCAGAGCCTGAGACACCCATCCCCTCAAGGATGGAGAGGAGGATCTGGTGGTTCACCGTGTCAAACGCTGCAGACAGGTCCAGGAGTATCAGGACGGAGGAGAGAGAGTTCGCTCTAGCAGCATGGAGCGACTCCGTCACTGCCAGGAGGGCAGTCTCGGTGACCCACTTTGAACCCAGACTGGTGGGGATCCAAGAGATTGTTCTGGTGGAGGGACAAGGACAGTTGATTGAAGACAGCACGTTCAAGAGTTTTGGATAGGAAGGGTAGAAGGGAAACTGGTCTGTAGTTCTTGACCTCAGAGGGGTCAAGTGTTGGTTTCTTCAGAAGGGGGGTGACTCTGGCAGTCTTGAAAGCAGAGGAAATGCATCCAGAGAGACACCAGAGATGTGTTGATGAGGTGGGTCAGGAAGGGAAGGAGTTCAGGTGCAGTAGAATGAAGGAGAGGGGATGGGACCGGGTCAAGGGAGCATGTGGTAGGGTGGCAGTACGCTCAGTACGCACTGAGTCCGACAACCAAGGGGCAGGTGGAGTTGGGCGTGCAGGTCTGGAGGTGAGAGATTAGTACCGGAGTGCCCTTGAGCAAGACATTGAACGCCTCAGCTAAACGCCTGTCCATCAAACATCAGAGATAGGAGGCCGGTGAAATATCAAACCCTGCCATCTCTTTTTCATCATCTTCAGAAAGGTAATTCTAGTTGGAACAGCTGTGAAGGCAGAACGCTGCAGTAGCGCTGCTTGGCCACTAGGTGTCAATACAGGACAGGGGCTGTCACAGCGGCAGCCCCGCCATCCAAGAGACGTAATGATGTGGAAAGAGCAGCAAGCCTGCTTGAACTCACGGACTTCACCGACAACAAATACAATCAATATCATGAATTGTAAACTGGTGAACTTGTTTTGTAGGACAGTTGCAGCTCCTGTGTTGACCAGCATCTCTGAGTTGGAATGGCGGTGCTGAAGAATTAGTACTAATATTACTACTACTACCACTACTAATACTACTACTATTAGTACTACTATTACTACTACCACCACTACCACTACTACTTCCACTACTATTACTACTACTATTAGTACTACTATTACTACTACTATTACTACTACTCTTAGTGCTACTATTACTACTACTACCAGTACTAATACTACTACTATTAGTACTACTATTACTACTACCACCACTACCACGACTACTACCACTACTATTACTACTACTATTAGTACTATTACTACTACTACAACTACTATTACTACTATTACTCTTAGTACTACAATTACTACTACTACCACTACTACTACTACTACTACTAGAACTACTCTTACTACTACTACTGCTACTAATACCACTACTATTACTACCACTATTAGTACTACTACTACTACTACTACCACTACTACTACTACTACTACTACTATTACTGCTACTACCACTACTATTACTACTACTACTACTACTATTAGTACTACTACCACTACTATTACTACTACTATTAGTACTACTACTACCACTACCACTACTATTACTACTACTGCTACTTGTACTAGTACTACTACTACTACTACTACTACTGCTACAAATAAAAATAATGATAGTAATGATAACAAGGAAATACTGGGAATAGCATTTCATAGTACTCAAAAGTTCTTCTGCAGTCCTTCTGGTCTGACGTCATCGCTTCCGCCGCGCCCCCCCCCCCCCCCCGCCCCCCCAGCCCCCCCACCCCTCCAGTGTGCTCTGCCTGCCTGCTGCCTATACAGAATCCAACATGGAGTAAGGAGGAGATGGGGCTCGTCCGGGGCCATCCTCACCGACACCAGCGCACCATTTTCGGTCACCGCATTCCAGCCCGGCCCGGCGGAGGAGGAGGAGGAGGCGGAGGAGGAGGCGGAGGAGCTCGGATGCGCCTCGGATGCGCTCCGGTAATTTAGGAGCGAAAGGAGCAGAGGAGGAGGAGGAGGAGGCGGGCGGTGGATCGGGGATACAAGAGCGCACGAAAACAAAACACACCGGAATAAAAATCGAGAGGAGGAAAAAAAAACCGTGGCTGCTGCTGCCGCTGAAGGGCGAGGAAAAATGAAGACACCGCGCTGTGAAGCCTCGGTGGGATCTTATTATTACTGTAGGTGAAACGGAAAAATGACCGAGGAAACGCACCCAGACGAGTAAGTAGCCCCTCGAGCCCATAATAAACGGCTTTATTATTATTATTATCATCATTGGCGTCCTCCCCGTGCCAGTGAGGCACGCTGCCCCCCGTGTTTGTGCACATCGTCGGGCGGTGTGGATGTGGATCGGCGCTGGTGTGGATGTGCAGGCTCGTTTTTTAACCTTTTAATGCTGAAAATGCTTTGTTGGGCTCCCGTGTAACAGGGGGTGAAGCTGGGGGGCTGCAGGGGCCCTCCTCCCCACAGAGGGAAGCCGAGAGGCCACCGGGGGAGGGGAGGGGGTCGGAAACATTTTGCAGAGAATAGTTAAATGAAACACACGGGCGACCTCATTCATCTGTGGCGGAGTGAAACCGATGTGGGATCAGCTCTGCGCGGTAAGGTGTCCATGCGGCAGCGGCTGCAGTTTGCATGATGAACTTCCAGCCCAGAGAGTTTCTTTGTGCAGGACTGACATGCAACATCCGCCATGTCTGTTCCTGAACCGCTCTCATTTGCATACTGACCTTCATTCATAAAAATGCGGACGGGTGAGAGGCCACCCCGAGATCTGGTCCCTTGGTTTAGAAAGTAGTAAATTGAAAGTTGGGTAAACTACGACCTGCAGTCCGCGGCCATCACAAGCCAAACCACCAATATGAACATAAAATCAGTTAGGTTTGTTTTTCCTGTCAGTGATGAGTTATGGGTTTATGTCATTCAGGTTCATGCACACCTAAAAAAAACTCGTATTGTACAAACAGTGTGAAGTCTGGTTCAGGTCTTCCTCTTTTATTTCTGGAGTGAACATCGGCCCGGCTGCTGGGAGCGACTCCACCTCTCAGAGAGTTTTGTTTTTTGCCATTTTGTGTCCAAGGTGAGACCCAGCTACTGGACACGATGCCTTCAGGTTCTCCTGTTTTTATTTCTACTATTGAACTCCTTATTTTGCTGACCAGCAAAATGTGCTTCACTTTTCTCAGACTGGAAGTCAGGATCTTTAAATCTCACCTACAGTCTTTGGTCTGAACCAAAGTGGAGAAGTTGACTTTGTTGTGTTTGGTTGGTTCTGGTTCACACTGACCAATCACAAGCCAACCAGGGCTTGAAACCAGAAGTCCCATGACTCCCCAGCAGCTGGTTGATTGGTTGAGTTTTGGTAACCTGTCATCCCACCAGGTTAGAGAGTCCAGACCAACCTGGTTCCAGTCTGTAACTTGATCTACCATGATGGACTTGTCTGCTCTTCTGTGGTGTTCATACCAGTTAAGAACACATGAAGAAACATCTGAACATGACTGACCAAGTCTCCTTCTACCCATAATGGCCTTGTGTTCTGGGGTGGTTTCCTGTAGCTGGTTGGATCCCGTTCTCTCTCCTAACGAACCACCACAGTTCTCTTGTTTCGTTTTCAGGTATCTTGTCAGTTATTTGGTGAATGTTGTTGTTCTCACCTGGAAACCAACCAGCTAAAGGAGGAAACGCTGCAGAGGTTAATAAACCGATCAGAACACGCAGGCTGTGAACGCAGCCTTTAGCTAACGACCAAACCTGCAGCAACTCATTCTGCCCCTTGGAGCTCCTGGGCGTAGAGCAGGAACCTGAAGAAGCAGGTCATCTTTCCTCAGAGTGATTTGTGGCGGCTGTGCACACCCCTACAGGTAAACACATGACTCATACGATCACGTACAGGGAGATAATAGGCTCCACTTGTGAAATGTTTACTCAAACTGAACAGGGTGTAGAGAGGAGCAGGTAGGAACGCCAGAGCTGTAGTCGGTTCAGGAGCATGATTGGAGGACATCTGGCCGTTCTGTACAAACGGGTAAGAAGGACGCCTCGAGTCCTGGAAATGGGATCACAAGTTTGAGTCCCCTGAAGCAACAACAGCGTTTCACAGCAACACAACAGAGCGCTCTGTTGGCCCCTGAGCCGAGCTGCAGCTCCAACAAGACCGTCTATTCATTTAACTGCCATCACAAGAAGAACGAGTTCTATACTGAATATTATCACACGTATAGTTTGAGTCCCCCAAGAATGACGAGTTTAATTCCAGTCGGAAAATATAAACACCAAAATAATTGTCGCCATTAAAGTAAAACTCGCTGATGCCGTGGTCAGGAGGATGTGACATGAGATTTCTGGAATGTGCAAAATATATTATTAATAATAATAATATATACATTTATTTGTCATTTTTGTGTTAAATCCCTTTTTCTCGTGAAATAATAAATAATTCTACCTTCTAGGCTTCCTACAGTAATTAATCAATCAGCCCCCCTCCCCCCCCATATCCTCCTCCTCTACTTGTTTGGATATGCTCTTATTTTGAAGAGCCTCTCCTTGGCTGTTTTTTCTCTTCGTTCTCTCACTGGTTCCTGCGATCATTCTTGGGTCGCAGGAATAGTTTGTTCCCTCTGTTGTCAGGCTGCTTTTTATTAGTTGCTGTTAATGTTGTTGATGTAGGAATTGGCACTCGTCCTCCTCTTGCATTCGTCCTCATGATGCGGTGAGAGCGTCCACTCTGGCCCCGTTCACACTGCAGCTGTCACATGTGTCATCTGATGTTTTCTAATCAGTGTGAGTCTTTCCCTTCCAATCTGGACCGCATGGATATGAAGCACAAAATCAGACCCTGAGTCATGTGACCTACATGTGACTTGTGTTTAACGCCCCAAATCAGAATTTGTCAGCGTTGCCATGACAACAAGTAAATCTTCCATGATTCACCTGAGGCAGACAGCGACTCGGTTTGGTATTTGGAGAGACGAGTCAAAACCCAAAGGTCCGTACAGGAAACGAGGAGAAGCGAAGCTGTGTGAGGATGTGACGTCGTCTGGTATCGTCACTCCGCTCGTCTCTTTGACGTCGGATGTGAGTTCCATCCCAGAATAGATCCAGGACTCTGACAAGCTTTTACTTAGCTCTACATATCCCTGTTGCTTTTACATTTCCCTACTGCACTGTCTTACTTTTCGAGGTCACACCCTACTTGTGCTCTGGCAAAGTATAATGACAATAAAGTTTAACTGAATTGAACGGTAATTAATAATAATAAACTTTATTTAAAAAACGTAAACAGTTACAAAGTGTTTTCTTTACCAGACGGTGCCAATAAAAAAGACACAATACAACATAGAAGAAAATAGTCATCCAAAAACATCAGATATGAGCATGAAGACCTTCAGTGTGAACGAAGCCTAAAGGTCTGAAATGCAGATACAGGAACCAGCTTCAGTGTGTTGGTGTGGATGAGGGTCTGATGAAAATGTGACATTACAGCCTTCTCCGTATGTTGTAACCCTGCGACTGTTAACACCATGCTCTACTTATTGAGTGATGTAGTTTCATTGGCCTAGACCATCCTAACCCTACTTCATGTCGTCCCAGGTCTTAATCCGTCCTTCGTTTAACAGCTAGAATAAAAACTACCTGTCTGGCACTCTGGACCCCGAGGGCAAGAAACTAAACTTTATTAGGTACACCACTACAGTCTCTATGGTGGAGGACCAGAAACACCTTGTTGATCAGAGGTCAGAGGTCAGAGGAGGATGGGCAGACTGGGTCAAGATGCTCCAGTAACATCTTTGTTGTGGTGTGGTGAGCAGAAGGGAGCTTGTTGAATCCAGAAGGTCCTACCTACTAGAGAGGTGTTGGAGGCAGAAGGTCCTACCTACTAGAGAGGTGGAGGCAGAAGGTCCTACCTACTAGAGAGGTGGAGGCAGAAGGTCCTACCTACTAGAGAGGTGTTAGAGGCAGAAGGTCCTACCTACTGAGAGATGTTGGAGGCAGAAGGTCCTACCTACTAGAGAGGTGGAGGCAGAAGGTCCTACCTACTAGAGGGGTGTTGGAGGCAGAAGGTCCTACCTACTAGAGAGATGTTGGAGGCAGAAGGTCCTACCTACTAGAGAGGTGGAGGCAGAAGGTCCTACCTACTAGAGAGGTGGAGGCAGAAGGTCCTACCTACTGGAGAGGTGTTAGAGGCAGAAGGTCCTACCAACTAGAGAGGTGGAGGCAGAAGGTCCTACCTACTGGAGAGGTGTTGGAGGCAGAAGGTCCTACCTACTAGAAAGATGTTGGAGGCAGAAGGTCCTACCTACTAGAGAGGTGGAGGCAGAAGGTCCTACCTACTAGAGAGGTGTTGGAGGCAGAAGGTCCTACCTACTAGAGAGGTGGAGGCAGAAGGTCCTACCTACTAGAGAGGTGGAGGCAGAAGGTCCTACCTACTAGAGAGGTGTTGGAGGCAGAAGGTCCTACCTACTAGAGAGGTGGAGGCAGAAGGTCCTACCTACTAGAGAGGTGTTGGAGGCAGAAGGTCCTACCTACTAGAGAGGTGTTGGAGGCAGAAGGTCCTACCTACTAGAGAGGTGGAGGCAGAAGGTCCTACCTACTAGAGAGGTGGAGGCAGAAGGTCCTACCTACTAGAGAGGGGAACCTAATAAAGTGGCCGGGTAGGTCAGGGGATGCTGCTGTTTCCTATTGATCAGCCAACCGATGCCCCTGAACCAGCAGAGAGCTGTCGATAGTGCCAGAGGGGGTGGGGGTGGAGAATGACATTGAAGCAAAGTCAACGCTGTCGTCCCCGGCAACCCGGCCCCGCCCTACACAGGGCTATAGATTTTATATCAGACTGCCCTCCATTTGAATCAGCAGGGCTGAGTAACTTGGTTCTGGTAGTACTGGTTAGTAGTTAGTTAAACTGTACTTCAACTAAATGTATGATTCCTCTTTAGTTCATGCATGCTGGGAATTTTCACCACCAGTGGTTTAGTTCAGCTCTTCTACCAACCAATCCAACACTATGAAACAAGGTTGTTGAATTTTGGACTCGGCGTTCCAGCGGCGGATGACCAGGTGACTCCCCTGCTCCAGCCACGTCTGGCCGGCAACGTGACACGGCTAATGGAAGATGGATTTCCTTTCAGCTCGATAGCGCCACGCGCCTGCAGATCCACTTCGCCGATCCGCTGCCGCTCGCGTTTCAGATATCCGTTTGACAAAGGGCTCCAAACGCACCGCGGCCCAAGGTCGCCGAGGGCTTTTCTGTTGTTGTTTCGCCCGACTGGGCGAGGAGTACAGTGGCTGTCTTTGTGACGGGCGAGCGAGGGAGGGAAGTCATTGAGAAGTTTGGCAGAGAGCGAGCCAAACACCATCTGCTGCGGCTCCCTGCAGATCCAGACCACAGAGATCCCTCCATTTTCTACGGGGATGATGATGTCATGAGCCCGGGTGGCTGGTGTGTGTGTGTGTGTGTGTGTGTGAATGCTAAGATGTGTGTTGTTGTGGTTGCATATGTGCGTATGACATTGGAGCTTGCAGACCACCTGAGCTATTATCTGGTCAGCTCACGTGTGTGTGTGTGTGTGTGTGTGTGTGTGTGTGTGTGTGTGTGTGTGTGTGTGTGTGTGTGTGTGTGTGTGTGTGCGCCGGGCTGCAGCAGGTCCGTCCGTCTGGCTTTGGCCTCCACGTCCAGCTGGACCTCTGAAGTGTTTCAAAAGGCTGAAAGTATTCTGCAAGAAAGTTGATTCAGTCCAATGACATCTAAGAGGTCTGATTGATAACCATGTTGATTATATGAAGTCGAACAAGCTGGTCGTTTCTTTTCTGGGCTGTTTTGGTCGCTGCTCATGTTGAAGCCACGAGGAAGCAGCAGTTCGGCAGCGTCTAGCTTCTGTCATTCGACGTAGTTCAGGTTGGAACAGGAAACGTGGAGCGACTCGGCGTCTTGAACGTCACCTTGAGCCTCACACGGTTCAGACTCTTCAAAATGAATAAATCCAGTCTCAGGAAACGAACCAGGGTCTTCACCGCCGCACCACGTTGACGTCCTCGTCACCTTTACAGTTGTGTCTTGTTCCATAGGTGGATGTTCTGATTAGTTAGCTAACAGGGTTTCATTGTCACATTGAAGATTGGCACTACATCAATTTGGCACATATGTAATAAAACCAAGACCAGGCTTTAGTCACGCTGAAAGATCTACCTGGTGGTGTTGCTTTGCAGTGTGTGTGTGTGTGTGTGTGTGTGTGTGTGTCAGCCTGCATGACTAAGGTGTGATTCGGCCAGTCTTATCACAGCCGGCTCCTTATCAGAGCTTCTCAAACTAAATGATCCCGCTACGTGCCGGGTGGCCTGACTCTTCATCACGGCCGGCTGCAGCTTCTGACTGGAAGCAAACGTTTCCACGCTTGTTTGTGTGTCGAGTGAGTTTGAAACCCGTCAGCTTCCCGCCGTGTGGTTGAAGACGTGTGTCCGTCAGCAGTCTGGAGCCTCCTGTCAGAAATCAAAGTGAAATTTAGTTGTTACTCTGTCGCGCACGTGGAGGCGTTGAAGGCATCATATTATTACAGGGGTGTAACAAACACAGTCACAGTGTAGTTTCACCCTGGGAGCAACATGATGTGCAGGTGAGATGTTCATTACTCTTACAGGATTACTGTGTACTTTTCCATCTGTGTGTGTGTGTGTGTGTGTGTGTGTTTACAGTCGATGCGTCTACTCCATCTTCCTTATCTTCCTCATCTTCAGTCCAGTTTCATTGGCTTCTTTAGATTTTAGTCGCTTGTTCAAATCCCAAAACCAGCGATGGAATGAAACAATAATAATAATAAAAACATTAGTTCTTTATTTATGGTCTTAAATTAAATTCCAGGTAGCATGAAAAGGCTCTTAAAATGTCTTGAATTTGTCTTTCTGAGGATGTGAGTGACTCTGAGGGTCTTATTGGAGTCTTCTGGTCTTCTGGTCTTCTGGTCTTCTGGTCTTCTGGTCGTTCTCCATCTGAACTCCGTCTGACTCATTTTGTGCCTCGGACATTTGTGATGACCTGCGATAGGGAAACATGAGGCGAGGCTGCTGTACTGATAACTCCTGCTCCACTCTGAGCGGTGGATGGATGACATCACCCCCCCCAGGTCTGACCTCACCTGCCCGGGTGTGGGGAGGGGGCGGGGTTAAGGCTGTTTGTGCATCGTAAACCTTTGACCTTCCCTTTATGGGCCTGACAGCGTTGGGACACCTGGTACACACATTCCCGATAAGAGCCGCTAATATCCAACCTACATATTCTGACCTGGGAACGCCGGCAGGCACTGATCTGATGTTCTACAATGCACACACACACACACACACACACACACACACACGGCCTTTCAGATTGGACAGCATGATACAGAATACATCCAGCGGTTGCAGTATCATTTCTAGGTCTTTTTCCCGTCGAGCTGCCGTCAGTTTGCAGCTTATCGCAGCAGCGTCCTCTTATCAGCGTTTCTGGGCTTGGGCAAGGTGTGTCTACCTGACATTTCTCTAAGTCACATGACGTTACTGCACCTTTTGTGATTCAGATATTGCATTCCTTCCTGTCGCAATATCAGTGTATGTTAAATATGTGGACTTGGTTTTTCCAGTATGTCCATTTTGAAAAAGAAAACAATGAAAACTCGCTGAGTTCTTTGTTACGGGGCTGTGAGCGTCTTAGCAAGTAATGTAATAGTAATAAGTGTTTGACTGTCGTGGATACAGACACCTCTACTCTTTTATTGTCGTCTTTTATTGAGTTTATAGTCTTGCAGCTCTGACCAGATGAAGTGAATAAACGTATCTATTGAAGAAACACAAAACAAAAAACGTTGCGACCGTATCCTAGTTTTTACCTCCTCAGATATTCGGCCGGATACAGTCCACAAAATATACAAAATCCCCAAAAAACATTCTGACTATCAACTACGACTCTGCAATTGTACTTCATAGAGCTTCATAATTCAAAGTGTTTTTTGGACTTGTGTCATTGCAGGTATCTTAGTAGTACAGCAGAGTCTTTGTCAGTGGCTGTCTATGGGGAAATTACTTTTTGAGTATTTTAGGCTGCAATACCACCGTCAGCCACCGCGTCAGATTGGCCTCAAGGCTTCATCTGACACCCGGGGGTGTCCCACTAGAGCCACCGTACAAATGTATACAGTCCAGGTTCTCTAAGGCACTTTGGGTGAAGTTGTCCACCAAATGTGGGATATCATGTGACCTGCAATCAGAACCAAACAGAACCAGAAATGGATTTTGTGCTCTCAGTCATTTGGTAAGAGTAGACCCCTCCCCACCCCATCTCATCTTGAAGGGCTGACAGTCGAGTGTGTGTGTGTGTGTGTGTGTGTGTGTGTGTGTGTGTGTGTGTTAGAGTGAGTGTGTGCCACTGCAGGCTGCCGGCAAATGCGGCGATGACTCATGCTCCACACACACACACACACACACACACACATATATACAAACACACACATATACATACACCAGTTTTCTTGCTTTCACAAACACACACACACACACACACACACACACAGCACCATCTGTTTGACAAGCAGCCTGAACCGCGGTGTGAGGCGGGAGCTGAGGCAGCATCTCCCCTCGCTCCGGCCCGCTAGGATGTGGCGTCGTCGCACGGCAGCACACCCCGACGACCTGTCGTCAACGGAGACCGCCGGGAAACTGTGACCGTGGAAACGGGATGTACGAGAGATGTCGGATTACAAAAGGCAAGAGGGTGATCCACCCCCCCCACCCTCGACGCTCCTCCTCCATCTCTCTGAATGTGAAGATGTAGTCTCGGCCGGTGGCTGGTCTGGCGAGGAATGGGGTTTGTTTTGGTTGGTGGGCTGGAGCAGGAGGGGGGGGGGGGGGGGGGGTATGAGACAAAGCCACAAGCAGAAGTTGAAGCTATCCTGCCGTACAGCCGTGTGTTGGTGGTGGTGGTGGTGGTGGTGGTCAGGCCTCCATCTCTCTGGGTCTGTCGTGTATAATCATAGATGAGTAATGTTACATTCTGAATCACTCCTCAGGGCTCAGGGAAGACGGATGGAGCCGCCCTGCAATTATTACGAGTATCTCTTCTGTTGTTTGCTCAAACGTTTCTTAAAGGAACACAGAGACCAATCAGCTTCTTCGTCAGTTTGAACTGTGTGTCCAGTGTTTCGTGCTGCAGGGCTTTTCAGATGATGCTAAGCTAGCATGCACTATCCACTCAACATAGTGCTAAAGAGTTAGCATGCATCGTAGCAAAACACATAGAAACTGAACACACAGAAGTCAACCTGCTACCAACCTTCAACAGGAAACTGATGGAAGAGTTTATGTGTGAAACTCTCTCTGACACAATTTCCATCTTTTGCTACAGATTGCTTTGAGTTGCCTACCAGAAGATAAGAGACATGGATTGATACATATTTGAGAAGCTAAATATCAAATTTCATCAATATCTACAGATATTTAGACATCTAGAGGAAGAAGGGAAGGGGTCTGAACCCCGTAGATCTACAGCTGTTCCTCCATAAAACTCTTGAAGCATTATTATTGTATTCCCTGTCTCGGTCTTGAATAGGACTTTCTCTGGTCTCGGTCTTGAGTTGGCCTTGACCCTCTTTAGACCTGGCCTTGGAATTAACTGGGACTCGACTAAGATGGTTTTGACTACAGCCTTGAAGGAAGTTGTGTCACGTTCATTTGACCAGCCGGATTTGGTTTTAGAACAGCAAAGAACCTCCAAACGACGGTTCCCTGCACCAGCGGCTGGGTGATGAGAGGAAAGTAGAACCGTTTACAGCTTCCTGTCTGGGTTTGGGACAACAAATCCACTGCTGCTCAGTAAAACTAGAACATTTGCAGACCTACTGGGCTCATGAATCTCTCCACTGGCATCAAGCTACAAGACGCTGTTTGTCTTAGTTCCTGAAAAGTTGACATTTTGGAGATAAGAGGTTTTCTCCCGAGAGTGACTGTATGAGATGTGGTCAACTGCAATTGTGTGTGTGTGTGTGTGTGTGTGTGTGTGTGTGTGTGTGTGTACATAGATTTAGGTGCTGGCCTGTGTGTGTCGGGCTGGTAGATAGCATCGGCTGATATTTGCCTTTTCTTATCAGAGATGTTTGCATCGGAACAAATCCAGAGACGTATCGGTGCTTTTCAGCAATGATAAACTCAACAAGTATATGTAATGTGAGTCGATCAATTGATTATAACAGTGTGTGTGTGTGTGTGTGTGTGTGTGTGTGTGTGTGTGTGTGTGTGTGTGTGCTCTTCCCATATGGCTTCCCAGATGGCTTTTAGTTCATCTGTTGAAGGCCGAGGCCGACCTGGAAGTCAGTGATTAACATCAATGTGTCCAATTCCATCAGCACTCCACCAAAAATCAATCAATAACATTTAGAATTGATCTTGTACTGTTTTCATTTAAGCTTCTTCTAAATAAATCATGATCCGTCTCTCTCTTTGAAGTTCAATATCACAGTCGCCCAAAATGCAATCTAAGGGTTCCCACTTCCTGTTTGTGTATGTGTTCATAACTGATTGCCTTTATATGTCTAAATATCTGTAGGTATTGATGATATTTGATATTTAGCGTCTCAAATATGTGACAATTCATGTCACTTATCTTCTGGTAGGCAACTAAAACAAATTGCGCCGTGTTGAATGTTCCAGCTTGGCTGCTTGTTGATCCACTTCAGATCAGAAATGTCCTGATAGTTTCGGTCCTAAGAGATAGTTGGAGCAGAAACCAGACCTGGAACAGAAACTCTGATGGATACTGGTCCTGGAGATGCTGCTGGACAGGAGTTTGATTAGCAAGAAGGTGCAGGAGCCTTTAACACTAGCTAACATAGCGACTGTGGCTCAGTGGAGCAGGCTGTGATTTTATCCGTCCTTGCAGAAATAAAATGTAAGGGAACCCAAACTGTCGAAAGATCAAATGTCCACCGGGACGCTTATGACGCAAAAACCAGAAGACCTTCCTACATGAAGTGCTGAGGTGACAAAAAGGTGTGAGACCAGATGTGTGGGTCTGCACCGTCATGCACCTCTTTTATTTACACATTTACCTTTATTGGAAAGTTGAGGGGGGGTCAAACATGACAGTTACATGGTACATGGACAGTATTTTCTTGACCACTATTTTAATGTGTGTACGAGACCTTCTGAATGATTTGTCTTGGTTTCCTTTTGATCTTGCCAAGCCTTCATACAAGGACGTTATGATGCAGATGTGACCAAGTTGTTCACTGAGAGACAAAAACAAGTAAAGCAACATGGTCTGTTTTCCAAATCGGCCGGCCTGGTGAAAGAACCACCGTGTCTAAATAGAAAACCCTGGATGTGACCAGTGGATGTTCTCCCTGACCTTCATCTGGCCAACATAGATGTTTCCTATTCCTGTTTTTACTGCTGGGAATGTTTTGAGACATTTCACTGGAAACAACTGAAGGCTGACTCTTTGTCCCAAGTTGTAAACTACAAATCTCTAGCCTGCAAACTAGAAGAAAGTGTTGTTTGAACTGTCACTAATAATATCTGTAATGTGAAGCAGACAGAAGTCTTCAGCTGCAGCAACTATAGAGTCATCAACTACAGGAGCATGAAGCTCCGTCTTGATTGGCTGAGACAGCGGACTGCTGACTCAATAAATCAATACATCAGTAGTATGTTTTAAGTTATTGGGATTCTTTGACTCCAACATCATAATTGGCGGTTAGTAAAGTTTATGGAGCGTTTTACACAAACAAGATCGTTTTCATTTTGTTTCATCATGTGGCCGTTTGTGAAGCTCTTTGAAACTGTAGGACACGAAAACCTTTCGTCTTAATGGTCTGAATGCTGTTTCAGAGGTTTCTCCACCCTGCCGAGAAGATGTGGGAAACATTTTGGGGGATTTCTTTAGCATGAACATGGTCAGATTTAAAACTAGCGAACATTGTCTATCAGCAGCTTCAGTCCAGGAGCATCAGTCTCGGTATCGGGCTTCAACCCCCTCGTCGCCATGCTAACTGACCTGTTGTCCTCTGGTCCGTTGCAGTGACAGCTACATCGTGCGAGTCAAAGCGGTGGTGATGACCAGAGACGAGTCGAGCGGCGGCTGGCTGGCCCAGGACGGCTGCCTCAGCAGAGTGGGCGTCTGCAAGGTGCTGTCAGCCGAACTCCTGGGACGCAACGCCTTCCTCATCCACGGAGAACGCCTCAAAGACAAGCAGGTCGGGCAGCGGCGTTCGGAGTCTCAGGGGCAGTTAGGAGGTTTTTACTGTCCCACAGCACAACATGACCATGATATACCTGCAGGGGTTGATAGGGTTGATGACCAATACCTTTCTAAATTCACTTTCCTGCCCGTCTCAGCTAAAAACATCATCAACATGACAAGAAGGGTTTAAGGTTTTCTGAGACAACCCCGACTTTGACCGACTTCATGAATTATTATCTTATTATGTTGTTTTAGTTTTGGATGAGTGCCAACAGCAACTGAATTTGAAGTGCATTCATTTGATTGGTTGATGCTTTAATTGAATCATTGTATATGAAGTTATTGAGCCTAGTGCAGCTTTAAAGGAACATCAGGATCAGTACCGCCCCACAGCACAGACGACCATAATATACCTGCAGGGGTTGATAGGGTGGTTGAGATTTCTGCATGGTTATATTTGACCTCTTCACTAGATGCTTCTCTTGGCTCTCTGCTCCCATTGGCTAGCTTACTGCTCTACATTGGGAAAATGTGATTTCTTGATCCACCGTAACTCAGGGGGATGGGGGAGATAAGTCCTATCAGTGTTGTTGCAATCCCTATTGGTCGCCGATAGAGGTTGATCAAAGTCACGGATTACTTGATGCTTCTTCATCTTCATTTATAACCTCGTCTTGTTCCTCAGGTGATTCTGGAGTGCTTCCTGAAGAAGGACCTGGTCTACACCAAGGCCACGCCCACCTTTCACCACTGGAAGGTGGACAACAAAAAGTGTGGCCTGACCTTCCAGAGCCCGGCCGACGCCCGAGCCTTCGACCGCGGAGTGAGGAAGGCCATGGAGGACCTAACGGAAGGCATGTAGAGGTTCAGAGTCTTTCAGTATCGTGGTAGTAGCAGCGAGACGAAGTTCAAATCAAATCAAATCAAATCACATTTATTTGTACAGCCGTTAATCACCGTTACAGTCTCTAAGGCTTCACAGCACCAACATGTGAAAATAATAAATGATTAGTACACGACATCCCCCAGCCTTAGACCCTCACAGAGGACAAGGAAAAACTCCCACAAAACCTTATTGGAAAAATTGGGAGAAACTACTACTTGGGAGGGGCTACTCAGAGAGGGAGGGGCTACTCAGAGAGGGATCCCCCTACCAGGACGGTTGGGCTGCAATAGATGCCGAGTTTGGGCAAGCAGAGTAAACACAATATATGAAAGTTCATTTTGGTGGGAAATCCACATCTGATGGGGCATCACAGCAACGGCAACTCAGTCAGCGTCATCATAGGACTAGGGGACCACGCAGACGCCAACTCTGCCGGGCTGCAGCCTGGAACAGATAGGAGACTCACACACACACACACACACACACACACACACTCGCACTCGCACTCACACAGACAAACATGACCAGCATCAGTGGACAGCAGCAAGTAGACCAGAACAATAGGACCTGTAGACAGGATGCTAATATCCATCGGCAGGACCCTGAGCTAGGATGAGCTAACTGGTCTAGCCTTACTCTGAGACGAGACTGGGCCTAGCCTTACTAGACTAGCCTTACTAGGCTAGCCTTACTCTGAGACGAGACTGGGCCTAGCCTTACTAGACTAGCCTTACTAGACTAGCCTTAGTAGACTAGCCTTACTCTGAGACGAGACTGAGCCACTCCCTCGAGGCTGGTCAAATGACAGAGAGAATAAATGGGTTTTTATCCTTGACTTAAAGACTTGATAGAGCCTCTCTGACTGAGGCAGCAGACTGTTCCATAGATAGGGAGCCCGGTAAGAAAAGGCTCTGGTACCTGCAGGTTTATTTTTGACTGCTGGGATAGACAGGTAGCCAGCGTCCTGAGATCTAAGGGGGCGTGGTGGTTTATATGGTTTAATCAAATCGGATAAATAGGACGGTGCCATCCCATGTAATGATTTATATGCAAGTAAAAGCACCTTAAAGTCACACCTGGCCTGAATTAGTAGCCAGTGTAATGAGGATAGAATGGGAGTTATATGGTCGAATTTCCTAGTTTTGGTCAGGATTCTGGCAGCAGCATTCTGAACCAATTGTAGTTTTTTAGTTCTCCCAGTAGGTAAGCCCGAAAAAAGGACATTGCAATAATCGATTCTGGATGATACGAAGGCATGTACTAAAATTTCTGCGTCTGCCTCTGTTAGCATGGGTCGAATTTTGGCAATATTACGAAGATGATGAAACGCTGTTTTAGTGATCTCCTTAATGTGCAACTCGAATGAGAGGGTAGGGTCGAATTTTACCCCAAGGTTTTTAACGTATGGGCACTGGGAGATTACACAACTATCAAAATTGAGAGTAGTATTCTCAAATAAGTGTCTGTGTCTAGCTGGTCCCACAATCAGCATCTCAGTTTTGCTGCCATTAAGAAGTAGGAAGTTTAGGGACATCCAATATTCGACCTCTGCTAGGCAAGGCCTCTAGTTTTTGGAATTGGGTGTTGTTGGTTGGTTTGACTGGTATGTAAATTTGGGTGTCATCGGCGTAGCAATGGAAGTTAATGCCAAATTTGCGAATGATGCCACCAAGTGGTAGCATATAGATAGAGAATAGCAGTGGTCCTAGGACAGAGCCTTGTGGGACACCAAAGTCCATATTGCAACACTCTGAGGTCATGTTGTTGTGAAAGACGCAATCTATCAAGTAGGTAAGACCTAAACCAAGAAAGGGCTGATCCCCAGATACCAATATAAAGTTCACTGTTGACCGCTACTGCTACTGATTGTGACTGGAACCGGTCCATCCCTACTAATCCCCTTCGCTCTGCCCTCCAGGGTCGACCACCTCCTCATCCACCCTCCAGAACGAGGCGGAGCTGGGCGATGACGACGTTTTCACGGTGAGATGCTCCTCAGGACGTTAAAACACTCGATGCCTTGAATGTCCGAGGACAGGGAGGTACGCGGTCGCGGCGTACCTCAATGACGCGTGAAACCAAACAGTCACATACTCTTCAAAGCAACATGGAGCTAAAAAGGTTCCTGCTGAGAAGGTTTCAAAACGACTAGTATTTCCAATTTCTGAGGTGTAATGCAGGATTGTCCCCTAAAGCATCGTTGTTGTTGTTGTTGCTCAGGAAGAGATGGTGCTTCTGTTGTTTAGGGGTGAGGGCCTGGAGGGGAGGGGTCAGGTACCTGGAGGGGAGGGGTCAGGTACCTGGAGGGGTTTGACCAGACTAGACCCACCACACACACACACACACACACACACACACCTCCTGCTTTGGTTTTGTTGCCGACAGAGGAGATGAGGAGCAGCAGGCGGAGGTCAGTCTGATCTCCTCTTTCTCCTCCTTCCTTCTCTCCTCTCCTCAGCCAATACTTTCTATCCATTGGGCTAGCTCTTTCCTTCCCAGCATGCATTGCCCCACTCTGTTACTGGGATACCAGGCCCCTACCAGTGTCTGGGAGTGTGTAATGTAATAACGTGCTCCTCTGTTGCTCCCTGCAGGGCAATTGATCTTTTCTGTTGCCCCCCCCGTCCATGGGGAGGTCAGAGGTCAAGGTCAGCTACAAGGTCAGCCGGTAGGGCTCAAGGACACTTCAGCAGGCTGGAACTAGACGGTCTTTCAGAAATCCAGAAATTTTCTTTTTCACACCTAGAAGGATATTGGATTTCTCTAATGACGGAAATTGATTATATCTCAATCAGTTTTTTTCGGGTTTTTATAATAATATAAAAAGATTATAATATAGTATAATAATAATAATATTTATTTCTATGGCACTTTTCAAAACTACAAAGTGCTTCATAAAGAGAATGATTATAAAACGGTGAAAAGACGGATAAAACTAAAATGGAATAAACAGATATCACGCAAGGCAACAAGAATAAAATGAGTAAAAGATTAGAGAAAGACTTTGTGATGAAAGTGCGTTTTAAGAGGTGATTTAAGGTCGCCGAGGGAAATGTGAGAAGGAAATGTGTTTTGGAAAGATTCCTAAACCAGGTTTCCTGCTGCTCGGGGCTCCACTCCTCACTCAGAGCCAAACTGAGAAAAACCTTGAATTAGCGCTCAAAAAAAACGTGAAGAAGAAGAAAGTGTGTCCGTGTGTTTCTGTACATATCACAACATTCAGCTGCAAAAACCTCGTAGTGGATCTGACTCCACCTACTGTAGACCCGGTCTGATGGGAAGACCAGGTCCTGCTCTCGCGTTTTCGTCTTTCCGATGGCTTCAAAGAAGACGGGGGAAAGGGCCGAGCGAGTTGTTTCCACAGGATGTCCAGTCTGGGGGAGGAGAGGAGGAGAGGAGGGGAGGAGGAGAGGAGGAGAGGAGGAGAGGAGGAGAGGAGGAGGAGAGGAGGGCCTGTCGGTGATCCGTCTCCGGCGGCCTGTTTACATAGCTGGCCTCACTTAGAGGAGAGGACCGGTCCTGCTCGGGGGAGCGAGGCTCAACCGGCCCGGTTGTAGATCCATCCCATCCATCCTGTCTGTTAGCTTGGAACCATGCTTCCTTTTCCCTCAGGCGGAGTGAGGAGGAGGAGGAGGAGGAGGAGGAGGGGGGGGGGGGGGGGGAGGAGGAGGAGGAGCAGGAGGAGGAGGAGGAGGAGCAGGTCACACTGGAGAAGTGAGGAAAGGTCTTTTGAATAAAAAGCCTGGAGTCCCCAAAGCGCCGAGGAGGCTCAGAGGACAACGATGAACAACCTCTACCCCCCCGAGGATGTAGACCAATATTAGTCAAGAGTAAATAAGACACTCCCTCCCATGATGCAATGCTTCCTCTCCTCTGGACGCTCCTGAACAACCAGAGAGATTTGGACGGACCGGTGGAATGTGTCCGTCCGGAGGGGAAGTGGCGCTGGGGATTATGGGGGTTTGGAGTTTTGATATACAGAAGAACTAGATGCAGCCGTCGTTGTCCTTCCCTACAGGCAGCCTACAGCCTGTTTACATTGTGTGGTGCATTCTGGGTATTTGTATTCTGGGTAGGTGAATCAAGAGCCGTCAGTCGGCTTCGCCAGTCGCTAGTTCAGCCAATCAGATGTAAAGTAACAGCAGCATCAAGTCTGTAGTCTGCAAATAAAGGGTAATCATGGATGGTCTGTTGCTCAATTCTGATCCGTTAGATTATTTAACGAGGACAGTGAAACCTAAAACCCTGATAGGATCGACGCTAAGATGCTATTGCTTTACGGCACCAAACAGGAAGAGGTTCTGTTCTTCCAGCGCTAACGGAGATAAAGATAAAGAGTTTATGGAGACGGCAGATGGAGGAAGGAGAGAAAGGAAGATGGAGGAATCACTTCAACATGTTGATCCTCTTCAGGAAAGACAAAGACGCCAGGGAGGGGGAGGGGGGACAGGAAGCAACAGGGCTGATGGGAAATGTAGTCTTAATGTGGAGAAACACTAGTCACAATACCACTGGTGTAGATAGAGGAGACCAGTCGTCTCCATCGTGGTTTCATTGGTTTACGGTAGTTTATTGTTGAAATGCATGCTGGGATCCCTTAAGGCAGCAGTAAATTTACAGCGAAGTCGAACTTGCCCAAAATAGAAACACAGTCGAACACACACACACACCAGATGCTTTCTGGGCCGTGATATGTTGGTTCAACCAGACCAGCAGATGATGACGATCTCCACAGAGCTGAGGAGGAATGTGTCTCCTCCAGCCGTCCAGCAGCTCCTGGTCAGACCTGACCAGCGTCTGGGTTTGGGTTTCTACTCCGTCAGACTGCTGGCCTCCAAACGTACATGTGAAGAGATTTGTAAGATATGAACAAAGTCGCACCTTCCAGTGGACAGTAAAATGATACCAGTTTGAAAGAGCAGAGCGTCAGGCTGCCCCGTCAAGCCCTAAGTGTCGTCTGATTCCCCTTGATGCTGACATCCTTCTTCAGTACAAACTCAAAGTGTATCTTAAATCTTATACTAAAGTCAGCTCAACAGACTCAGAAGCTCAAGAGACAAAAAGACGCCAAACAGAATTAGAAATGTACTGAAGGAACTCCCAGTGAAATGTCATCAGTGTCAACAAACACATTTTTTTGTTTGTTTTCTGAAAGTGTATTGATAAAAATATGACAGCTTGTTCTGTGATGACTGCACTAACCTGGTTGTTTTAGCTGGACCACCATTGTACAGTTTTCTGGGGTGTCTGGCAAAGCATTATGGGATACGAGTTAGCTCACAAAGCTAGAAGCCCCACATGAAAGCGGCGGCCCATGTCAACCCCGGGGATGACGCAACCCACCACACGTCTGACCGAGGCTGGGATTCATTTAACGTAGCCTCAATAAAACGAGACTTCAGAGACGTTTCTGCCGCGCTTTTGTTCTGGAAGGCTTTTCTGTTTCCCCTCGCTGTCGTGTAATTGCATACAGAAGTTGGGAGATTCTGAGTGGAAGCCACAACGTCCTCTTACCTCCGTGAAGAACCAGGTGGGCTCGGAGCATCCACCAGACCAGTTGAGGGTCCAATCTGCACCACATGGATAATACAGATACCGAGCCATGCGACACGTGTGACTTGTATTTGGAATCGGTTGTCAGCGTTGCCATGACAACAGCATCATTCACCAGAAAGCCAAACAGAGATTGGTTTGGTGTTCAGTCAGCCTCAGACTTCACCAACATCAGTCGTGTGTCTTGATCAGGACACATCTTAGTTCATGATCTGTGTGCTGAACTGAAACCTTTAAAAGTTTTATTTTCATGTTTTGTTTTGGCGACTGGGATCCCGAGCCCCGTCTGCTCTCCACGCCAGTTAAATGCTTACAGTTCAAACTGGTTTGTCATCAATAGGTTTACATGGAACAAAGACAAACTTTCAATCCAGATCTCATGAATCTTTTAGATCACACATTTCAACATTAGATCATTCTGCTTATTCCAGGCAGGAATGAGGAGACTTTTACTTTGAAAACACACACACACTACCCATCAGCCTCTTTGTGACTACAGATGATTTTTTTTAGCCCCTACCACTATAAAAATTGCCCATCCTGACTCTAGTTTGTTGCTCTCAGGTGGAACTTCAGACTGAATTAGCAGAACATGTCTGAAGGTGAAGACTCTGAGGACCAGAACCTCCAGAGGATCTTCAGGTCTGAACTGTGTTGTGGTTTATCTTGGAGGTCGAGTCCTTTAAGGGTGAAGGAGCTAGAAATCTACTCCCATAAAGTTTCAGGGATGTTTAGATCTGCCGCCTGGAGAAGCCGTGGAAGGAGTCGGACTTCTTCTTGGTGTTTGTGAAACCTCGGTGGTCACGGAGTCGTCGTGATGGCTTCATATCGTCACGTTGCTTTGAAAACTCTCATAAAAGTGGTGATTTCCAGACCTCAAGTTAATATGACTCACCTGTGTAGCTGCCTGTACTTTACTGTAAATAAATACTGTAAAAAAAATAATAAAACATTTTTTTTTTTAAAAGGCAGCAAAGTTGCCAAAAATTCTGTGAAATAATAATAATAAATAATAAATCACAATGAAATGACTTTTTCACCTTGTTGGCTTATTTTCCATGTCATAATATACACCTGTTTAACAATAAATGCCCCAAAACGTACAATTACTTCCTATAAAACAGTGTATTTCTAGTGGTTACTTCATGGTGTACCAGTAGGTGTACATAAAATATCTGAACTAATAATATTACACCTATATTATCTATATTTCTATGTTATCTATATTATCTATATTTTAAAGGATGTATTCAGTTTTTTAGCTGGATGAACTGGATGAATATTTTTATGTTTAATACCCATGAAACAAATCTGTTTTCAGGGGAAGGGTAGTTACTGTGGTACCTTTGAGGTCAAGTAAATGTTTTATTTCTGCAGTTAATCTGTATGAAACTCCTTAATGAACTCCTTGAAACAGGATGTTGGGGGCGGGACATAAACACCGGAGGGATCGACAGTGTGAACCAATATCTGCTAGGGAGAGAAAGGCAGTTTGATTGGACGAGAGGGGTGGAGGGGCGGGACTGATCAAAAATCTGTGATAATATCGGATGACATTTTTCTGTACGCCTACTGGTACGCCGTGACGTCACCACTAACAACACACTGGTTCCTCTTCCCTCCAGAACGCCACCGACAGCTCCTCCAACTCCTCCCAGAAGAAGGAGCCGTCCATGCAGACGTTGGCCCCGCCCAGCTTCTGTGAGCCCCGCCGGCACCACTGCATCCTGGGACATTTCTATGACCAGCACCGGCCCTCTGACCACTACTTCCTGGACCAGGTGGGTCTTTCAATTCATGTTGACACAATGACCAGGTAGATGTGGGAAATCCACCGTTGGTCTCCGTAGCCGTTGTCGGTTTTGCTATGCTGACCTCATGACCTCTGACCTCATGACCTCAGGACGAAGCGTTTGACGCGTTGAACTGTTTTCCTCCCCGCAGTCGATGCCCATGTTCCCTCGCCACGTCAGCTTCCAGGTGGAGGAGGAAGAGATCGTTCGCATCAACCCCCGCGAGCGCACCTGGCTGACGGGCTACGAGGACTACCGCCACGCCGCCGCCACGCGGGACAAGCTCGCCCGGCCCGACGACCCCGACGCCTACGTGCACTTCGCCAAGAGCGAGCCGCCCAAGCACGACTACACCTACCCGTACCCGCCGGCCCGCGACGCCAAGCTCGGCGGGGCGGTGGTGACGGCCCAGCCCCGCGCCGGCGAGCGCTCGCGCTGCGTCTACTGTCAGGACATGTTCAACCACGAGGACAACGGGCGGGGGGCGCTGCCAGGAAGCCCCCGACCCCGTCCGGACCTGCATCCGGCGGGTCAGCTTCATGTGGTGCGCCGACAGCCTGCTGTACCACTGCATGTCGGACCCGGAGGGGGACTACTCGGACCCCTGCTCCTGCGACGCCGGAGACGAGCGCTTCTGCCTCCGCTGGCTGGCGCTGCTCGGCCTGTCGCTGCTGGCGCCCTGCATGTGCTGCTACGCCCCGCTCAGGGCCTGCTACCGCTGCGGGGTGGCCTGCCGCTGCTGTGGCGGGAAACACAAGGCCGTGGGCTGACAGGCCACGCCCCCTCCACGCAGAGAGACCGCAGAGACTCGGGTTTTCTTTTTCGTTGTCGTTTCCCCGACGGAGGGGTTCTGGAAGTTTGTCTGGACTGATGGGGAAAAAAAGCTCCCCGGTTTGTTTTCGTTTTATTTTCCAGTTTCTTGTGTTCTGGGGAGCCGAACAATGAATTTAATTTCTATATAAATATATAAATATATAAACAGGTACTTTATATTTTTACACTCATGTGTTTTAAAGGCTTGAATATGTCATTTTTCATAGTGTTGTGTGAGGTCAGTATGAGCGTTGTGTTTCCAGCTCCCCTGCAGGCTGCAACCATCTCCCAGTGGATTGAGATCATTTCACTTACCAGGTTTTCTGGCGTCAAGTGGCACCATCTTGACACTTGATGCTTTTTCAAAATATTGTCACTTGAAAACAAGAGAATCTGCATTAGAAACAAATGACATTTTCTCACCTCATTCACAGACTTTTCATTTATTTTAAGAGAAATATCATTTTAACACTCAACACACTAATCCACTGGTTGAGGTGTTGCGCGGTGCAGGTGGAGCTGCTTCCCTGGTGTTCAGCAGAGGCAAATCAAACATAAAACCAGTTGTACTGACCAGTAGGACCAGCAGGGGGTTATTCCAGGAGTGTCTTCAGGAGAATATTCCAGGAAGCAGTAAAATGTGGAAAAATCTCCATGTCCTGGATTTGGATCCGTACAACCGACAGTTTCAGATCAGTCAAACACGTTTTATTGTTTAAAGGCTATTTGTGCAGTCGTACCTGCTGGAATACCTCGCTGGTCTGATCCGTCTCTACTGGTCTGTTTTTACTGGTTTGTGGTTCTGATGAAGAGGAGAGACGGACTTCGGTTTTTTAAAATGATGTTAAGAGGAACAAACCCCCAGAATCACCAGAGCTACTAGAGGACCTGACAGAGACACTGCTGTGTGTGTGTGTGTGTGTGTGTGTGTGTGTGTGTGTGTGTGTGTGTGTGTGTGTGTGTGTGTGTGTGTGTGTGTGTGTGTGTGTGTGTGTGTGAGTGACCGTCTGAACAGAATAAGGGCTGGTATCAAAAAAAAGGTTTTGGTATCAATATCGACTTCAAGGCATCAAGAGAGTTTAAACGCTTCAAAACATTTGATTCTTCCAACTAGAACTCAACTCGTGAATCTTTTACTCACATTTGTACTAATTCTCCATTATTTTATTGAGAAAATGAATTCAGGTTGTCTGATTGTTTCAGAAAATCCATTTAGCGTTCACTAATGTACCAAACATAAAAACATAAACATAGAAAAGGTCTAAAGAACGAACTGGAACTGGAACCAGAAATGTTGGAACATTTTGTGAAATGAGCACGTAAACATCAGCCACCAGGAAGGGACCAGGAGGAGGAGCCACGACTAGAAACAGGAAGTAGTTTGATGCGATCGGGGGGGGGGGGGGGGGGGCGGATGGCCGGGGACATTTACCTTCAACTCCGACGACGAGGGAAGTTTTCATTTTGATTAAACCTCAACCATAACCATAACCTTAGCCTGGTTGTTTTAGTTAGCCGTTAGCTTTAGCTAGCCGTTAGCTAACCTTTTCATGTCATAAACAGTCCTTGGAGTCCTTTCATGGTGGAGGAGCGTGATCTCCACATCACTTCATCTGCGTTTCAGAGTTCGTGCTCATTTCATGAAATCTTGTCAGACTCTTTCTTCATAACGGAGTCGACTGAAGCCAAAACAACCCAATAAGCTGCCGCAGGTCTTTATGGTCACGGGAAGCTAAACCTCCGTCCTTACCAAGCCTTGTGATGGACGCTTCATTTCAGTAAAGTTTCACCGTGTTGAGGAGTAACGGACCGGGTGGGTCGTAAACAGCCATGACGGAAAGGGTTTCTGTCCTCTGTCTTTTCAGGTGGACGTTCGTTTGCCGCCACGTCGTCCACGGTGCTTCAGGTTTTATTTCTTGTCAGACGTTTCTCATCAAGGCCACAGTTTGACCTCTGACTCAAAGAGGTTAACGTTCAAACCACTTTAAGGGATAGTTCAGGGTTTAATAAGCCTCTTTTGGTTCATCATGACCTGACCTAAGAAGCACTTGCCCCTGTGTGGTTGTTGAGGTATCAGAAGCAGGCAGTGTTAGCATTTGTTAGCATTTGTTAGCAATGCTAGCACTAGTCGATGGGACAGAACCTTTCAAGTAGTTTTCTGATTATTTCACAGCACACTTTACCACCTAAAAAGACTTAAATGTGTTTTGTTTCCAGATAATATTTTCAAATTGAACCAGGTTAGTCCTACTGAGATTAAGAATCTCTTTTCCAAGCATCAAGACAAACGTAAGTGCTG
The DNA here is from genome assembly GCA_034670385.1 of Hoplostethus mediterraneus. Taxonomy (NCBI): domain Eukaryota; kingdom Metazoa; phylum Chordata; class Actinopteri; order Trachichthyiformes; family Trachichthyidae; genus Hoplostethus; species Hoplostethus mediterraneus. Next base: position 645,161 of record JAXDDW010000048.1, on the reverse strand, counting down.
CAGACCAACAACCTACAAGAATGTATAACATCAAGTCAAATAAAAGAAATAGCAAGGAAAAACAAAATCACGCTCATTGGGCTGAAGTTCATACCACACCACCACCACGAGCAGGAGGTGGAGGTGGAGGATTCAGCCCCGAGCCGACATGGACAAAGAGATGAAAGTGATTCTGGGGTTTGGCACCGACAGAATAAACTCCACCTGGATCCCATTTTCCCATCATTCTCCATCATACCAAACCAATCTGATGAAAACCTCATCAGTTGCTTCACTATAGAGCTCCTGACGTCCTGCCGTAGCTCCAACAGCGCTAACGGGCTTTTGTCTTTTTCCACATTGTCACTCTGTAATGGGACGTGTATATTTCATGTTCAGTTTATCCATGACCCGACAACTTTCACTATTTATTATTACTTAACACATTGGTGCATGAAGACAGGCAGCTGGAACCGGCTGCAAAGAGGAAACAAGGAAGTGCTAAAGCAACGGCCGAGGCAGCATCAAATCTGTAGGAGTAGGCAGGACTTTCACTGTCTCATGACAGAGCGTCAATGTGTTGAAGATGTTTTGGGTGATATTGGAGCATCCGTTGACCTGGTAGGGCCGTAGGGGAGAGCTGCACCCAGGTAAGCCAAACGGTAGCAGCTCTATAGTGAAGCAATTGATGAGGTTTTGGTCAGAATCGATCATCATGATGGGAAAATATGGTCCAGGTCATAATGGTTATGCTTCCTGTCTGGGCAGTTGAAGCACCGGTCAACCTGGATTTGTTTCACTGGGGACGTCGAGTAATGTAATTCCAGAAGAGATGAGATAAATGATCTCACTGATGCCCTTCAAATTACTGCAGGCAGCCAGGATGTGAAACGTCACCATCTGCAGCTTCACCTGCATGCATCAGTCTGGCTGGTCAAAGCAGCGTTGTCACTTTTACCAGTAATCGTTTCGCTTTGCAGGAGAAAGTTCTCTGTTGTTTGTGACACCAGACTATAGATTCATCTAGCTACCTGTCAACCAAGCGCTGCCATACAAGAGGCACCACCTTGCAATACTTTATTTTATTCCTTTAGTCTCCATGATGTTATTGGTGGTTGATGCATTTTTACCAAGGTTAGGAATCTCCTGCACTACAGTCTCCATTAGGCTATTAACTCAAATAGCCTACATGTGTTTTGGCAACAAGCCGCATTATTACATTATGGAGATTCATTCTGGATCACAAGTAGGAACGCCCTCAGTGAACTGATCCAGTTGGACCACAGCTTCACCGAGATCATTCGATGGCCGGTCTCACATTGAAATCGATGGTTGCAGCGTGTTAGCCAATCAAAATCACTGGACGGGTGACAAAAAGGATGCCTGAATAAAGTCAGAAACTACAGCATCCATCCAGACCTGGTTCACATAGCATTTACAGATCCACAGTGTTTTAACCTTAACGGGGGGGGGGGTTGAAGTTGTCAATCACAGAAAAGTCTTTTCTAAATTAACTCGTATTGTCTGTTGTTCAAACTCCATGAATGAAAATGTCCATCATATTTCCGAGTTTCCTGCTGACCCTATGTGACCCAAGCCTCAAACAGACACCACCCTGTAACCTCAGTCCTCACCGGAGGAATCTTAGGATTTTATCTTCTCTGTATGAAGCACAAACAAACAAATCTCATGAACAACGAACAAGTTGCTGTGAAGCGTCTGGAGTTGCAGCGTCTACCGGATCAAAACCAGCCAGGTACTGGGTGGGAAACTACAACCACCCAAATGCTGAGGCTGGTAAGTTAGTCTGCAGGTAACCAACCATCAGAGGTCTCTGTGGATGCTAACACACTAGTTGGATGGTAAAACATTTACCAGCTGCTATGGGCTGAATTAGTTTCCTGCCCTGTTTAAAGCTGCTATGTGTCACATCAATATATCGTTATGATGCCTTGGTATAACTACCAAATGAAACCATGGAGAAGACTGGTAGCCTCTATCTACACCAGGGGTATTGTTACTAGTGTTTCTCCACATTAAGACTACATTTCCCATAAGCCCTGTTGCTTCCTGCCCCCCCCCCCAAAGAGGATCAACATGTTGAAGTGATTCCTCCATCTTCCTTTCTCTCCTTTCTCCATCTTCCGTTGCCAGAAACTCTTTATCTTTATCTCCGTTAGCGCTGGAAGAACAGCGCCCTCTTCCTGTTTGGTGCCGTAAAGCAATCCAGCAGATTTCCCTCCACATCGACCCGCTGGACACAAAGTAGAATGAGAGTAGAGGCTGGTAGAGGCTGACAGGCTGCTGGTGGTCTGGTTGGTTTATGGTAATTATACTGATGTGTCATAATTAATGCCGTGATGATTCATTGATGTTCAGATGAAACATGTCACATGACCGGGGGTCCATGGGAGCTGGTACAGGTATAGAAGCTGTTCCCAGCTCCTCCTCACCTCTCACCTCCCCTCTGTGTGTTTCCTGTTCATCAAGCTTCGCCGTCTCGCTGCCGTTCATTGTAGAGAAGAGTCCCAGTTTTATTTTTCTATCTGTGGTAAGGAAAGTTAACCAAAAGCGGTTTGTCTGTTGGGTGCAGCGTCTCACTCGCTGGGCCCTGCACTCTTTTCAACTATTACAGGAAAGTGCCTGAAGCCTCCTCTTCATGTATGTCCTGATGTATATTTCAGAAAATAATAACTATGTAAAACAAAAAAAGAAAAATTGAATTCATTGGTTTGTCTTTTTTTATATAATTCACATTTTTACCTCTGTAAAAAGGCCGAATATATATATAGATATATATATATATATCTATATATATATATATGTATCAAGTGTATGATGTACATTTTCAGTTCTATTTTTTTATTATTTCTAATATGATGTACGCAAAAAAAGACAATACAAAAAGACAATACATATGGAAACTAATCGGCACATGGCCTGGATAGTAAACTTTCCAGTGTGTGTGTGTGTGTTTAAGACAATCAGAATCAGTTGAGAGGAAAGGATCCTCCTTAAAATATTTTAACACTGTTAAAAAAAAGAGCTGTTACCTTGTATTCCTGGTCCGTTTTGTTGTATGGTGTATTGTTCTTCTTCCCGTGGATAACTGGCCAATCGTAGAAGACGTGACCTCGCGTTGAGATGTTTCCAGTCTGACATCAGAAAATGTTTCATGATCTAAACCATCAACGTAACCGTCAGGTTTTGGTGTCAGCCAATCAGAATCAAAGAGCAAGGGCTTCTTTCTAGACCGACGATCAACAATCATACAGGAGAAATCCATCAGAGGAGACAGAGACCGACAGGAGATAGACCAGAATGCAATGCAGTAGCAAGATAGACCAGAATGCAACGCAGCCACAAGACATGTTGGGTTTTCAGTAAGGGGACTGGAAACTCTCTTGCAATCGTTGTTGCTCTCTCCACCAACACATAATGAAAGCAACAACTTCACGCCCGTTCTCTGGGGGTTTGTTGAAAGGCATTCTGGGAAATGTAGGAAATTACTAACTGAATTAGAAGTAGATGAGGCAGGTTGAGGGAAAATGTATGGAGATCAAACAGAGATCAAAAGTCTCAGTAAAACACAACGCACAAATAAATACAGAGTGATTTGTATTTGTAACTCTTCATTTGAAAAACATGTAAACTGTAAATTTGCAGCAGTATTTGTGAATAAATGCCTTTAATTTTTCACTAATATATCATGATTTTACATACGCCCTAACATTTAACACATTTAAATACTTTTGTGTGGATGCTGTTCTTGCTGCAAGAAATCCACAAATGCTAGATGCGTTAAACTGACCAGAATAACCAAAATAAGTGTATACAACATGTGTATATATATATATATATATATATATATATAGTGTGGGTGGAGTTTTTCCTTTACCAGACAACTTCAATAAATGTCCGGGAATTTGTCCGACTGACATTAGTGCAGCGACATTGACAAATACCATAATATTACAGTACATACTGACAAATTATCTTACAGCAGATTGGAGTTTTAGTTTACAAATATTTCTCAGAGGCAGAGCTGCTCTCATTGGTTGAGTTAAACCTCAGTGGGCGGGGCCAACGAGTCCAAAGAGCCAAAGATTTTCTGGCTAATTAGACTGAAGCCCAGTGAAAGACAAGAGGTTAGAGAGGAGCTAGCTAATATTATGAAGCCTAGCGCTCTGCTGCTAACTAAAAAAAATACAATCTAGTCATACTAAATTATCTAGGTTAGCTAGTTAGCCATGTTCAAACTAGCCATACTAGCCTGCAGCTATCTAGGTAAGCTAGTTAGCTAGCCTGCTGACCTTCCAAGATCATGAATGCCATGGTGATGAATGAAAAAAGTCATTGCTATTTATATTTTTAACTTAAACTTTGACCAGCACTCTGTCTTTACCACCTTACCGCCCATGTCCGCAAAACTGTGGTTCTTTGGTTCCGCCCATTGATGTTTATTCAACCAATAACAACCTGTCATGGAGCAGGGACAACCTGACATGCTTAGTGCAAGAGGGCAGTGCAAGACATACCATGGACAGTAAACTATACATATCAGACAACAAGTACATATTCAGTTGTGTGTATGACAACACGTGTGGATGTATTTTTTTAATGGTTTATTTTACACCCCCCGTAAAGGTAAAGGTCGGCCGGTGTTCCTCGTGCGGTAAAATGTGGCAACAACTAAACGTCAGACTGCATCTTAGCAACTGTGCAACCCTTCTCCAGTGTAGTATGTAGTAAGAACGTAGAAAGGATGATGTTTTCATTCTGTGTTTACTGTGATCTACGAATGTCAGACACTATAGTGCCAGTTGTACAAGACTTCCTGCCACATCAGTGCAGGTAGAAGGTGGTGGCGTACACCGATGGAGGAAGGGTTTTTGGAACCAGGAAAGTCTATGAAGATGATATGAGATGATTTTCCTTTTCATTGTTTTCAGCAAATCATTTCTCCATTGATAATTTATGACCAGATGCGTGATGATTTTAAGATCCCACGTCTTTGGAGGGTCTTAAATCAGATTAATGAAGGCATGGATTTCATTCTGGCTTTTTGCCTTCTTGAATATGCAAAAGTATGTGGTGATATCTGATGTGGTTTTCAGAATACGACATGTCTGTTCTCATACACATCCTGGCCAAACCACTGCAGGCCAACTCCAGAGCTGTTTGGGGTTTTACAGTGATAAGGTTGCATATGCTGCACAGCGTATGCTGCAGCAGTAGGTCTTCAGGTGGTCCTCAAAGTTAGTTCACAGTGGCCTGTCCTCCTCTTTCTGAACCCGGCCGGGCCCAAAGGGTAAAAGTGAACGTGACTAAAGTTCAAAATTTCGCTTTTGGCATTTCGATGGAATTCTTGGCTCCTGATCCTGCGAGGTTGGTTGGCAGCCCCAAATGGTAACGAGAGTTAACTGAATTTTGAAGCCAGTATGACATCAGTAAACTAAGTGTCTTCTTCTTTGTGGGTGGTGGATGGAGGTGGTTCAGCCATTGAGTCAAGCTTTCTCTGGACAGAGCACTCGCTTGAATTTGTCACTTCATGTGTGGAGAAGATTTCCCACCAGTGGCAAATAGGGCGAATTCACTGGTTCTCAGTTAGTGTGAACGGGACGCTCTTCTCTGTTACAGCTCCATGGTTGAGCATGATAAGGTGTATTTTACATAAAAACTTCACCTAGTGCAGCTGGAGAAGTTCAGCCCAATCTGAACCCTTCTGACCCCGCTGGGTTACATCTAGTTCAGCTGTAAATGTCAACCTCGAGTGTGCAGGGCTTGAATGCAGACAGGGCAGCTGAGCAGTCACAGAGACTATCCTGAAACAGAAACTGTCACTGGTTCGATCCCAGTAACCTCAAACTTGTCTCCATTAACAGCCTCGTGCCCTTGAGCAAGACACTGAACTGCTATTGCTAACTCGCTGTAAGAATATCAGTTCAACTCTCCCAACCCAAACATGCCGTTTTAACATGGTAATCCAAACACCCCCCGGGGCGGGACAGGATGTGTGAGAGGAAGTTTGCTTGTGTACTAAAGTCAAAATGTTCCAAAGGCACAGACGCTTACTTTATTTCCGATGTACACTTTGGAAAAAGAAAGGGATACAGGGAGGATATAGTCCTTGGACCCTTGAAACAACAACATGGATGTTAGTGGGGGGAGGCTGTTTCTGTCATTTATGTGATTCTGTAGAGATCTGTCAGAGGAAGAGGAAGAGGAAGAGGCAGCTGCAAAAAGCATCAAACTATAAAAAATACATTTTAAAAAAGTGCAAGACGGGAAGTGATGCGTTTTACGTTTCTGATTTGTTTGGAATAAATAGAAGAACTGATTCGTTGATTTAGTGTTTAGATCATGTAGCTTGTTAGCTAGCTAACCATAGTATCTGGTCAGCTAACCATCACTGTCTTGTTGTTAACACATCTGGTTAGCACTCCCCGATACTAGATACTAATGTATCTAGTAGAAGCTAGCGTTAGCAGTGGCTAGTAGTCCCATGTTAACAGTAACTCGTTAGCTAGCTACCAGTGAGTTCAGGTGAACTAGCTGACTCTTCTCCAGCTCCAACTCAGAGTGTTTTGGAGTAGAGACTAGGGCTAAAGACAAGACAGTTTACTGAGTCACAGTAACCTACATTTGGAGACAAATCTACCTGATCACACTGATCACTTTTACTGAGAACGTTACTGGAGGATCTACAGACACACCACAACAACCTGGTTCAGATGGTCAACTGGTTCTACTGACACATCGTTAACTAACAGATGATCCAGTGGATCCATGGTGGATCCAGACGTGGTTGATAGGAGGTTTGTGACACTGTGAAGCCTCTATACTGCCCAACCCTCTGGTTGTACCCCACTTAGAGAAGACTTTGTCAGGGATTAACTTCGACCCGTAAAATCCCCTCTGGTCTCAAAGTCTTTAATCATTGGAGCGTTTTCAAGCCAACCAGGCCTGAAGAAGAACAACTCCACACTAAGAACCACAAGAGACGACTGGGCTAACTGTACTTCAGCCAAAGCCCAGATTGAACTGTGCACATCTGTGTATCAATTGCAGATTGATGGCTGGTCGCTAACACAGGGTGGCGGGGGTTTGATGTTGGACAGAAAAGGATCTCCATGACTTCTACCTTCTGAGCACCGCAGCACACATTTCTACTGCAATGCTAAGAACAGGGTCACCTTGAAACTTCCTGCTTCCTGTTTACACCGGCACGCACATGCCCAGTGTAGCTGACTGGTGTTAGTATGGGTGGAGATACGTTGTGAAACACTTGTTGGACGGAGTATTAGTGTGGATGTTGCCTAAGGCGTGGATCATGTGGTGGTGACTTCACAGGTTTGAATCCCACCTGGGAACTGTCTGGAGGGGTCAGGGGTCAGGGGTCAGCCAGCCCATCTCTGTCCAACGTATATATAAACAAACTGGCAAACTGTATTTTATGTTCCTTGATTTGGCAATAAAAGTGTTTTGTTGAGAGAGAGAGAGAGAGAGAGAGAGAGAGAGAGAGAGAGAGAGAGAGAGAGAGAGAGAGAGAGAGAGAGAGAGAGAGAGAGAGAGAGAGAGAGGGAGAGAGGGAGAGGGAGAGGGAGAGAGAGAGAGAGAGAGAGAGAGAGAGAGAGGGAGAGAGGGAGGGAGAGAGAGAGAGAGAGGGAGAGAGAGAGAGCAATTAGCAAAAATAAAGCAGCTATAAAAAGTCACTGTGAAGTTAATACACACCAAGGTCAGGTCAGATCGCTACTCGTGTTAATTTGAGCTTGTAGAAAACAACACAGCTCTGGTTTAGATGGGGGGGGGGGGGGCTGAGGGGGGGGGGGGGGGGGGGTCGCGTTAACATTTGTTTCAGATTTCATCCATGTAAACAAAGGGAGGCAGCAGACACACTGGGGCCTTTTTAAATTAGGCCCAGACTAGCATCCCTAGTGAGGCCCTCAGTCTGGATTCCACCGGTCTGGGGGGGGGGGGGGGGGTAATCTTCGGGGGGGGGGGGGGGCTTGGGTAATCTTCGGGGGGGGGGGGGAATTCTGTCTCTTGTTTATGGAGGATGGGTTTGCTTTTATTTGTCTGTTCTTGCATGAGTCTCTTCCACTCTTGGACAATTATACTTTTTATACTTTTATACTTTTTTATGTGGAACACACCAAGTCATGTAGTCCTGTCCTGGTTGTGTGGGGGGGTGGGGGTGGGGCTTGGGGGGTGTAGGCTGATAGATGACAACATGTGGCTTCTAGACAGGCAATCTTCCCACATCCAGACTACAGTTTCCTCAGATGGCTGCTCACACTCACACTCACACACACACACACACACACACACACACACACACACATAGTTAACATACCCTATAGACGTTGAGGTCTTGTGTTCAGGTCAGGAGATCTGTTGGTCTGTTTACTGAAGGTCAGAATAAGAACTAAGATGAGACATTGGCACAACACTGATCTGGGGTCATCTGGGGTCATCTGGGGTCACGGCTGATGTTTGACACCTCTAGTTCACTAAGTTCAGGTGATGATGTGATGGCAGAAGGTCACATGGGTTTGACTGCTGTTTGAAAACGAGTTCAAATAAAATAAAAATTGCAGCCAAGCTGAAGAATTCAACAATTCACTGGTTACATGATGTTTCCAAAACATTTCCAGGCCTGGAATTTTTTTTTTTTTTTAATTCCATGACTTTTCCAGGTTTTCCATGAATGCTTCCTGCTGTTCCCGGAGGCCAGCGCTACGTCCAGAGGGTCCTCTGACCACACCTCTGACCCGCTTCATCCAGCCTGTTTCCACCTGTCGGCCTTTACTTTCTTTAACTAACACATCATATATAACCTCCTGATGCACAAACCTCACGTGTCTCTTGACTGTTATTTTCCTGTGAATGCTGGAATCCATTTAAACACCTTTAAACTGTAATATGTCTGATATCTGATGTTTGATCACCATTTGTCATTTCCATCCTAGTTGGTTGCTGTACTGTAACACCACCCAGCTTCCTGTGGAGATCATTAAAGTTTCATCTGATCTGATGCTCCAGGAAGTGACACCCTACTGCTGCAATCAAGTCACTCTGGATCAACTACGAGTCTGAAACGTCAATATCCTCTTTTATCCTGCTTGCATGGAAACGTTGACCTTTTGAATTGTAGTTGGATGTTTTTCTTCACCGGATCCTCCCTTGGTTTCATGGAGGAACGCTAACATCCTCGTTTAGGGAAACTGAACACAACTACAGGAAGTAGGAGCCCCATCAGATCGGGACGTCCCACCCAAATAAACTCATATATTGTGTTTACTCTGCTTGCCCAAACTCGGCATCTATTGCAGTCCAACCGTCCTGGTAGGGGGATCCCTGTCTGAGTAGCCCCTCCCTGTCTGAGTAGCCCCTCCAGAGGTTTCTCCCATTTTTCCCTAAACGGTTTTGTAGTTTTTCCTTGTCCTCTATGGGGGTCCAGGCTGGGGGATGTCGTGTATTAACCATTTCCTGTTTCACACTAAAAACCCTACAACACGTCTGGGCCGCGATGAAGCGCCGAGGTGAAGTCGAGTCACTCTGGCGCTGGAAGGCCGCCGTCACCGTGGAGACGCTCGATGGGTGGGAATTCCTCGTTAGACGCCACGGTAACGGTCCCACATCAAAAGAAGCCGGCGGCGTGGCTTTGGTTCTGCAACACCAATCCTCCAAAGGACCAGGTTGCATCCTCACCCCCCCCCAACATCTGCCCATCTCCCTCACATGTCCTCCCATTCATCCACTGTGTCTTGTGTTGGCTATAAATACCGGTATCCGGCGGACCCTTACGTCCACACATGGTTGAATTGTTTCTTTCTTGGATCATCCCTCTAAATGCATCTGGCCGCCCCGAGCGCAGGACGATGTCAGCAGTATTTCAGGCGACCACATGACCCACCTCAAACACACGACGACACCCAGGTATTTATAAATCACTTTATTTAAATCAGCGGTTGGCAGTTATGCTATAAACAGAAAAAAAAGAAAAACATTAAAAGGACAAACAGAAATAACCAGCTAGGATAACTGTACTTGGCACTGGGCGACCGAGTCGTCAGGAGGAAATCAGACGGATATCTATCTTGGGTCGAGCGCCTCCGACACACGAGAACCGCAACGGAAACCTCAAAAACCAGCTTCTACATGGTCTCCGTTCACGACACCAAATCCTTAGCAATATTACAAATATTATTTCAGTACCCACCCCACAAATCACCACCCCCTGTAATCCCAAACCCACATATTCATCTTCACTGGAGTCCAGACCGAGAAGGGAAGGAGGGAACGAGGGAAAGATGGCCGCTGTGAGGAAGAGGTGGAGGACGGGGGCGGTGGGATGCGAGTGAAAAGGATCGACGACGTTCGTACACGTTTTCTACCGTTACGCAGGTTGGAGTTTCAGTTCTACAGAGGCAGAAACGATCTCATTGGTCACTTCAGTGGGCGGAGCTTGGAAAACTTGAACAGCAAAGGAGGAACTCTGGCCAAAAGAAGAGTAACGAAGGGAAAATATCTTCTTCCATTCATTCACGATCTCGGAAGGTTGACTAGATTACATGTTCTTAGCTAGCAGCAGAGCGCTAGGCCTCATAGTATTAGACTCTGGTTCTTTGGCTCCGCCCACTGAGGTTTAACTCAACCAATGAGGTTGTTTCCATCTCAGAAATGTTTGTAGAGTTAAATCTCCAATCTGCTTCCATTACTTCCACCACCCTGTCACTCCAGTCCACTCCTCTGAGGCCGAGACCAGGAAGTGTTGGTCTCTAAGTGACTTCCTGTTAAAACAGGATATGGTTCGTTTTGCCCGTAACACCTCGCATTGTGACCACAGCGTGTTTCAGTCGTTACTCAGTGAAGGGAAGGAAACAGCCTGGCGAGAAAACGGTGAGGATTACAACAACAGTCCCTCACAGAAAAGGCAAACCTGGTCGTCTGAAACAAAAAGCACATCAGCGATGATTAGAAACAAGAAAACAAAGAAACTAGAGTAAAAAAAAAAGAAGAAGAAGAAGAAGAAGCTCATCAACCCTCGCTGGGGTTGAAAACATGGCTGATTATTGTCGCAAGTGGAATGACGCGCTTCGTAACCGCTGGGGGAATGGCAACCGATCTCGAGTCCATCAAGTCCTCTGATCTGCAATGATTGACTTGTTGGTTCTAAACCTGATAGAGACCCGCTAACACCTCCAAAACCCAAACCACAACAGACCACGTGATCTGAGCTGAACACCGTTTCAAGGAGGAACCGAGAGGATCCTAACAGCATTCAAATGGTTTCAGCCTCTGGGGGGACGAGCGTCCACGCCCACGACAGGAAGACTCGCGGCAACGCAAACATCCCGACGACGAAGAGACACGAAGCTAGACGGAGGGGGTTCAAAATGGCGGCCTGCCCTTCAGACCCCACCAGGCTAGCTGAACGGAGGGTTTCACTCCTCAACGTTACAGATCACGATCCTCCATGTTCACCGCTCAATATTTTTAAAACACAGTAACGTTATCGAGAACGTAATCATCTATTTCTACGTTAGGTTCTTCACGGTGAGTATTACTGTCATGCCAGGAGCCGTTTTGACAGCGTAGGCGACACATTTTTCAAATGGTGGCGGTCTCATTTTGGAACTCCTCAAACGCATCACTAATAATAATCATCATTATCGACTTCACCTGGAAAACATCCAGGAGCTCCTTCTGGCCAAATGTGGAGGTTCAGAGGATGGAGGCTATTCCCAGACGAGGAGACAAACCGCCGTCTCGCGTTGGGACGTTTTTCTCCACGTTGGTAATAAAAGTCGCACAATGACGTTTTATCAAATGACGTTTCTGAGAAAAGAAAGATGGTCCCTGAAAGAGGGATGGAAAGTTTTAACATTATTTTATTGCCATGGGGATTTTCCTGCATCATCTCAAAACATTAACAATCTCAAGTAGAATATCGTAATGGGAGCTCTGGCGATTCCCTGCCTGGTCATAAGCACTTCTTCAGCCACCATCTATCCCCCAAACTCCACATCCTTCATCCCTCCTTCCCTCCTTCCCTCCTTCCTTCCTTCCCTCCTTGCTCTTGAAAGTGTGTGTGTGCATCTTAGGACAGAAGGTGACCGTCCAGAAACGAGGCGAGCAACAGGTGGATGTCAGGCGACAGGGTGGATGGAGGGATGGAGGGATGGAGGGTGTTTTTATCTGACGGTGACACCCAGCTTCTCCAGCACCCTCATCCCCTTCTCCTGGTACTCCTCTCGCGTCAGCCAGAAGTTGTCCTTGTCCTTCATGATGTCGGCCAGCACCGCCCCGCCCAGGAACACCATGTGTTTACGCCGAGGGGGGTCCTCTATCCTGATCTTGAATTTCTGCAGCGAGATGAGAGGAAAGAGAGGAAAGAGAGGAGAGGATTAAAGGGAGGAGGAGGAGATAATACTGGCACATTGTCTTCTAATTACAGGTTGGAGGTTCGGAGCAGCCGAGTCTGGTTCCTCTTCAGGAGGAACAATGAGACTTTATGTTTTCATCTTGTAGTCAACACATGATTTAGAAGTTATCCCATGACAAAGACAGCAGCTTCTGAAGTGTTCCAGTCTCCGTGGGTTCAACGTGAGGTAACAGCGCCCCCTGGTGGCAGATACAGCGACTGCACAAGGGGAATTAATGCAAAAGGTCTGAGGAGATCAACGGTTTTAACTCCTTCACACGTCCTTCAGCCAGGATGTTAGTTGGTTTGTTCCTTCCTGTGAAACTGTCTCAGTGTTCAGGTGAACCCCCGTCTGTCTCTCTCTCCCCGTCTGTCTCTCTCTCCCCGTCTGTCTCTCTCTCCCCGTCTGTCTCTCTCTCCCCATCTGTCTCCCTCTCCCCATCTGTCTCCCTCTCCCCGTCTGTCTCCCTCTCCCCGTCTGTCTCTCCAGGCCTCCAGACCCTCAGAGTCCTCCTGAGGGAAACCCAGTGTGTGTCGTCCACCAGGCAGGACGGTTGAAGTCACACCAGCATGAGCAGCACTAGGTTGGTACGTGGTGCGTTCACTGACCAGGAAGTAGCTCTGTGATTTTCTAACTAGTGGCTAAGTCAACGCAGGAATTCAGTATTTAGTTCAGTGATTCTCAGTTCAACTCTGAGCTTCCACAGCACCTTGGTGTTAACAGCTGGAGTTGTTAAAGTCAAGTTTCATTCACTACATTGATGCAGGCCCCGCCCCCGCCCAGGCCCCGCCCCCTGCCCTGGCCCCGCCCCCCTGCTTACCGACAGCTTGTCGACGTCTCCCTTCAGCACTCGCTCCAGGTAGAGCTGTTTCAGCTCACGCTCCAGGCGAGACGGCAGGCCGGGGTACATGGTGGATCCTCCAGACAGGACGATGTGTTTGTAGAACTCAGACCTGAGCAGAGAGAGAGGAGGGCACGAGAGTTGATATCTCACTTTGTAACACAACTGTTTCCCATGGGGTCTTTCTGTGTTCTCTCTATTATCTATTAAGAAATGAGGATAAATATCATATAAAATACTTAGAAATACAACAACAGGGTTGAGAGCCACCGGTTGATCCACTGCACATACAACAATGAGGTTGAGGGCTACTGACTGAACCAACAGCAGTCTTCTCCTTCATAAAGAGCAGCTCTGTCCTGCCGGCCTACCTGGTGTCGATGTCTGCAGCCTGGATGGTGTTGAAGAGCAGCTCGGCCACGCCCACCCCCTCCACGTTGATCAGGTGGGGTTGAAACAGAGCCTCGGGGGCTTCGAACCTCTCACCTCCCACCTTGATCACCCTGCCGTCTGGGAGCTGAGGACAGACACGACGGAGAACAGAACATCTTTATCCCAGAGTGCATGTGGGCGACCTCGGCCCCCCCCTCCAGGAACAGAAGGACCGCGATCCCACATGCTACCGCTGTCAGGGATGTGACGCCGCGGAGAGACGGTTCAAACAGGAAACTGATCGGGGTCAAATACCACGTCCACATCACATCAGTGGAAGAACAGGATTACATCTGGTAGCTAAAACTGGGAAGCGTTGAGGTGTTTAACTTGTCGGAACGCCCACTTCAAAGATGGCGTACGGTCAACTGTTGTTAACAAGTTACCATTAACAAGCCGCCTACTGTCACTCAACATAGTGGATGCTAAAGTGTTAGCATGGAGCCTACTATCACTCAACATAGTGGATGCTAAAGTGTTAGCATGGACACTAATATCACTCAACATAGTGAATGCTAAAGTGTTAGCATGGAGCCTACCATCACTCAACATAGTGTATACTAAAGTGTTAGCATGGAGCCTACCATCACTCAACAGTGTATGCTGAATGTTAGCATGGAGCCTACTATCACTCAACATAGTGAATGCTAAAGTGTTAGCATGGAGCCTACTATCACTCAACATAGTGTATGCTGAAGTGTTAGCATGGACCCTACTATCACGCAACATAGTGTATGCTAAAGTGTTAGCATGGAGCCTACTATCACTTAACATAGTGAATGCTAAAGTGTTAGCATGGAGCCTACCATCACTCAACATAGTGTATACTAAAGTGTTAGCATGGAGCCTACTATCACTCAACAGTGTATGCTGAATGTTAGCATGGAGCCTAATATCACTCAACATAGTGAATGTTAGCATGGAGCCTACTATCACTCAACATAGTGTATGCTGAAGTGTTAGCATGGACCCTAATATCACTCAACATAGTGAATGCTAAAGTGTTAGCATGGAGCCTACTATCACTCAACATAGTGTATGCTAAAGTGTTAACATGGATCACCAGAGCCAAAGATCTACCGGGGACACATGGATGATTTTGGTGTCTATAGTCTCAACACTTGACAGGTAAGTTGACCAACAGGGCAACCTCCTGGAAACCTGGTGTGCTCCTTTAAGAGCAGCCAGGACCTCAACAGAGGGTCTTTGACAGAGCGACGGTAGCAGGGAAGAAGAAAGGCTCCATTGAACCAGGACAGGAAACCCAAAACCAGGTCAGCAGGCGGCGCGGGAGCTGAGCCGACAGGAAGTGATGTGGGGCAGATGAGGGGTATTATTAGCACCTCCTGGTGATGTTCAGAGTGACGTCTCGGTTTTACAGAGGATTTTACAAAAGACAATGTTTTATATATTCGGTTTCTTTTTATCTACTTCATTCTGATTGTATCTGTCTGCCATTATTACTGTTCATATGTGATGAATCACGCTTGACTGTCTGGCAGTCTGATGGAGGGATCTGGGTTTGGTGGACGCCAGGAGAACGCTACCTACCGGGAGGCACAGTGCCTACTGTGATAACGGTCTGGGGCTGTTTCAGGGTTTGGGCTTGGCCCCTTAGTCCCAGTGAAGGTAATCTTAATGCTACAGGATACCAAGACATTTTAGCCAATTGGCACTTCCAACTTTGTCCAACAATTTGGGGAAGGCCCTTTGCTGTTGCAGCATGACAGGAAACAGAATGCCGATTGCGAGCCAGGCCTTCTCGTCCAACATCACTGCCTGACCTTGGAGGAAAAGCCAGGAAGTGATGTTGGTAGTGAACTGGCTGGGAGAGGTGGGAATGATAACAACAACGTGGTGGCGGTAGGGTTAGGTTAACAGACTGACCGTGTACGACTCCACCAGCACCGTGGTCTCCAGCGCCAGCTTCTGCTCCTGTTCGATGTTGTAGCCGACGTAGCACAGCTTCTCCTTCATCATCCTCACCGTCTCAAAGTCGGCCGAGTGGTTGAAGGCGTAGCCTCTCAGCAGCAGCAGCTAGCAGACGGACCGTGGCATGATACTGTCATTAGCATTACGTATAGACAAGGCACCTGGAAAACAACTTAGAACGTTCTTTCAGCGATGGGATCACGACGCGGCGGCGGCGGCGGTACCTTGATGAGGTAGCGTGTGATGTCCCGCCCTGCGATGTCCAGCCGGCGGGTCAGGTGGGGCAGAGAGAAGCCCTCGTACACCGGACAGATGTGGGTAACGCCGTCGCCAGAGTCCACCACCACTCCAGTCAGCAGCCCTGCCCAACCACAGAGACACTCAGGAGACGCAGACCGGACAGCCGGACGTCTTAGACGCCGTTCACATTCACATCGTCGATAAACGTCTGTGTGTTCAGGCCTTAAGCCCCCAGTTGATGATGTGAAATAGTTTTAACTTGTTAAGAAACTAGATTTCTCTCGGGGGTAGCTGTAGATTTACACACTTCTTACCTTCTTACTTGATACTGATGAATCACGTTTAAATTCAAGCTAACAGACTTCACACGCTTCATGCACACAAGTAATATGAACATCCCAACACGGGTAGATAAAGGAAACTACTTTGCTCTCGTTCAACTTCTTCAACTGGCTTGTAAACCTGGTCTTGGCTGCTGCAGGGATCGAACCAGAGACCTTCTGGTTGCACCGTCAGACGTCCAGGCTGATGAAATGAAACCTCCTGCACATTCCACCCTCGTCCAGTGAAAGGGTCACACATCCTGCAGCTGTGTTTAGCTCAACCTAAACACTGAGCCTGCTCACACAGAAAGACCCTGGAAAACTGGTGAGTGTGTCAGCAGATCGCAGACGCTCGCTGCCCGGCGTCGAGGCTGCAGCAGAACACTGATCCAGCTGAACACTGATCCAGCTGAACACTGATCCAGCTGAACACTGATCCAGCCGAACACTGATCCAGCTGAACACTGATCCAGCTGAACACGATGTGACCCGGCAAACCTGTGAGGCTCAATGGGAAGAGCGAGGCGCCAACAGGGCTGCAGTCCAACGTCTTGGACTCGGTCTCGGTGTCATTCCTATTTTGCCTCGGACTTGTCTTGGTCCCAGCAACTATTGGTTGTTGACTGGACTGTCTCAAGACAACCTTCCTTTATTTTCTCTACAAACCATTTACGGTATTCCAGCTCTAGAACATGTAACGGTCCTTAACCCTCAAGGTGTGAATCATTTGGATGAAGGGTTTAGTGCACGGGTCGACCGACATCTCAACAAACTCCTTAAAGGAAGAATTAAAACACTTGTTGATGGTGTACGTTGCATTTCTGGGTCCACGTTGTTGTTTTGTGGTGTATTTTCTTATTCCTGTGGATAACTGACTAACTAGTTGATGAACTAGTCAACTAAACAAACTATAAATAATAAATCTGGAGCTGCTAAAACAATACAGTTACATGGCTGGTCAATATGGATACAACCTTCATATATTTTGTAAGTATTAAATTTCTACTATGCGGTGGAGAGTGGTCTAGTGATTGGAGAGGCTGTCCTGTCACTGGAAAGTCACAGGTTCAATCCCAATCCTGTTACAGGCCAATGGAAAGTCCTAGTCCTGTCATTCACCCTGGAAAACAGCATCACCTGAAGGCCTCCAGGACGCTTTTCAATTCCTGCATTCCTGCATGAACGTCTCCTGAAACATGATCTGATCTTCATCCAAGTCATAAAAAATAGACAAAGATGTTTTAGGAAACGTTTCTGCAGGTAATTCAAAACGTTTTTCCATCCGTCTCCTGCTGCCAGCTTGTCATTTCAACAGCGACGTGATCAGGACAGAAGAAGAAACCTCCCATTAGAAATGAGTGGGATCACACTTGTGACCAGAGCAGTGAACGCACCTTGAGCGTAGAGAGTCAGCACAGCCTGGATGGCGATGTAGACGCCTGCAAACTGGTACGTCTCAAACATCACCTGAGAGGAGGACGGGGAGATGAAGAAAAGACATCAAATAAAGCTTTCATCTTTATTCCATTCATTAACTGTATATACGTGTTACCAGCAGGGGGCGCTGTGGCCGTTTTAAAGTAACCACTCAGAGTCGAGGTGGTCAGAGGTTGATTGAGTGACAGAGGAAACCAAATGATTGGCTCAATAATATCAATCAGAAACAACATTTGATTTTATGCTGAATTAAAATCACTTTCCCCAAATCAGAGTCACATGACCACGACTACGACGCCCCTGTGTCGTCTGTTGAGTTAGCGTAGCAGCGGCTAACTCCTCGACGACCAGATCTTTAACTCTCACCAGATCCTGCGTTCTGGTTCGCTACACTCTCTCAGGCCAACGAAGCTCCTGAAACACTCAACACACTGAGACGATCCCAGAGCACCAACCTCGATGATCTTCTCCCGGTTCTTGGTGGGGTTCATGGGCGGCTCGGTCAGCAGGATCTTGCAGTCGCGGGAGCTGATGTTGAGCTTCTCGGGGCCGAAGGTGTAGTCCCACAGGTGCTTCATGTCGTCCCAGCTCCTGACGATGCCGTTCTCCATCGGGTAGTTGACCTCCAGCATGGAGCGCAGCTCGCTGGCCTCGTCCCCCACCATCAGGTCCTGGGGGGGGTCAAAGGTTAACAGTTCAGCAGACCGAGCCAGTCGGGAGAAACACTTCAGATCAGGTGATCAGGTGTACCTTGTTAGTGGTAATCTTGCATACTTATTATTATTCTTCCGTGCGCTTTTTTTGCTCACCTGTAGCCAGAAAACCGCTTGTGCCACATACGTGGTTCAGGTATCGAGATGTGCGTAATTATATGATGGGTGTGCATTTGCATAAAACGTTCAGAAATTCGCACGATTTGCGAGTTATCGCAGAAAAACATGATTTTTTTTTTAAACGCGGTCGGCACGCTACTTGTCCCGCAATTTTCAAGCAACATACACGTGTCATATGTCAAACTGTCCCCTGGACCCTCCATAGACTTCAAGGTATTTGGTAGGCCTTAGCGACCACCTGGTACAGCCCGCATGTACATACAGTACAGCAATACAGTACAGTACATACAATACATACAGTACACCGTACAGCAATCCCACACATTTTCCGCAGGAAATGCATTTCTAGTTTAAATCTGGAATATAACCTGAGACATTTTAAGACCGGTCTCATACATGAGACTTATTGTCTGGGTGCTGTGACTCTCTGACCTTTGACCTCATTACTGCTGTTTGCTTGTAAACTGACGATCTGGGAATTTAACTCTACTGATGAATCAACTGATCTGGATGAAGGAGGATAAAATATAAATCTCACTTTCAGATTATTGAGAGCATCTTATACCCATACCAACCTGTTCTGTTAGACATCAACACACCTGAGAGGGACGAGGAGGCGGGGCCAGACAGAACGGGGTTAGAGGTCACAGACTAACACTCAGCATGGCAGCATGCTCACTCAGAGGGGAGCAACCAGCATGTCACAATATCAAGGCAGGAGTTGACACTCAACGGCATTCTGACTGGTTAGTCAACTCAACCCATGTTAGATTTCAGGTTTCTACAGCGAGATTATTCCATGACCTTTAAATTCAGACAAACTGGAACAAAGTTACTTCTTAAAAAGTAAAACGGTTTTGTGCCGTAAAGCAATCCAGCAGATTTCCCTCCAAAACGACCCGGTGGAGGAGAGGAGAGGTGACAGGTCATGATGTACTGATGTTAAATGCTCCGTACAGCAGATCTGAGAGCAGTTAGAGGAAAACAAAAACTCCCATTCCTGGTGAGACGAGGAAACTCAAACCAGACACTCACCAGCTTCCTGATGTCACTCAACACAGGAGAGGGAGGGAGAGTGGCCACGTTCAGATATGAAGAGAGAGAGTGTGTGTGTGTGTGTGTGTGTGTGTGTGTGTGTGTGTCCCTCTAAAACCCCACCTATCCTGTGATGAAACGAAGCCCTGTTATCATGAGGTGTGGTTACTGTTTAACAGCTTGATAACAGCGGCATTGTGGGAAATCTGGCAAACTGAAGGAACCTGATGAGGAGTGGATGTGGAGGTGACAGCACAAAACAATCACTTTTTCCAGACGTTAATTTCTTGAAATAATAAACTTCAATAAATAACTCTGATCATTTCATTTCTTGTGTAGCATCATGAGTATATTGGGACTTGGTCGGCTTACCTTGATTTCAATGTTGCCGACTTTGGCTGTGGAGCGAATGATTGGCCTGCCAACCAGCGCTGGGAAGATGTGCTCTGGGAAGTTGGAGCCTGCATAGCCACACTTGACGAACTGGGAAGGAAGAACGCAAGTCAGAAAAAACTCACAAGTACTGACAATTAAAAGTACTGACATTAAGAAGTGATGACTTTTATCAACGTCTATTTACGAGCATGAATCGGCTCCGTCCCCTTGAGCCGCGGCGGCCTGTAACTGACACCAACAATAAAGTCCCAGTTTGATAACGTAGAGGAGTAAGGGTTATAGCGGAGATCCATCAGAGACGTCTAGTGAAGAGGTGAAGTATCACCGTGCTAACTAATAACAATAATACTGCACTTGGGAGTAATTGTGGTTTTGCTTTCACGTCCGACTCGTGGTTTCAGTGCAGGATGAAGCGCCAACGTTACTTCACACACTCGAGGCTCCAAATGGCAGCGAGACGGTTTGAAAATGTTTTAACCTCAAAACCCAGAAAGTAGGCGAGGTGACGTCAGTGAACGCCACAGCCGGTCTGTGATGCTTTAGGTTTTTTTAGATTCAAAATTTTCCCAGTGCGGCTTTACTTTCCCCATTTTTCTAAACGTGGTTTCAGTGTTGCTGTGCTGGTCACCGCTGCTGAATGAACACAGGAAGGAAGGAGGAAGCAGTTTTCATTCCTTTTAAACAAACCCAGCAGCCAACCGCATGCAGCTCTGCTCGAGTTGCAACCAGACTGAACTGGGACGACGTTGTTACAGCGTAACAGCCGACTACCCTCACACCCGCTGCCAAGGGGGACAGGAAGTGATGCGTGCTGATGTTATCGCCTGACAGTCACTCTCAGATGCGCCTCGCCTGACCTCGACAATCTAGCTAAGAACTTCCATCCTTTCAGTGTGTTGCTGAAAATGCACAAAATACACACATTCCTACCTCAGTCATGAAGCAGGCCTCCTGTACTGTACCTTTCAAAGACTAGATGTCTAAGACAAGATGTCACATGATGCATTAAATGTATAAATGTGGGGTTATTGTTGCAGTCATTCATTTTTAAATTAAAACACAAGTCGTTCAGCAACTTCCCCGAAAGTGCAGATTCAAGATCAACACTTGTTTTAGCAAAGAAACTTTCTCTGTTGTTTCTAAATGAAAAGTGGAAGACGTGCTGGTGTCAAAACGCTGCAGATCCGCCAAGTTTCCTTACATGGAAGAATAGTTTCAACTTCCGCACTCACTGTCTCACGCATGCGCAGTTTCCCCACAGTTCATCACACCCAGAGCAATTTAGTTCACTTTTATTGACTGATAATAGTCGCACAATCGAAAACTTAAAGACGTGTTTGCAATTATGTCTCCACTTCCAAGTGTTGTGGTGTTGAGGAACCGGTGAGATCTTCGGTACACGTTCAATTGAGTTTGTCGAGGGCGGGGCCATCTGGTCTGACTACTGAACCCACCAACATTTGATTTTTGTGATTTTAGACGAACTTTCAATGAAAACTTGTCGTCCCGGTGTGCTTCTGGTTTGCTCACGTCTGATTATTTGCTGAATATCAAGACAACGTGTGAACCATCGAGCTTAGCTAAATTACACGGGGATGTAAAGTTAGCTGGTTCAGAAAACAGCTTAATTCACTGCATGGTTTCAACTGTTTGGCTGCTTTTCGAAGCTGCTGACTTGCTGCCCAGCCACTCAAATGACTTATTGCACGATGGTTGTCGCTGCATAGATGTTAGTCAGTTTGCTAACTAGCTAACCCAAATCAGACAGCTTGTTAAGCGACTTTCCCGGTGTTAAACCCGCAGTCGTCGTTTGGGATTTTAACAGCAGCCAGATGAATCAACACCTCGCTGTGCTGATGTCAAAAGGCAAAAATCAGATGAATGAGTGTCCGGTTGACAAGCTGACAGACACATTCCTTACACAACCCACCCAGTCGAGCTAACGCGTTAGCCAGCAAGCTAGCGATGGAGAAGGCTACTGTTACTTCCTGTTTCTCTTCCCTCTTTTCTGTCAAAGTGCACCGTTGGGAAATCACGACAACACGAAATAAAAGTATACAAAACGATCTGCCGTCAAACTTACCCCGGTTCCATTGTCACAAACTACTACTTTCCTTCCTTGACTGTCCATTTTTTAGCACTAAAACCAGCAGCCTCCCCCTGCCTGCACACCAGTGTCAAGCTCATCAGAATAAACAAAATAAGACTTCCGGTTTTAAAAATAAAACCCTTATTGACGAACGTGTGTTTCAACGTTTTTTGAGTGATACAGGTTATATAAGGAATGTGTTTAAGGAGGCGGTATTGAAAAATATAAAAGTCCCTTTCACAGCATATATTCATAGTCATAGTGTGTGTGTGTGTGTGTGTGTGTGTGTGTGTGTGTGTGTGTGTGTGTGTGTGTGTGTGTGTGCAACTTGTGGATGAACACAAGATGTTACAGTTAGATAGGTGAGTCCGTCTACGGAGGGTTAGGGTTAGAGCGGATGTGGTTGTTTAGAATTTTACTCTTGAGATCAGATTTAATTATCTTGTTATCTCCAGATAAACAAATGGTTTTGTTGAGATCGCAACTTTTCTCCTGTTGCTGTTGCTTTCATGAGAACATGAAGCCAAAGTGGAGACAGAAGGCGAGATGGTGACTGAACAACGCAATTTACTAGATTTTACTTTAATCAAGGTGTGACAGACAGAAATTGCTGTGATCTCGAGTAAACCATTTTTGTAATCTATGATAATGAGATAAATCATGTTTATGAGAAAGCAAAGTTTGATATCTCAATATAAGATAATTAAGTCATGATCTCGATATGTTTTACCCTTGGGAGTAAAAAACAATATGACGAACCACGGCTGCTCTCAGCCTTCACATCCTTCACCAGCTGAGCCACCAGGACGACCCAGCCCTTTTACAGAAGTTGCCCCCTGGTCCTGTCAGAGTCAGTGCACGCCACTGATACAGTCCTATCCAAGTTGCCAAAAAATACATAAAGACCCAAAAACAAAACATGTGCCAGACAACTTGTAAAGTGCGTACCATCTTGAAAAAATAGTTTTAACCCATACAGGTGGCCCAACAATCGTGTTTTGATGTTCTGTACACCCCAATACTTAACTATTCACTAGTTTTCAAATGTGGCATTTCTATGCTTTTACTTTGAAGGCAAAACATCCGGTAAAACTCTGGCTAAATCTGTGTTTTTAACGCACTTTGCCGGCACTGCTGTCTTGGTGAAGGCGGAAGTCAGCGGCACTTCCGGGATGTAACAGAAAAACCTGTTACAGAGAGATGACAAGGACACAAAACAGAACTGTACGCGTTCCCGTGGCCCAAATTCATGTTTCTAAGGATGTTTTGCTAAACGTGCACGCTACAACACACGGACACGCATTCAACATCCTGAAATCACACGATATCCCTAAAGAGACTGATAGTGAGCCTGTAGTGAGTTTATAGTAACCTTATGGTACTTAATGGTATTTGTATGTCCTATCGCTTCACTATACTATTCGCACATTTCAATAGGATATTATATTCTACAGTTTATTGGAGTTATTTTTCATAAATGAGCATCTGATGTGATTAGACCACTGATTCGTATACAGGCTGTCTACACATGGAAATACATCTCGGCCGTTGTGTATTCTGAAACACATATTCTGAAGTTTATATTTTCGTACCATTATCCAATCCAATCTATCAAGGTAGCCTAGTAGAGAGTGACTATGTATCCTGAAAAAGTCTTTAAATGTCTTAAATGATATTATCTAAACTCAAGGCCTTAAATGGTCTTGAATATAGTTATAGCATTTTAAGACTTAAATTCAGTTTTAGTTAGTTTTAGTTAGTCTTAAAAAGCTAAATGAGTCAAGCCATCAGACCGTATTGTGATAATGTACAATTTTCACATTTTTTCCAAATATTTCTTTCTAACTGGCATTACAAGGGTTTTTAAAAGTCTTCAGTTGATTTAATTCTGGTGACTGAGCTTTTGTGTTTCTTTACAGAATATCATCAGCTTTTATTTTCCCAAGGTGGAGGCATCATCATAGAAACCATCACTGTCTGAAAAGTGCCCATGTAGGCAGGAGGTGGACGCAAACTGCCGACTACAACACCCATGATTCCTATCTATCGGTATTTCCTGGTAGGACGGGCAGCCATATTTGATTCGATTATGCTGTTCTGGCTGCGACAACCAGTTTAGCTAGTTCTTGACAAAAAACGGTGGCTTTTCTTGATTACAAGGCAAGCTTTAAAGGTTAATCTACGACGAAAAAGAGAAGCATCCATAGTAATAACAGTTTATCGTGTGTAGTCAACGATGAATCCCGAATAGTAAGTGGCACTTTTGGTGACGATGACACCTTGTTTGAGCTGTCAGCTTAGTTTAGCTAGCTAGTCACTAGCTAGGCAGCTAACATTAGCTAGCTAGCCTGACTCACTGTATACAAAATGAAAGTCAGCTGCTTTGTCTCCTATGCTAGCGAGCTAAGGGCTTTCGTAGGATACATCCTGTGAAATGACAGTAGCGTTGTTTACTTTACTCATGTTTGGTTATATGTCGTGTGTAATATAATACTATTATTAACGGCCAGTTAAATGTGCTTCATCAACATTGTATGTTATTTGACGTAAGTACATGGGTTGTAAGTAACGTTAGTAGCTAGCTAGCTAAGAATAGCTACGTAGCTTTACTAGGAAACTTAAGTCGTAATGATTTTTAATTCAGGGAGTTATTCATTGACTTTATGTAAATAATATGTAAACATCTTATGTATATATATATATAATATGATGTATAGTCTCTCTAAGTAAACAAGCTGATGTGTCCTCACTCATTCTGTTATATTTAATTACCCAAATGCGAATCGGAAATGACTCAGTTGTTGTATGTTGTTTAATGTCAACAAGACTATATGACCGGTTAGTGTAATCAACATTGACGGTTCATTTAGCGTTATCTAACGTAAATGCCTCGGAGGTGATATCAATTTCCACGACAGTAGGATTGTGTTGTGAACAACCACCGGATGTGTTTTTCCTCCACCCTTACAGTGACTATTTATTCAAGCTGCTCCTGATTGGTGATTCTGGTGTCGGAAAGTCTTGTCTCCTTCTCCGGTTTGCAGTAAGTACCTGTTTGTGAGAGTGTTGGAAATGCCACGCCATATAATAGGCTTTTACATTTTCCCTGTCAGCACTCAGATGGTTGATAACCCTGGACATATCATATCTACCAAGTGGACCAACTTGTGTGTGTGTTACCGCTTCCTTAGGATGACACGTATACAGAGAGCTATATCAGTACCATCGGTGTGGACTTCAAGATCAGGACCATAGAGCTGGATGGAAAGACCATCAAACTTCAGATTGTAAGTACATCCAGGTGTACATCCACTGTAAATAGTTAAGTACATTCCTGTACAAACCCTTCAGTAGAGATAAGACATTTACACCAGTTATATAACCTTGGATCTTTTCAGTTGTGCTCTTGTTTTCACCTGATTATTTCCTCCTTGTTTTCCCAGTGGGATACGGCTGGTCAGGAACGCTTCCGCACCATCACATCCAGTTACTACAGAGGAGCTCACGGCATTATAGTAGTTTATGATGTCACGGATCAGGTCAGTGCTGCTCTCGCTCAGCAACACATGATGTGATTGTTTTACTCACAATAATTCATCTGTGTTGGTATTCATAAGCGTCTTCTTCCTGCTGCCCGGCCTCAGGAGTCCTTCAACAATGTGAAACAGTGGCTACAGGAGATCGACCGCTACGCCAGCGAGAACGTCAACAAGCTGTTAGTAGGCAACAAGTGTGACCTCACGACAAAGAAGGTCGTGGACTATACCACAGCCAAGGTACGTGGGCATCACTGTAGTGCATAGCTGTGTGAAGTAAGGGCTGTTTCAGTTATCTTTTGTTTTATGTGTTCTGTCTTATCCGCTGGGCTCAGTGATGAATTTCCAAATACAACAGTGTTCATTTCCGGCTGTACACTTGTTTCTCCTTTCCTTTTACCTGAACAGCTGTTTGACTTCTCCCTTTGCCCTCATTTCTCCACCAGGAATTTGCTGACAACTTAGGGATCCCCTTCTTGGAGACCAGCGCCAAGAGCGCCACCAACGTGGAGCAAGCCTTCATGACCATGGCGGCTGAGATCAAGAGGAGGATGGGCCCCGGGGCCACGGCCGGTTCCTCAGAGAAGTCCAACGTCAAGATCCAGAGCAAGCCGGTCAACACCTCGTCTGGAGGCTGCTGCTGAGGCCCTCCAGCCACAACCTGAATCCACCCAGACCCCACAAGTCTCAATGTTACCATGCTCCACAGGGATGGATAGAGAGAGAGAGAGAGAGAGGGAGGGATGGAAAGAGAGAGAGAGAGAGAGAGAGAGAGAGGGGGAAAGCGAGATGAGGAAGACTTTGAGTGGACCGGTTTGTAATTGTGTGTGCAGCTACACCAGATTCCCACCTTTTCAAACAAAGTCAGCAATAGAACGGTAAGCCCATCTATACCCAGACGCCACTGGGCTGTTTTTTTCATACCTTACCAAAACATACTGGAAACAAAGCTCTAAATGTATACAACCATTTTTAACTGAGTGTGATGTTAACCAATGAAAGAAAACACAAGTATTCTGCTTTATTTCTTTTTTCTTTTGCCCAACTCTTTCCTTCAGTTTTGGTAGATGAGTCACTTTTCTAAAACAAAAAGCAAGTCTTAATTCGGCCGTGGACACCAGCATGACTTGGGCCCAAATCTCCTCAGATGAATTAGTAGCTCTTCGAATGAAGCACATGCTTAAACCAGCATCATGCATGTTAGCAGAATTACATGCTCTCTCAATGCATCTGGAATGCAGTCGTGAAACGAGACCCCGAACCACATAGAGGAAAAGCCCCGATACGTCACGCGGTCCAGCTTCACAATGTTGCCCCAAAAAATCGACGTGCCAGTGCCTTCGCGGCAGGAGTTTTACATGATATTATGCCTTCGGTGCATTGTGTTGGTGGCATCTGCCCCTATGCCCACAGTAGTGACTCGCTCTTATTTCTTAGAGACTTTGTATGATAGTAGTAGTTAACATTCCTGTATATATTTGGCTTTGTGTGTGCTCTGCTGGTATAAATGATACGACATAAGCATGTGCTGCATTGGGAGACGTGACGTCAGCGATGTGTATTCCTCTGCTAATGTTTCTCAACCAACAGCACAAAAAGAAATTCACCATCCAGGCTATGAGAATAATCTATAAACTGTATATATTTATACATAAATGTAAGAAGTGATTTGCAGATTATGTAGAGAAGCAAGTGAAACGGATGACATGATAAATAACTGGAATTCGTAATCTCGACACGTGATTTGTGGCTGCGGACGTGACATTTTTGTGGCACAATGTCTACTATTAAAACAATGAAGGAGATCTTTGATAACCGTTGGTCCTGGTGGCTTTTTTTCCGCTGCTTCTGCACACTTTCTTAACGCTCGTTCTCGGTCTCAGTCCTGCCTTTGTTTCTCCAGCCGTGCTCGCTGTTCCAGTTCCCTAAGCTGGGAGGAATGATGATCTTTGGCCTACATTTCCCACGTTGTATTTTCACTGGACCTCTGACCTGAAAACAAAGCCAGTATTTAGTCTTAAAACACCTTTCTCTGCTGTTACTAGTGTCCCCGTCGGTACGATACGCTCCACTGCATTATGGAAGTGACTTATTAAGATAGTTATGCACCCGTAAGGCAAAACATGCCAGCTCACCTCCTCATCGTTTACCTTGCAGTTACCTCCATCTACCAGGAGGGGGCAGTGTTGGCAGGTACACCAGTAATACAGTAGCATCCGTCAGTAACACATCGCCACAAATTACAAGAAGTTTAAACGGTATTCCTGGTCTGTTGAGATGGAGGGTTCGTTCACACATTCACAGTCGGTTTGAAACGTAAAATGCATCACTTCCTGTCTCCAGAGGGTTTCTCCCAGGAAAGACCTACCTGACCCCGGGTGTTGAGAGCAGCAGATGGAGAAGCTTCATGACCTGGTTGAGGTTGATCACTGTTGAGGTCCAGAGAGAGGAGAGGTTTGGAGGGAGATGTCCCTCCGGCGTGGGGTCGCAGCTGAACCAGACAGAGCCTCAGTCAGACCGGCCAGAAGAAAGACAACACTCTTAACTGCCCCCCCCACCAGCTCACTCTAATTATGTTAAGCAACTATAGTAAAAAAAGGCAGTGTGAGGTCGCCCCCCCCCCCCCCCCCTCTCTCTCTCTCTAGCCAGAACCTCAATTTGCTTTCAACTGAAAACAAAACGCACATTGAGCGAGCCACCGGCGGACAAAGAGAGAGATGTTTTGGTGTGAGCTTCTGGAGGAGTGGGAGGGTGGGGGAGGGTGGGGGAGGCGGGGGTTAGGATGATGTCGTAAGAATGGGGGGGGGGGGGTGGGGGGGGGGTAGCTGGGGCTGTTTGCAGGCTTCATTTGTTCTCGGTTGCTGGGCGATGGCAGCAGAAAGCATCTGTGACAGCTGGAGAAGCTGCAGCCTTTCACCGCTCTGATGAAGAAGCCCTGGAGGAAGACGGCAGCAGAAGAAGAGGGGGGAGGGGAGGGGAGGGAAGGGGGGGGAGGGGGGTGTTAGAAGTCCATGTGTGAAGTTCACTAGACAATAGTGTGCACACTTCTTCACAGGGAGGTGAGCTGATCTGACGGCTCGGTCAGTCCAGACGACTCAGCAAGCTCAACAGCTGATAGACCAATTATCAATTATCAATCAATTAGGACAATTAACCTGGACCTCCAGCCTAAGGCCTCTATGAAGACAAGGACAAACTCCCAGAAAAAATGGAAGAAACTGTGGGCGGGGCAATTCAAAGAGGCTCCTCCCACCAGGTTGGATCACAGGACAAAACACTGAAGGAATTTCACCAGTTTTAGTGTCCATGATGGTTTAGATGTCTAGAGGAGAAGAACTAAAACACTACGACTCTAAACCCTTTAACAACCCGGATCAGTTCCACCTTCGTGTCTACGACTCGTTCATGTGTTGCATGTTGATAGTATTTAAAATGATTTTACCTCTGGAAGTTCTTCACTTCCTTCATTAGCACCATAATCACTCTGTGGCTGGAGGCAGACCGGTCCCAGTGAATCCCCCGACCCCAGAACAGATCCACAGTAGATCCCTGTTCGGTAAGATGTTCTGCCAAGGAACCCATCTGAGAATGATTTGGTCATTAGATGGATCTGACTGTCTCTGCTTCCTGTAGCAGCTGATGACGTAATCACTTCCAGGTGATGGAACAATCGTCAAAATGTAATCAAATATCCCCAAAATGGGTCAAATTATTTTTAAAATGATGTTGTAATAAACTGCTGCACAAAGTAATAAAATCTCTAAAATAAAATAATCTAATCAAATCAGACAATCTCAGACAATCGATCAATCTAATAAAATATCCTAAATGAAAAAGTAATAAACCTGTAATAACTGAAAAGGTTTATAATGTATGAGCTGACAGTATCTTTTATTACATCATCATTACATCATCAGTTGTTTATCTCCAGTAACAAAACGCTAGATCAGTTAATAAAACCTGTGGGTGTTCTTGCTGAAATGACATTAAACTCTAGTCTGCCTTCCGTAGGTGGAAATAACAACAGTGGAGATTAAAGTCATTTTAAACTAGTGAAATGAAACTAGTCCTTGTTTTGCTGGGGACCCCCTGGAACCCCCCAAGGACTCCTGGAGGTCCCTGGACCCCAGTTTAGAAACCTCTGCTCTGACATCAGCGTGGGTGTTTTTACAACAAGGTGTAACACAAGAAGACTCTCCCAGCAGCACTTCATTTATATGTGAGTTTGGAGGTTAATCTGATTAAGACTTAAAGGAAAACTCCACCCTAAATCACCTCAACACTCAACACAGCGGAGGCCATCTAGCCGTCTGGGTTGTTCCTCCTCCTGTCGACGTGACGCCACCTTGAGATGTTTCATGGATCTAAAACAACGGTACCCGTCAGGTTCTGGAGCGAGGGTTCCACCTACAACCAAGAGCTGAATACAAGTCCAGGCATGTTCTCCGGGGGTTGTTGAAAGGCATTCTGGGAAACGTAGGAAATTACTAACAGAAGTAGAAGAGGCAGGTTGAGGGAAACATTTCATCACTAAATAACTCTTGACATCACAGATTGATGATCTGACAGGAAGAGGATCTGAGGAGGATCTTCCCAGTCCAGGAGGGTTAGAGGGATTTAAAGGTTCTGTCTAGAAAGATGTTGAGTTAATACACTGGTCTGCTAAACCTGGAAAACTACAGGGAATTCATTTTATCTCTTCCAGGTCTTGAAAAATCAAACGTAAAAGCTTCCATGAACTGACTATAGGTTGGATCACTGTTGTGTTATTTCAATCGGATAGAAAGATTATTAGAGATTATTACTTGACCAGCAGCCTGGGATTATTCACCATTCCCGACGAGACTAATCCACAACAACAATCTGTAATATTCCCCTTTAATCCAGTATCACCTTTTGAAACGTTCCTGTGTTCCGCCATGAAGAGCGTCCGAACCGAACCTCAACCGTCGTCCAATCAAAAGGCCTGATACAGTTACTGAACCTACCGAATGCTAAAGCGTTAGCATGCCAGCAGACAGAGCTAGTTACCAGACAGAGAAGATTTTGGTACCAGTCCTCTCATCAGATGACCAACAGGACCAAACTCCATTACAGTACCAAAGCACCAGACCACCAGACCACCAGACCACCAGACCACCAGACCACCACCTGCTCCCTTATTGTCAGTCACTCTGGTAGGGTAAGTCCCCACGATGAAATATAAAAAATGGAATAAAAGCCCTCGTCTTTGAGGTGGGGTCAATAATCGGCGGTTGTCTTGTGGTGTGAAGCCCTGAGCCGATCCCCGGTCACAGGGATTTCCAGATCTGGGATCAGCTGCTGGTGTTGGAGACCGCTCGGCTTTTCATCCGCCATCTGGTAGCAATTACGTCCCGCTCTGCCTAACCAGAGGCTAACCAGATGAGAGGACGCAGCACCGGGAGCATCGCATCACTCTTTCCAACATGGGTGTCACCCCAGCCCACCTCAACACACACACACACACACACACACACTCACTCTCTCAGGTGCGTGGGTGTGTGCATCTGCTGTGTACTTATGGAAGTTGAGTGAACCTTCGCTGCAGGACGCCGAGTGTTGAGAGAGAAGAAAGAAGGGATGCCTGGTCGGCCCAACCAGTCCAACCAGTCTAACCAGTCCACCCACCACAGCTCAACCTACTGGGACATTTTGGAGTTAAATGTCGCCGGAGGTGGAGACAGGACCAGAATATGTAGAAGTAGAAGTACTCTTACTTTGAAGAGATTCTACTGAAGTAAAATTACTAAAAACTACTAGGTCATTTAAAATCCCACGCAAAGAGGACAGACTTGTGTGCACATGCTGTGCATGTTGAGCTATGTTGAGCTATGTTGAGCTTCTACAAGTTACATTCATTACCTAGCCAACTAGCTAGCAACAACCAGGCTAACTCAAACCAGTAACACTGGTAGCTAGATGGATGCTAACTACGCTGCTAATGTTGGTTAACTCAACATTTCCTCAACATGCTTGTGCTGTAATTTACCATTGGTTAGTTTCTGATGCTAACGGAGGAGAGACAACAACTCGCCCCTCAGTTACAGTAACTAGAGGAACTGAGTGGAGGTGACCAGCGATAACCCAGCTGCTGTCTGGGAGGTTGAGGTTGAGTTTCTCCCCTGACAGTGCCTTGCTCCGGGGCTCTGCCTGCCCTCCACCAAGATGTCCAGTGTTGAATAGCGTGAATGCTTCACATAGTTGTGGTCGTTCTCTCAGCAGGAGCTACAGCCAGAAAACACTCCAGTCTGGGACGGCTGGGCTTCGTATCACTCAACCATCTGGGTTTGTTTTCAGACCGTCGTCCCATAAGAGTAATAAGCTCATACTGGTGTTATGTTATATTTTATCCCAGTTGAGCTGTGGAGTGTTTACTACGAGGGGGAGGCGGGGCTTGTGGAAGCGAGGCAGCAGCAAACACTGTTACAAAAAAAGGTGTGTCGTGATTTACCTTTTTTGTTTTACCCACCTTCCCTCAACCTGCCTTGTCTGCTTCCACTTCAGTTAGTGATTTACTACATTTCCCAGAATGCCTTTCCACAACCCCCAGAGAAAGTGTCTGAATGTTTCAGCTGTGATTTATACTGGTAGGTGGAGGGATTAGGACAGTTTTTCCAGCAAATACTCAAACCAGTATCCTGGCTACTGCATTGCATTCTGGTCTATCTTGGCTACTGCATTGCATTCTGGTCTATCTACTGTCGGTGGAGAAATTGGTCTCTCTCCTCTCCTCCGATGGATTTCTCCTGTATGATTGTTGATCCAATCTGGACCACATGGATCTGTGGTACAACATCAGATCCTGAGTCACATGACCGACATGCGACTTGTATTGGAAGGCTGAAATCAGAATTTGTCTGTGTTGCCATGACAACAAGTAAATCTTCCATCATTCACCTGAGACAGTTTGCATAATAATTGTCGAAACAGTTTTCGAGTGAAATGAATATTTTCTCTTCCAACCAGCATCCGTAGAGCTTCTCAGCTGTCGGTTCATATTGGTGTCAGATATCAGCATCATCAGCACCGATACGAACATCAACGTAGTCCCCCTTTCCCAACACCAATCAGTTCTTGAACGCCTCTTTCCATTTTCCTGGTGGAAGTGTTTTCATGATGTCCAGTTCCGTTGATTCACGTCAACCTAGCTGCCGATGGAAACTCGCCTAACTCACATTTTATTTCACAACGTTTCAAAAGTTTGCGTGAAATTCTCTTGACAGTTTTGTAGCTCCGGTGGAGCGGCTCGGTCCTCTGGGCCACATGTGTTCCCATGCTGGCCGGCGAGCTCGAACCCGGCCACAGCTCTCTGCTCCGCCTCCTCCCTGCCCTCCGCCTCCTCCCTGCCCTCCAGCTGTCTGAATAAATATAAATACTATAGTGGACCGGACTGGCCACGCCCCTTTAAAACATGACATGGCAGTTTGGTGGAAACAGCTTTTGATAACTTAAGGCAGATGGGAAACTGTTCCTCAAGGCTGATCGACATGCATTTTAAATGTGTTAGGAACCTTTCTGACAGAAATCTGGTGTCTCATGGAGACTTTAATCTGGTAATGAAGGAACTTTTTTGCAGACTCAGTAAGGTGATTTATACTTCGTCCCATTAGCTGCTGGTTTGGTTCTTTGGTACTTTGTTCTCTGTCTTTTATGCAACTTTCAATGTATTTTGATTTTAGATCTTTTTTACCTTCCACCTTCTCTTTTATGTGATGCTGGCTGCATACTTTGTTGGGTGTTGTTGGTCTGCAACTTAAATGATTGTGTTAATGCTGCTTTCAGGTCTGCCTAAAAAAAAGAGGTTCTTATTTATCCATGGGACTAAATTGGTCAGATAAAATAAAATTGAATAAAAGAAAAGAAAAGAAAAGAAAAGAAAAGTCAAGCAAAGAAAAGGTACAGGTCCGGCCGGTGACAAATACAACGCAGCACCTTTTTTCCTGACAGTGTGCTCCCACTCTGCTGCTCTGAACGTCACACCTAGAGCTGCGTGAAGCTGGCCAGGACGAGACACAATTATACCGGAAGTTATGCTATTTTGCATTCAAAGTTACACGCACATGCAGGTAGGGTGTCCGAAATGAATTTGTCTTCTGCATTTATCCCATCCTTGCCGTCCTTGCCGCCCCCCGCCAGGGGGCGGGCCGCCCAGGGACAAATATATGCTGCGACTGTATTTTAATGTATGAAAGTTTCCACCTTATTATATTTTTTATTTTCACTTTCATACTGTATAGTATAGTAGTATTCAAAACAAAACACTGCTCTGCAAATTGGTCGCACAATATGGCGGTTTTATTTTGAAAATCAAACCCGGAAGTCTGGTTTGTTACTGTGTCTGGCTTGACGCTGGCTCCTCGCTGACACATCTCCAATTGCTCGCCATTGTGTGAAGATCTGCGACTTGTGAAGCGGTAATGAGAGAGTCGGGAGAAACGGGCACATTTCCATGTCTTTATAACCCTCGCTGTTTCCGACACCCATGCAGCATTGGAAACCCTTGATGGGACTACATGTGGTGAGTTGAGACACCAACACCTTTTACTCTGAACTTATTTTGATCTGCCTGGGACGCGTTTTTAAAAAGCCTGGACGCAGTGTGGAGCCGAGTGTGACTTGTGTGTAAGGATAGAGGAAGGCTTTTCTGTGCCGAGGAGTTGTTTCAATGCTGGTTAGTGTTACAACTCACTTCCTCCAGTTATTCCTCCTCACCTCCATCCACACAGCAGCGCTTCATGCGGCTTTTATATAGAAATGCCATAGTAAGAGTCCCCCGGTATTCTGGGGAGGCTGTAGCCGGGCTTGGGTGCCTGGTGGCAGGTGGTGGTGGGCAGGCATGATCCGGTGGTCTGGAGGTTTGGAGGTCTGGAGACCAGCTGCTCTGACAGCTTTAGACTGGGGTCACTGGTTCACCCACAGGGACATTATACTATTATTATATATTATACATGTTGTAGTCCACTAACCTTCAAATGAGCAAAACAAAATGCTACAAATGGTGCAAATGTTTGATTAACCCTGAGGAGAAGTCACTATAATATCCCTATATTTCTATAGGGGTGTATAGTGTGTGGTGCTCAGTCTCTAGTGGCCTTGTTGGGCTTTTCCTAAAGTATCACTATAATATTCCTACAGTGAAACGATTCCTATATGGGTGATTCTACAGAAGTGGTTCAAGTTGCTCCACCAAATAAAAGTGTTTAAAAAATAAATAAATAATAATAATAATAATAATAACAATAATAACAATAATAATAATAATAATAATAATAATAATATAATAAATACATAAAATAATAAACATAAAAACGTTTTCAGATTTTGAACATAAAATTACTATGATGAGATTTACTATTATGCAATAATGCTGAGTTAAATATTTTTTCAAAATCACTGTTTAAATGGTACTTTATATTGCAAGGTGGCCGTCTCTTCTTCAAAGCCTTACATTTATGTTGATCAAAACAATACAAAAAAACAGTACAATTCTGTTCTATTCTTTTAATTGGAAAACTGCAATTTTCACGTCACTACAGTAACTTTGACTGTTTGAGTCTCCAAAACGAGCCTGATTTTAGCCACACCCCTACAGTGACACCCAGGAAACCAGACTGCATCACTGTCCATGACATTGCTTTGGTGGTGATGTGGTTGTTACAGGTTAATATCAAATTATAATTATTATAACAGTTAAATCTATTGTTTGGTTTTTATTATGACTTGTTATTATGACTTGCTATTCACCAGTATATGACTTGTTACTCACCAGTTTATGACTTGTTAGTATATGACTTGATACTCACCATATATGACTTGTTACTCACCAGTATATGACTTGTTACTCATCAGTATATGACTTGTTATTCACCAGTGTTTGACTTGTTACTCACTAGTATGACTTGTTACTCACAGTATATGACTTGTTACTCACCAGTATATGACTTGTTACGTGTTACTCACAGTATATGACTAGTTACTCACCAGTATGACTTGTTACTCACCAGTATATAACTAGTTACTCACCAGTATATGACTTGTTACTCACCAGTATATGACTTGTTAGTATATGACTTGATACTCACAATATATGACTTGTTACTCACCAGTATGACTTGTTACTCATCAGAATATGACTTGTTATTCACCAGTGTATGACTTATTACTCACCAGTATGACTTGTTACTCACCAGTATATGACTTGTTACTCATCAGTATATGACTTGTTATTCACCAGTGTTTGACTTGTTACTCACTAGTATGACTTGTTACTCACAGTATATGACTTGTTACTCACCAGTATATGACTTGTTACTCACCAGTATATGACTTGTTACGTGTTACTCACAGTATATGCCTAGTTACTCACCAGTATGACTTGTTACTCACCAGTATATAACTAGTTACCCACCAGTATATGACTTGTTACTCACCAGTATATGACTTGTTAGTATATGACTTGATACGCACAATATATGACTTGTTACTCACCAGTATGACTTGTTACTCACCAGTATATGCCTTGTTACGTGTTACTCACAGTATATGACTAGTTACTCACCAGTATATGACTAGTTACTCACCAGTATATGACTTGTTACTCACCAGTATATGACTTGTTACTCACCAGTATGACTTGTTACTCACCAGTATATGCCTTGTTACGTGTTACTCACAGTATATGACTTGTTACTCACCAGTATATGACTTGTTATTCACTAGTATATGACTTGTTACTCACCAGTATATGACTGGTGTTTGGTAGGCTTTCTTGCCTCTCCAGGGAAGAATGTGGTTCAGCAGTTTAAAGTCAAGCAGGCGGAGCCAAAGAAACTTAGTTGACTGAGACTGACGGACGTCCGTGAGGCTCTCAGTACAATCGCTACTTTGTGTGTATTATGTAAGGCCAGAGGCTGCTTCAACATTTGGCTCTACAGTCGACATGATGGGAGTTACAGTCACTTTGTTCACTTTGATAGAAATGGTAACACACTGCTGAGTAAAACTGAAGTAGCATGGGAGGTGAGCTGCAGGTCTGTGCTGCAGTATGAACCCACCACTCACGGATTTGACAGCCTTGCTTTTAAGTTTATTTTACATTCATTCCACCAGGAAGTCCCATTTACATTGTGTTTTGGCTGAGGGAGCACCATCACAACAAAGGTAGAAGTAGTAGACAAACAGCTACGAAATCAAATTCAGTCAGATTTTATCTGTAGAGCATTTCATACGACGGTGTGACCCAAAGTGCTTTACAACCCTGGAACCAGTTCAGGGTCATGAGAAACAGACAAATAAGAGAAACAACATCGTAAAGGGACACAAGTACAGGAGAAGTAATGGTTGAAAAATGGAAGAAGTAGAATATATTTTATAAAACTATGGTTACAAAACAAAACAAGCAGGAGCCATGACTCATGTGTACGCAGAGATGATTACCGGATAGACCGTCCCGTTCAAAACGTTAAAATGTTATCCAAATGTATTGTTTGCATTTCAACTTAAAGCTGCAGTAACTTCTGGATGTACTTAATGACTCATAGTACACACTACACACTACACACTCAGCAGGGTAGATCCTGACGCCTGCTGAAGAGGCAGCAGTGTTCATAATTCCTTTCCAGTGACTAAAGTCCACCTTCACTTCCTGGACGCTCCGCCAGTCCGGCCCAGTTTCCCTTAAAGGATAACTCCAGTTATTTTCAACCCGGGCTTTTATTTTCCTAGTTTTCGATTCTGATCAAACTGTCGTCAATTACTTCCCTGTAGGGCTCTATGTACCTCTCAGTACAACCCACCGCAGCCGACGGAAACTCAAACAGTCGAACCCCAAAAGTGATTAAAACCCTTTCAGCGATCACAGCACTTTTCTGATGCTCACACACTTCCTCGTTTACTCTGCTGTGTGTCTCCATGTGTGCGTGAGGGGCGTTCAGGGTCCGACTTCACAGACGTGGAACTGCAGTGGGTGAACGTTTTACTCGTGTGTTGGGTTTGACTTCTTCAGTTTCCCCTATTGGGATGTATTGGACAGCAGTGTTGTGAAGTAACTGGTCGGGTTTTGATCAGGATCGATCGTGACGGCAGAAATACAGATCAGGAAATGAAATACCATCTTTACCTGAATCGTTCAGCCAGTTGACTCCCGCGTCTTCTCTCTCCGTGATCGATTCAACATAACTCAATGTGTCGTACAACAAAACCAGTTGAATC
The DNA here is from genome assembly GCA_034670385.1 of Hoplostethus mediterraneus. Lineage (NCBI taxonomy): Eukaryota > Metazoa > Chordata > Actinopteri > Trachichthyiformes > Trachichthyidae > Hoplostethus > Hoplostethus mediterraneus. Next base: position 607,426 of record JAXDDW010000048.1, on the reverse strand, counting down.
AAACCTACATGTTCCTACTTGCCTGGTTGAGCAGTCTGGGCACCCAGCCTCCAGACTGTGGTTTCTACCAGGACCAGAGGCCAGCGGCGGCTGACAGATTAAACCTGTTTCTTTTCCAGAAACCTCAAATGTCAGAGAGAAAAACGCCAACAGGGATGCCAGATATGGACGTGGTGCCGATGTCTCGCTCTTGCAGGACTTACTGGCTTCACCTGAGCTAATAGCCGAAGCACCGCTAACCTCGCGAGACGTAATCGCCGAATAACCGCAAAGCTTTTCAGTATTTTCAGAGTCGCCTCGTTGATTCTTGTTTTGCCTCAAGATTGTCTCGTTTTTCCAAAGCGCACCTCTCGTTTCTACGTCCTCTAAGCCAGAGATCTCCAACCTTGTGCCATCGAGAGTCGAGCCGACTGCCTGCAGGTTTCCACCCCAACCAAACACCCCAGCAGCTTATTTCACTGGTTAGTTCCTCCCCTCTGGTTGAAGGTGAGTTAACCAGTGAAATCAGCTGCTGTGGTGTTTGGTTGGAGTGGAAACCTGCAGACTCTCGGTTCTCGGTGGCTCAGGTCGAGGCGGCGTTCCTCTCTCTTCACCGGGCCAGTCCCTGAGTCTGGACTGAATGAATCTCGGGTGTTGCAGAATCCAGAAGCGCTCCTGCAGAAATCTGCACCCAGAAAAGGCCTGAATGCTCCTCAGGATGAGTCGCAGCCAACGCCTGCTGAGCAAGAACATTCTTGTGAAGGCAGCTGCTTTCTGAATGAGAGTAACATGCTGACCTGAGTGCAGCTCGACTGTAGGTGTTAAAACTCAGCAGCCGTGAGCTTCCCGTGACTGGAAGCTCGCAGGTTTGATTCCCTGCAACAGCTAACCAGACTAACCATTACCAGCCAAGTGTCCCGTTGAGACGTTTCCTTCAGGGTGAGACACCGACAGTTTGTTTTCTTTGGTCCAAACTGAATGGAAAACATGGCTGTGTTGGATTTGTGGTTCAGGTTCACACCGACCAATCACAAGCCAGCCAGAAGTCCCATGACTCCCCAGCAGCTGGTTGGTTGGTTGAGTTTTGGTAACCTGTCATCCCACCAGGTTAGAGAGTCCAGACCAACCTGGTTCCAGTCTGGAACTTGATCTACCATGATGGACTTGTCTGCTCTTCTCTGGTGTTCATACCAGTTAAGAACACATGAAGAAACATCTGAACATGACTGACCAAGTCTCCTTCTACCCATAATGCCTTGTGTTCTGGGGTGGTTTCCTGTAGCTGGTTGGATCCCGTTCTCTCTCCTAACGAACCACCACAGTTCTCTTCTACCCATAATGCCTTGTGTTCTCTTGTTAGAGGACTGAGACGTTTTCAGGCGTCTCGTCGGTTATCTGGTGAATGTTGTTGTTCTCACCTGGAGACCAACCAGCTAGAGGAGGAAACGCTGTCAGTGTTAATAAACCCACCAGAACATCCTGGCTGTGAACGCAGCCTAAGTAAGACACTGAGGAGGTCCAGGAGGTCCTGGAGGTTCAGGCAGGGGAAGGTGCCTGGCAGTAGCAGCAGCAGCAGTGATCAGGCTGAGCAGGCAGGCTGGTGTTGTAACAGGACACCAGTTCTTATTGTTTGCTCAATGGAAAGGTATGTGGCTCAGAGTCCACCCTATACACAGCTGCCTGCCCCCCCCCCCCCCACCCATCCCCCACCCAACCCCCCCCACCCACCACCCACCCATCTTCACCTTCAGTTTGTTTCTGAGGTTTATTTGTTTATTAGCATGTCTGTCAGGAGGACCGGCGTCGGGGTTCGAACCCGCGGAGCCGCCGGGACGCCCACTCACTTCTAATGGGAAACTCCCTCCAACCACAACCTGCTGTCTATCGCCACCTCCCCTCCCCCCCCCCCCCCCTCCCTCCCTCCCTCCCTCCCTTCTTTCTTTGTCTCGCTCTTCTTCTGTCAGGCTGCTCTATTCTCTCTCTCTCTCTCTCTCTCTCTCTCTCTCTCTCTCTCTCTCTGCCCCCCCCCCCTCCCCCCCATCACCCCGTCCTGACTCGTCGTCAGAGCAGATGGCACCCGAGGGCCCCACATGTGAAAAGAAAGGGTGAGCGCCGGTGGAGGAGGGTTGAATAATAGTGTGTGTGTGTGTGTGTGTGTGTGTGTGTGTGTGTGTGTGTGTGTGTGTGTGTGTGTGTGTGTGTGTGTGTGTGTGTGTGTGTGTGTGTGTGTGTGTGTGTGTGTGTTAATCCAGTCACTATCGGTATTTTCAGCACCGTCGCCTGTTGGCCCAGTAATGGAGGTCAGAGGTTCAGTCGCCCCCCCACCAACGACAGCTGCCAGTCCTGTTGAGGTGTCCTTGAGCAAGACACCGACCCCCGACCCCCCCGACCCCCTCGACCCCCCCCGACCCCCTCAACCCCCCCCCCCCCCCCCCCCCCGCTCGCTCATTGCAAAGTGCAGCGAATAAATGCCTGAAATGTGAAATGGATCAAAAGGCTTCCACCACACACACCAACACACACCAACACACACCAACACACACTACACACACCAACACACCAACACACACCAACACACCAACACACACCAACACACTACACACACACTAACACACTACCAACACACCACACACACACCAACACACCAACACACTACCAACACACACCAACACACCAACACACACCAACACACTACACACACACCAACACACACACCAACACACACCCAACACACACCAACACACTACACACACACCAACACACACCAACACACTACACACACCAACACACACCAACACACCAACACACTACACACACACCAACACACACCAACACACTACACACACCAACACACCAACACACTACACACACACCAACACACTACACACACACCAACACACACCAACACACACCAACACACCAACACACACCAACACACTACACACACACCAACACACTACACACACACCAACACACCAACACACACCAACACACACCAACACACACCAACACACTACACACACACCACACACACACACACCAACACACCAACACACACCAACACACTACACACACACCAACACACACCAACACACACCAACACACCAACACACTACAGCTCTGCAGTGATAGACGCCTCCCCATGTCTGACCGACACATCAGCCACGACACGCCGTCACATTAACCCGATGTGTGTTGGCTCTGGGCTGGTCCAGGTCCAGGTCCAGGTCCAGGTCCAGGTCCAGGTCCAGCACCGCACCTACCAAAACCTTTTTTAGTAGCGGTCTCATTTTGGTGGGCACAGCTAGCAACAAAAACTAGCCTAGCATGGCGTTCTTCTGATGTTTTGCTACTTCCTGTCCAGTCCACACGCAGCGTTCCACTGGAGATGAATGAACTTCCAGCGCTGCAACCAGAGTGGGCGGGGCTCGCCTCCCCCCCCCCCCCCCCCTCACCCATCTCCCTCCCCCTCCTCCTCTTCCTTCTCCCTCCCCCCTGGGTTCCCAATTGACCGTGTTCGTCATGGTAACCAGCCGGTGCAGAGCTTGTCCCGGCAATGTGTGTGTGTGTGTGTGTGTGTGTGTGTGTGTGTGTGTGTGTGTGTGTGTGTGTGTGTGTGTGTGTGTGTGTGTGTGTGTGTGTGTGTGTGTGTGTGTGTGTGTGTGTGTGTGCAGTAGCAGCCAGGCTGAGCGCTGCACATCCTGCAGCCGTGTGATGTCACTGATTAACACCTTCTATTATTGATTGATTGTTTCATAAGCAAAGGAATTCCAGACGGACATGAAGGAAAAAAATAACTCAAATGGGAAAAAAAGGGAAAGAGGAACAAATAAATAAATAATCAAATTACTAAAAAAATAACACAAATAACAAAATAAACTAATCGATAGATGGATCGATGCATGAACAGGTAAATACAGAGATCCAAGTGATCAGTAGGATTCACGTCATCGGGACCAGTCGTCTGAAATCCAGTCAAGGGAAGCAACTTTTAAAAACGACTTCCTGGCAGCAGGCGAGGCAGAAAGGATCCTTTCTCGCCTTCGGCCGACCGAGCTGATGAACACGCCTTCGCCGAGGCGTCGGGCCGCTGCTCCGCGCTCTTATTTTGACGCGCCGCAAAAGAACAGATTTTGCGGTATGACGGCGGTTCTCTGACGGGCCGAGGGAGGCTCAGCGAGCATGCTGGGTAGAGTTACAGCCAGGCCTGAAACAAAGCACTGTGGAGGAGCTGCACTGCGTCTTGGGTGACAGGCCAGCCGCCGAGCCTTCACGTCTCATCTGGGTTCGGTATGTTTCGTTGAAGGCTGGTACCAATATTTTTGGATTGAAGCTTCTGATATTTAAACATAAAATAATGGAAAGACGACGCAAAAAACAACTTAAAGATGTAATGTTCATTTTGGCCTTGTTGCCTTTAACCCACCTAAAAGAGTCAGTCTGGTTTTAGAGTTTTAGTGTCCATGATGGTCTCAATGGTTTCAGAGGCTTTTCACCCTGAGGAGAAGAAAACGATTTGAATATCGACACTATTGAGAGAAAGATAAACCTGACGAGGTGGAAAACGGCTCCAGAAAGGAAGACTGCATGGTGGTTATTACCTAGTGCCAGTTAACCTCTGACCCGTGACATCACAAGGTTTTCATCTGATTGGCTGACAACCAAGTCCCTTTTAAATCTGCACTGTATTGGGTGTGATATCGTGTGATGAACGAACGAACGTGAAGGAAGGAAGGAACGAAGGAAGGGAGGAAGGGAGGGAGGAAAGAAGGAAGGAGGACAGACCGTCCCATCCATAGTCGCCCCCCAACAATGACCTCCAGAGATAGTTAGCAGCGAGAAGTGTGACCCTCCTCGCTGTCACTGCTGTTTTGAGAGGTGTGTTCAGGGAAAGTCAGGGAATTTCAGAAACTCTCTGGGGAATTTTACCAGCAGAATGTATTTTCCAACATTAAAAATAATGCTAAAGTTATGAACAATCTTTGACTTGGTTCTGGAAAAGTCATAATGGGACCACGATGGGAACCTTTGTGACCTCTGACCTCTGACCTTTGACCCCTCTGGTGAGATCTGTACACAAATATGTTCCCTGAATTTGATCATTGATGAGTAATACTAATGGTGTGTGTGTGTGTGTGTGTGTGTGTGTGTGTGTGTGTGTGTGTGTGTGTGTGTGTGTGTGTGTGTGTGTGTGTGTGTGTGTGTGTGTGTGTGTGTGTGTGTGTGTGTGGGCGGAAGTTGTCTGTTTCCTGTGTTGTTCTGAGGGAGTCAGGAGGGCGGCGGCCTCCCACCCAGTCAGCTGACTCCTCATGTGGGAGCGGGTCAGCTGACAGTTAACACCCCCCTCCAACACACACACACACACACACACACACACACACACACACACACACACCCTTGAGTCTCATTTCTTGTCACTGTTTGTGAGGAAGTGGCTGAGCTTCCAGGAAACCCACGTGTCTGACTGTTTTACAAGTCATCAGTTCGCTCCTGAGTGAATCCGTCTGAAACGTTAACCTTTATTGATTCAGGCAAGTCGACAGTCTTCACATTCAAACCCTTTCACACCGGGGGCTTAGCGGTACGACCGGCACAACCGGTACAACCACACCTCTACTACCGGTGGCACTGAGCAGCTCCACAGTGACATTACAGTCAGTAGGCTTCACGTTGACTGTTACAGCATTAGACAAGTGTTCCATTGTCCCGGACTCACTTGAACGCCTCACGGTTCATTTGTTCACCCTGTACAGTTGTTGACTCTGCTGCTCCCTTGTTTCTGCCCTACAGATATATGTTGGGTAACGGGGTGAAGCGGAAACTGGACGAGGACGAGGATGGGCGGGAGGAAGAGCGGGGGTTCCTGGGAGGCGGCGGCGGCGGGTGCACGTCCCGGGCGTCGTTCACCCTGCGGCGCCAGACGGTCCTCAACATGTCGCTGATGAAGCTGTACGGTCCGCGGGCGGCAGCCGACCTGGACCTGCAGCGCCGCGTCCTCATCAACAACGTCATCCGCCGCATCCACGACGACTTCAGGCAGGAAGGAGGCGTCGGCGCCCTCTTCTTCTCCGTGCCGCCCGCCGCCGCCGCCGCCCGCCCGTGAAGACGAGAGCTACCGGCAGCCTCCTCCTCCCCCCCCTCCCTCCCTCGGCCTCCTCTCCTCCCCCCTGTCGGCCCTGGACTCCTGCCTGACTCCCGCCTCCCACCTGGAGGAGGACCTGCCGCTGTTCTTCACCCTGCCGCCCTCGCCCCCCCACCCCCCGAGGCCGCCGCCCTCACCCAAAGACAGCTTCTCCTCGGCCCTGGAGGAGATCGAGGAGCTGTGTCCCTCCTCCTCCTCCTCCTCCTCCTCCTCCTCCTCCTCCTCCTCTTCTTCCTCCTCCAGTCCACCTTCCTCACCTCCTCAGGCAGCTCGGGTGCTGTTTGCAGATGTGATCATGAAGGAGGAGGCGCGGGGCTTGCAGGAGGCGGAGAGCAGGGTGGAGAAACCTCCTCTTCCTCCTCCTCTTCCTCCTCCTCCTCCTCCTCCTCCTCCTCCTCCCCCCAGCACCACGGACACGCCGTCGTCCTCCCCGGCCTTCCTGACTGACTTTGCCCTGGACGACATCCTCTTCACGGACATCGACACCTCCATGTACGACTTCAGCCCCTGCCCGCCCCCCCCTGGAGCGACGGCGTCCAAGATGGCCCCCGTGGTGACGGCCGACGACCTGGTCAGATCCATGTCTGGCTACGGCGCCGCGGGGGGGGGCCGCCCAGAACCAGGCTTTTAAAATGGACCTGGCTGAACTGGACCACATCATGGAGGTGTTGGTGGGCAGCTGAGGAACAAGGAGACGTTTTTATACAGTTTAAGGTAACAATGTGCTTTACAGTGGACTCGTCCCAGGGATTAAAGGTGCCACGTGTAGCATTTTAACACCAATAAATCATGACAACATTCATTTAGAGACATCGGTATAACCGTAAACCAACCAGACCACCAGCAGCCGGTCAGCCTCTACCAGCCTCTACCAGGAGAGAATCCTCTTCAGGAAAGACAAAGACGCCAGGGAGGGGGAGAAGGGACAGGAAGCAACGGGGCTTATGGGAAATGTAGTCCTAATGTGGAGAAACGCTGGTAACAATACCACTGAGATAGAGGCTACCAGTCGTCTCCACTGTGGTCTCATTTCATTCACAGTAACGTGACAATGATGTATTGACGTCTCAAAATGCTACAGAGCACCTTTAACCAGAGGGAAGTATTGGAAGCACACTAGAGTGCAGTAGCACTTAAAGGAGAATTCCGGGATTTTTAAACCTGGCCTCTATATCCACAAAACCGCCTATTAACCCGCAAAATAGAACCAAAAAGTTTCGAAATTGAAACAGGCTCAATGACTGCAATGTAATCTGTAGGGGCAAGTGCGCGCGGTCAAAGTACGTCCACTAAAAGTGCTTGATTTTGCCACTGACAGGCTCAGATTGTTATTCGTGTGTCTGACAACATTACTGAAAGGATCGCTACAGAAATAGACCTTTTTTAACCAGAAAACTAAAGTCTAGCTCAAGGAGAAGTCAGCCATTGAGCCCATTTAGCAACCGCCGACTGAGCCGATCTACCGGCGCAATTCAGAAACTTTTTGGACCTATTTTGCGGTATATTAGGCGATTTTGTGGATATTGAGGCCAGGTTTAAAAATCCCGGAATTCTCCTTTAATGAAAGTCTACCGAAGAAATAATATACTTTTATAAGTACACAAGTGTATAAAGGACTTATATTTAGTTACACTATAGTAAGTAGAGTATCTGTTACTACAGTATTATTGTGCTTCCAGTACTTCTCCGTAGATCAGTACCCAGGTTGTAAAGTGCTAGCCAGTTTTCTACCGCTGTCCGGGAATTGTAAGAGACGTAGCGTAAGAGACGTAGCGTAAGAGACGTAGCGTAAGAGACGTAGCGTAAGAGACGTAGCGCATCACCAGAGACTTCCTACCGTCTGGACGGGTTCTTCCAGGCGATGCATTTTAAAAATGACAGTGCCTTTTGGTTTGTTGTTGTTCGTCAGCCAGCAATATGAGTGAGGAGTTCTGTTCCAAAACGTTTGATCATTCTTCATCTCGATAACCTCGAGGATCCAGTCTGCAAAAGGGTTTTCATTTTTTGTGCGAAGAGTAGATGTCAATTTTTTCAAATGGTGTCTATCACATTTTGGAATGAAACTCTTCAAATTTCCAGTTTTATGAGGAACAACATTTCTGCTTTCAAAACGTGGTTGCTTTTATATTTCCTCAGTCAGGGTAAGACGGACAAGTCAAAACCACCAGCTTGTTTTAGTTACATTCTATTATGTTTCTATTGATATGATATTGATGAATTGGACTTGGTGGGTTGCAGCACTTTTGAACCCAACGACATTGACTTGGTTACTGAACACTATAGTTTGTTCATCTATCTATCTGTTGTCTCAGAGGCAGAAATAATCTCATTGGTTGAGTTAAACCTCAGTGGGCGGAGCCAAGGAACCACAGTTTTTATGCGGGATGCAACTTAACTAATTAGCTAGTTAGCTAGCTCGCCAATTTGAATGGTAAAGAAGAAACTGGTCAAAATAGAGATGTAAATGACAAGGACTTTTTCTATGGTCTTGGAAGGTCAGCAGGCTAGCTAACCTAGATAGCTATAGGCTAGTATGGCTACTTTGAGCTTGGAAGGTCAGCTAGGCTAACTAGCTAACCCAGATTGTTAGCAGCAGAGCGCTAGGCTTCATAATATTAGCTAGCTCCTATCTAACCTCTTGTCTTTTTCACTGGGCTTCAGTCTCACATTGCTTAGCCAGAAAAACTGGTTATTTGGCCCCGCCCACTGAGGTTTAACTCAGCCAATGAGATGTCTGCCTCTGAGAAGCGCTTGTAGAGGTAAAACTCCAATCTGCTGGGTAAAAACCAGATATCTAAAAAAGTAATTCAACTCAACATTATTGATGATTTAATTTAAGGAAAAAAAAGAAAAACCCATTTGGAGGTTCGTGGTTTTGAGCTGACGGTGGCGATACGAGCTTTCATCTCCTCTTGCTGTGTTCAGTGTGAACATTCACACACCCAACAGTGGTTTATTTATTATCTCTCAGCTCTAGTGTACAAATATTTATTGTAACTCTGACACTAATATTTAGTTTGTACAGAACATGTATTCTGTTGGAGAGTCATTCTGCCAACACCGACCTCTAGGTTGTTCAAAATGAAAATATGAAATAGAAGCATTTTAATTAATGTTGAAAACTCAAAACATTTTAAGAAAATGTCTTTTATCCCGTCGTTCACAGGATGACAACTTAAGGTCATTTTTGGTGGAAGTCTCCTTTATGAAATCTACGTCATTTAATAAGTGATTAATTTTCATACCATGTAATATATTTTATATTTTAGCATTTCAGCATGCAAACGCCCTCCATTCAACCTGCCACAACCTGTGTGTGTGTGTGTGTGTGTGTGTGTGTGTGTGTGTGTGTGTGTGTGTGTGTGTGTGTGTGTGTGTGTGTGTGTGTGTGTGTGTGTGTGTGTGTGTGTGTGTGTGTGTGTTAGAGAGGAAAATGGAGAAATACTAACTTTCAAAACTTTATCTGAATTACAGTTATACAGGTTTTCAGTCCAGGATCAGGCTGATGGTTTTTCAAAATAATAGTCAGATGAGATCTTCCTGATCCAGTTACTAGATCAGGACTTCACACCCGGTGGACAGACGTCTGTCTGTAGCGTTACACCTCGTTCAGGCAAAAACACAAGAACCAGATGAAAAGGTGTAATTTATCTGTACTAGTATCAGCTCCAAATAAATCAGAACTTCCTGTTTCTCTGCTAACTGCTTTCACTCAGTACTTTAAGGACCTTTTACAGACTCTTCTGAAGGTTTTGTTCATTTAACATTATTTTTACTCTTCAAGAAGTACAGGCTGCATTTTCACCACATCCACAATGTCTTCTGTATCAAGCCCTTCATGTCTAAATCCTTCTTTCCAGTGGGTTCGAGGTTTTCCTGATTTGTGGCATCAAAACTATTCTACTATCTGCCTTTGATTCAAACCCCATCAGAATGATCAGAATCTCATTACCAGTTTTGGAAAAGTCCAATTTAGATTGAATCCAGCGTGATTACGGAAATCCTATCAGAACGGTTTTCCAAGTTCCTCAGTCAGTCAGTTATTATCCTTGTGGTTTAGAATATGAACTAAGATGAACTCGAACCCTTTTCCATCCTGAGAATAAATGTGCTCTGACTGGTTGAATGGAAAGCAGAGCCAGCCAGTTTCTTATCAAACCAAATGTTCAGCTGTCTTCTGGTTGTGGTTTCTAGCGTCGCTGTAGCTGCTTTCATTTCATTTCATTGCATCGGACATTATTGGGAAATGTGTGGTGAGGGTCAGTCGGTGCCCAACTCTGAGTCTGTGCCTTGTCCTATGCAATATATTACATTTCTCTGAAGATTATATTTGAATGTCTAAAATGAGGATTCAGCTGACGGGACACTTTTGTAATTTTATTTTCTACAATAAATGGAAATGAATACATCTTTACTCTCTCATGTCTTTCCTCCGTTGATTAAAAGGTTCCATATAATCTTCATAGATGATCAAACATGTTTAATGAAGAATCTCTGAGATCATTCAGGTGTGATGCGTTCACTGACCTCACGCGAGGCTTCCTGCCGCTGGATCTGAACGGCGCAGGAAGAAGAAGCCGACCACGAGCTTTTCTCTTAAATTATTTTAATTTCTTGTGTACACTAAAAGTAAAATTTACACACTTATAGTCTCATAAGAACCCGGGCATGCACGTTAACCTTTTGACAGGCTCTTCAAGTGATTCAGTTTTTTTCCATAGGAATTTTCCCGTACATTTTACAGTCCATAGTTTAACTGTACACAGTCTAAAGCCACAGTGAACTATGATTACATCCATTTCATCTTTACAATGTGCAAAATCCTCCTGGGAGACGGGGCTGACAGTAGTAGAACCAAAACAATTGCGAAACACAAAGTTGAGCGGATGAGAGCCGGAACAGACGAACACATGGAGGCAGAAATTGGTCCCTTAATTCCCTTGTGATGTGAGTTGACCTTCTGTAACAGATTCAGTGGTTTTTACCAACATGTCCCGTTCTGAACACCCCACCCACGTCCTACCCACCCCCCACCCACCCGCTAGAAGAAGCTACTACTATACTAGAACAGGACAGGAAGCTGTTTTAGCCCAGCGGCCACAGCGGCTGGAGCATCTCAACACAACCAGCCAGCTAGATGTTCGGCAGGTTGGTTCCCACCCTGAAGACAAACGACTGTCCTCATCCAGCCTCAGGAGGATGGGTGGACTGCACTGACGTGGGGGAGGAGACAGATTTAAGTAAAAAAAAACCAACTACAGTTAAATTACAAGATGACCAAACGTACGGTGAGGACATCGCTTGGCAGCCGGGGGTTAAAGAAACGTTCAGGATAAAAGCGACGCCGACTGAACCGATAAAAACTGAGGCGTCAAAACAGGGAACATTCAGCTGGATTTTGCAGGCAGTGTGGTTTCAAGTCGATATATATATATGTATATATATTATATATGTATAGAAACGTATTGATTCATACTCGTCATGTATTCCACTTCACTTGGACCCGACCCTCGCTCAGAGAACCAGCCGGTGTTTCGTTTTCCTTCACAGAGACGGACATGAACACACTCCCACCGCACAGCCACGTAAAACCTTCCAGACGCATCAGACTTTAAAAAAACAACAAAACAAAACAAAAAAAACACAGCGGGAAAATAAAGTTTTTGTCCCTGATTATATACATGTTGATTCTCCTAAATATGAAGTTCACACCTCTGCTAACCTTCCTCTATAAATTAACAGCTCTATGAATGATCTGATCCTCTTAGTTAGTCCACTAAATGTGCAGGTCGTCGGCTGACCCCCCCCCCCCCCCCCCCTCCCTCCTCCTCACCCCCCCACCCATCTCCGAGCAGTTTCCCATGATGGATAAATGCTTTGCTTGATTAAAAAAAAAAAACATTAAAAATTGAAAAATCAAAAGCGCAAATAAAAGCTGTGAACGGGGGAGGAGGACCGAAGCCACGACATGGAAGCAAGAAAAAAGACAAAAGTTTGATTAAGAGAGGGAAAGATGGGCGGGGCCAGGGAGGGGCAGGAGGCAGGGTCACAGGGGTAAACAGGGTTGGGGGGGGGGGTGAAGCAGGGTCAGGGAGGACAGGAGGCGGGGTCACAGGAGGAGGCGGGGTCACAGCTGGACAGAAGGCGGGACTTCAGTCCGGCGTGGGCTGGGAGCCCAGCGGCGTCAGCGTGGTGGGAAACATCAGCACCTTGGCCTGCATGAAGGACAGGTCCGGCAGGCCCGAGATCACCTTGGACGCCTCCTCGCTCAGGTTCTCCTCCTTCTTCGGCTTCCTGTCCGTCAACAGGAGGAAAACAAGTTAGAAATCCAAAACATCCCACAAGCCACCTCTATACACATCTCTACATGTACACGGTATAAAAACATGAAGCTGTATTGATCCTGTAGGGAAACTGAGTTGATAACAGGAAAATATAAAATATCAGAAAGAATAAAGGCAGTGGAAGAAGGTATAGTACTACTGCTGTAGTACTATACCTCCAGGTATAGTACTACAGCAGTAGTACGTCAGGAGACACGAGAACCAATGAAAACATAAACTACACATATTCAGATATATTTCAATGTCTCAAAGATGTTAAAATGTTGATTTGTATCAGTAACTCATGTATTACTGAATCATCATTTATCAGTACTAGTACTAGTACTACTACTAGTGGTGGGTAGTGACTCTGTGAAGTCTGACTATACAGAAAACCCCCAAAAACCCATGAAACCTGATCTATGTCCTGCGGCTCTTCCTACTCTGGCTCCGCCCACCAAATGACGTTGAGCTAAAGAGGTGTGTGGACACGGCGCCACCCAGTGTTCACACTGGGATCTGCACAGTTTGCTGAACGTCTTCCCCAGCGTTGAGCCACCTCAACGCTGAGCTGGAATCAGATGCCAGGTCAGCTCTCAGTGAAATGTGGCCACATTCAGGATGTGCTTGGCGTCTCCCTGACAACAGGTCTCCCTGACAACAGGTCTCCCTGACGACGAGTGGTTATTATTATTGCCACTCTGAGGTGACAATAATTGTTTTTCCTTCTACATAAAAAGTTACTAATATAATTGTGACTTATGATTCAAGGATGTAAAGTGACAATCAAATTCGACTCCTGGGGTTGAATTTTCTGCTTTCCCATGTAACAGACACCCTGCAGCACCCTGCCCTTTGACCTCTGACCTGGTGGAGGTGCTGGTCTTCTCCATGGTGGACATCAGGCGGGCGAAGGCGTCTGCCACCCGGCTGCCGGAGCTGCTGGGGTCCAGCTTGGCCGTCGTCAGCTCGTACAGCTCCGGGTCCACGCCTGGACACAGGAAACGTTACGGTCCAGAGGGAATCCCAGCACTCAACCCACATCCTGATCTGACTCCGCTAACTTTATTAATGCCTTGGTCATATTGAGTCTTTGGTCCCGCCTCTGTATCAAACAGGCTCCCGATTGGCTGCCTGTTACGCAGTAGCATCTGAAACCCGCTGCGTTAAGGGAACTCAAAACCACTCAGAATCAGACTAGTCGTGAAACTCGTGTTTGAAGAGGGTTATTATGCGGGAATTGCAGAAACGAGAAGGTGAAATTTAAAGATGAAGAGAAGTAGCGAAGAGGAGGTGAAGAGGAGGTGAAGAGGAGGTGAAGAGGAGCCCGTGAGCAGCTGCTGACCTGGGATGGAGGGGGAGCTGGTGGAGCCAGAGTCCTCCACGGGGCCAAAGAAATCCAGGTTTAACAGAGAGGAGCCGCCGCTCGCTGCAGCAGGGTCAGCAGGCCCAGGGGGCGGCCAAGGTTAACAAACACAGAGGAGAGAGAGAGAGAGAGAGAGAGACAGAGGGAAGAAACCAACCAGAGACATGCAGCCGGGTGAGTGGTCAGAGAGGAAAACTAGCAGAGAAATGTTAACAGTATTAGAGCGCCTTGGTGAGAATGTTTTTATTAACACGGTGTTGTTTGGTTTCATTAACGCCTGACCGGTACCATGACAACCATGTCGGGTCTCATCAGTCTGGGATGTTCGATACGTTCCAGGAGTTCTCTTTCCCTCAACCCTCAACTTAGTGATTCCCCAGAGACCAGTTATGACCCTTCACTCAGAACACAACCTGTCTTGTGGCTGCATTGCATTCTGCTCCATCTTGTCTACTGCATTGCATTCTGGTCTATCCTGGCTACTGCATTGCATTCTGGTCTATCCTGGCTACTGCATTGCATTCTGGTCTATCTTGCTACTGCATTGCATTCTGGTCTATGTTTTCTACTGCATTGCATTCTGGTCTATCTCCTGTCGGTCTCTCCTCTCCTCTGATGGATTTCTCCTGTATGATTGTTGATCGTCGGTCTAGAAAGAAGCCCTTGCGCTCTTTGCTCATTTAAGTTTCATCAACTTTAATTGAAGAATTTTGAGATCTTTTTGAAATACAAAACCTATTTCACATTTGAAAAAACGGGAAAATGAAAACAACTGTAGATTATCATCACTGGACCGATTCCTGAACAAAAGAAGAGCGAAGGACAACTGGATTTAAGATTTCAATTCTATTTCAATTCTTCTCTATCTGACTGGATTCAATTTTAAGACCTTCCAGGACCTGCAGGCTGTTTGTCTGATTCATGAGTTATTAACAAGGTGAGCAGGACGGACTGGTGAGACGAAGCCTGAGGCAGAAACAGGAAGAGAGGAGGACCTGAGGAAACCAGAGACAAGTGGAGGAGGCGAAGGAGGAGGGAAGGAGGTACAGGAGGGAGGGACCTACCATCCAGGGGGTTGGTAAGGCCACTGCTGCTCCAGTCAAACTGGACGGGTGGGAGCGCCTCCTGCTGGACCGGCCAGGAACACAGGGTGGAGAAACAACTCAGTTAGTGATCTCAGGACTAGTCATGCAACCCCAAACTGAGAGCATACCAACTATTAGAGGATAAAATAATAAGTGAGATAATCCGTCACAGAAAACATGAAGTCTTGATTTGATTTTTTCAAAGTTTCTGTTTTATGGTTATTTCATTCTGTTGAGGTTTGTGCGTTACGTTACAGGGAGAAATGGAAATCTCCACCAGGAAATAACAACCTTTATGTCACATCCACGCCTCCTTATTTAGGATGCATCTATCAGCGTTGTTTTTTCAAGCTCGGTTTGAGGCCGTACAGTTTGTATTTTATTTGTTTTGTAATTTTAGAAATGATGAGGTTTCTTCTCTCTTGTTTTTATGTACTTCAATAAAGACAGCAGAGAAAAGGTTTGCAACGGCATGAAAAATAATTTTGGTTACATGGTAACGTGGTGAATTATCAACATCTTAGATATTACAGGTTAATGTGTGCTAGTTGTAACCATGTACCAATATGACTTGACTCACAAGACATCATGATTCCAAATCTGCTCATTGCCTGTAATGCCACTTTTAGCCAGCAGGTGTCACAGTTGGATTCTGTATTTGGCTTTGGTCTCAATGAAGTTCAATGATGTAATTTTGGATTTGTTGTAGTATTTTTCAGCCAAGTGGTGTTATTCTTTTGAGGCAGCCCTCGACTGTGTAGCGCTGCTGAAATGACCTGAAGGTAGCATGTGTAGCTAGCTAGTGCGTGGAGTCCCACCTGGCCCGTGTCTGGGGGACAGGAGCTTTTCTCTGGACCCACTGGAGGCGCTTGTGCTATGGAGGCAATCATCTCAACTGCAGAGATGGGTTTCATTGGCTCTTTGGTCGGTTCCAGCATCCCCTTCAACACAGACAGACAGACAGACAGACAGACAGACAGACAGACAGACAGACAGACGGTTGGTGATCTCATCTATAACCACAATGAACGACATATGACGGTTGGATTTGTTTTGGTCTCTCTTGTTTTAGTTTGAACTTTGTGACAGACTTATTTGTTCAAACTCTTTTGGAAATAAATCATATTTTTGCATTTGTTTACTTTTCAGATGTCTGAATGAAACAACACGTTTTAAAATGTATTTTCACTCAAATACAATTCCAAATGACAACATAAGAAACAAGAGGACACTTCAGTGAGAGAATTATAACATCACACACGTTCTCCACATGGGTTCCACTTGTTAGATACCGTCCAATAGTCATTGCTCATTTTACTGTTTATGACCACATTGTTGGACTCATCATCCATAAGAATCAACAGAGAATATCCAGTGATGCACACTGACAACAGCTGTCAGTTACACTAAGCTGCAGCGTTCATCATTATCGGTCTCAGTGACCGAGGAAGAAAATACTTTTGGCATCTTCAATCAACATCCTGACCATCTCCACCCACAGCGGGCATTCCTAATGAAATGAAATGCTTCAGTCTTACCGATAAGCCAAAACGGTACGGTTATTGATTGTGGTTCTAAAATCGCTGTGTGACATTGCACACTATTAACTGTGCAGCCCTAAAAGACCATCTGTGGGCCTGGTGCAGTCCAGTGATGAAGGGCTCACGGACGGGGAGGCGGCGACTCACCAGGCTGGCGGCGTACATCGGGACGATGACCGGCTGCTTCTTCTGTCCGGTGAACAGCTGAGGACATCAGGCAGCAGGTGAGAAACACATGAAGGTCATGAACTGAATTTGAAGATTTTTGTTGCAAGCAGAGATATTTTGAAAAAAAATGACTCTAATAAAGTGATTGACTGAAACAAAATCAAACATGATGGTGTTTGAAGGACAGAAGGTAACTTGTACCATGACATGTTTTCTGCTGGATGGTATCTATCATTGTTTTATTGTCTTTTTAACCGTCCTGAATAAAACAAGCACAATATTTCTTTCTGTTATTTAAGTTCACAAGGAGGGGAAGAGCAGGTCCAAAGGGACTTACGATGTTCCGGGTGTCGATGCCGAGGGAGCAGAGTAGTGTTTTGTTGCAGTGGGAACCCCCCCACTGGTGTCTGAGGCCCAACGCCTCATGGATGTCCTCAAGCTGCCTCCATACGCCCCCCCGCAGAGCCCTGGACCGGTCAGAGAGTAAGGTCAAGGTCAAGGTCAAGGTCATCTTCATAATCGCACAAAGAGAAAACTATTGTGCAGCCACAAATAAACAGGCAATACAAACATAAGTACATTTACACAGCATACAAGGCTTAAAAACAGCAAGAGAAAGGAAGCAGGATGTTCTTATGGTGCAAAGTGAATAAGTGAATCCACTAAAGACGATACAGAGATTAAAAACTGTGTAGAAATCTAGTATTTCTGTCTACAATGTTCTCAACTCAGAGGTTAGGAGGTTTCTCTGGGATGCTGGTGACTTGTAAACATATCCTCAACAGCTTCCATGTTCACAACGGTGAGGCCATGAGGAGGTGAAGGAGGAGGCACAGACCGGGGCGTCAAATTTAAGACTTTAACTTAAGCTTTTTGATGCTGAATTTAATTTAAAACAACATAACGGTCTCTTTCTGTTTGAACATCGCGAACAAAGTTGCGAATTGAATGGGCAGGAAAGAGAAAGAACAACAGGAAATTCATTGCTACGGGACATTCATGTTAAGCAGTCTTCCATATTGTACTAATAACCCTGTTCTGTATTCATTTAAGAGTCGACTGAAAAATAAGACCACTAACTTTAGACTGTGTATGGTCTTAAAATGAGATCATTCAGTTTGAGACGTTCAGGACCTGCCGCCCCGACAGACTCACCCGTTGCGTGGCGACGTCCTGTCCTGTCCTGGCTGTGGCTTCTCCTCCGGAGGGCCCAGGAGGGTCTTCAGGGACGCCACCTCCTCCCCCACCAGGGGGACGGGAGTCTGGGGGAAGCTGCTCTCAAAGAGTCTCTCCAGACGGCTGGACAGCGACGCCTGGCAGCACCAAACACAGCCACTGTTCAGTAACACGCCTTCCACAGAGCTTGTTTTACATTGAACGGTTTAAAACTTTATTGGTTTTGCAGCCTGAGGAAATGTCTCCAGGAAACCTACACGTCTGACTGTGTGTTGAACACAGGTTATCAGTTAGTGAGGAAGGTGTGCACTAGGGCTCTCTACTCTTAACCTTTATTTATCCAGGGCAGGTTTGAGCTCCAGCCCCACCCTGCCCCACATTCAGACTGGGAGCTGACCAGTACAACCACTACTGTTGCTCCACTGGTGTAGTGGGGGGTTAACTGCCTCTAGGAGGAGAGCATGTGTCCGTTCAGTTCCCAGACGGGATTTGAACCGGCGACTCTCTATAGTCACCGCCTTGCTTCTCTAGCCAGCAGGCTGCCTCTCCCCCCGTTTCCTCCAGGCTGTGTCATACTGGTGTGACTGGCAGCCGGCCAGGGCTGCACGGTGAAACAAGGAAACCTCACATCAATGACACAGTTGTGAAGGAATGTAGAAGTTCCTCTGAGCTGCAGTAGAGATGTAAACGCTGCGTACTGGATGTCATGTCACATTCCTGAGGGGGGGCAGGTGACTTCTCAGGATGAACGTCAGCGTGTGCGTCAGCGTTCCTCAGAGGCCGGCGGCTACAACGTCCTCACAGGCCGAGATCGCTTCGTGCCGGTCGAGTGTTTTGCTTTTGGTTTTTCTGTTGGCTAAATAACCGAAGGAAGGGTTCGGTTCATCAGTTCACTTGTATGATTAACGGGGAAGTGGAAGTTGGTATCAGGTGTCATATTACCTCTCTGACCTAATATTGACAAACCCGTCTTTCTGAATACACGTTCAGAGTGTGTTAATCCTTTTCTATACCCTCCTCCACACTGTGCTTGTGTGGGTGGCCACGGAGTGTACTGTCGCTGTCAGTGATGAGCGTGACCTTTAAGTCTACCGTGACCTTGACACCTACTGATGTATTACGGACTCTGTTCATTACATCCAGGTTGCAGTTTCCAAGGCAGCACAATTATGGCTTAAATGACCATTCTGATTATTTTGCTAGATATTATGATCACAATAACTTATCATGAACATTATTGGTGATAAATTGGGGACCAAAACTTTTTATTTTGCTTTACCTTTCACTTCTTATGTTAACATAACTATTTTTAGGCATTTGAAATGATGTGAAATGTTATGTGGAAGTTGCAAAAGTCTACTACTAAATTTCTGGACATTTTAAAAACTTTTCATTCATTGGCCTTTCACTGTTTTTATGCTCTATTACTTTTATTTCCTCTACATCATTTTCTTGCTGGTGCTCCACGCTCTCTGCAAGCCCTGTATTTCATAAAGCACTTTGATACAAACTGCTATATAAATAAAGTTGACTTTACTTAACTAAAACCTCAACACACCATCATACATGACGAAGCAGCTCAGCAGCTTTCCAGACCGGTACCAGGTTCTGGTTAGGCCCGATATTTTACTTACCGAGTGACTTTCTGTCCCGCTGGTTTGGTCGGAGGAGGCAGGAGGTTCGGGTTCATGCCACTCCTCCTCTCTGCTCCCAGGGGGAGGAGCGGCGCTCTGCTCCTCGCTAAACGCCGCCCAGGACTCTCCCTCCACCTGACCGTGCTCAGGCTGGTCGAAGGCGCTCCACCCGGCGTCGGCCTCACCGTCTGCACCGCCGGCGGCGGCGCTGAAATTCCCAAAACTGTCGCTGACGGGGAAGTCTGCAAACGTGTCTCCGTCCTCCCCCTCTGTTCCACCGGGGTGAAATTTGGGGGTGTCGAAATCTGCAAAGTCGTCTTCATTGTCCTCTGCGTCGGCCGCTTCCTGTGCAGGGGCGGAGCTGTTCGACCCGCACTCTTCCTGTTGGACCTCCAGCTGGTCAAAGTCGGTGAAGCCCTGGCCGCTGAACGAGCCAGCGTCTCCAAAATCCCCAAAGTCCTCGTCGTCGTCGTCGTCGTCTTCCACCAGCTGGCTGTGGTCAGCGGGGGTGGCGGTGTCCTCCTGGAGGGGTGGAGAGGGCACCGAGCCTGTGGTGCTCATGTCGCCATACTCTTCCAGAGCGTCTGTTGACAGCGGCCGACCAAAAGACGTCTCCGTCTCCGTTTCTGTCTCCGTCTCGTTTCCGGAGCCCTTCCCTTCTGACCGTCCCGCCTCGCCGTCTGTGGTCGTCTCTGGTGAGAGGTTGTTTTCGCTACAGCCCACTGCGTCCTCGGAGTCCTCGGCGTCCACAACATCAACCCCGTTCAGGGCGAGGGGTTCCTCAGTGCAAACTGCCTCCGAGGCGGAGTGCTCATGTGCAAAGGCTACGTCCCTTTCTTGAAAGTCAGCGTCTGTGTGAGCGTCCCGGTCCCTGTTGCATGGGCCGTCTGGGAGCTCGGCAGGGACAGATATGAAATCAGAGCCGGACATATTGGGTCCAGTTCTGTTTGTGTCCCTGACGTTGTCCTCTAAAGTCTTTCCCTGTTCTATATTACAGTGCTCTTGGCAGGCGCCCTCCGCCAGCCAGCTAGCCCCGTCGGGATTGTCCAAGTCCTCATTTGCCGTCTGGCTGAGGTGTCCTTCAGCATCGGAAAAAGCAGCAAAGTCGGCAAAATCGTCCTCTGGGCTGTCGGGAGGGATGCTGCCCGTGTCCTCAGTGGAGGTTCCTTTTTTATGAGAGTGGACAGAATTCTGCAAAGAAGGGCTTCCCTGAACTTCAAACGTTGCAAACCCGTTTGTTAGCACCTCTGCGCCTCCGCCGTTGCAATCAACAGGCTCGATGCCAGCTTGGCCACTCCCCGAGAAATCCAGGGAGTTGGAGACGATCTTTTTTGTCTCATTGACAGTTCTTTCTGAGGGACTGCCACCCTGGCGGCCTCCTGGCACAACGCCATTGGCCTTAGAGAGCTCATCAGTGAGACTGTGGGGCCCGTTAGCAGAGCTGAGGCTGGAGAATCCCCCCACTCTCCCATTGTTGATGAGTTCAGGCGGAGAGGTGGCAGTCAAGGCCTGGGTCTGGTTGAAAGTGTTGGGGGTGTCGAACTCGGTGAAACTAATGCTGTTGGGGACGCCAGAGAAGCCGCCAAAGTCTCCAAACTCATCGTCCTCTTCCTCGGCACCGTCCTCCATCGGGGGCGGAGAGGAGGAGTACATGCGGATCACATCTGGCTCCATGGTTCTCTAGCGATCTCAACAAGTCCTCCTGGCTACACCTGGGGGTGTGACAAAGGCATCATTAGAGAGGAATCATCTGGGGCGATAGCGTCTGTTAAGATGTTATTAGATCATTCATCAACTCAACATGCTTTTCTGACCCGACAAGTTCTGCTCATTGTTTATATTAACCTCAGGGCAACATGGAGCAGACTAGCACAGTCCACTGGAAACTCATAGTGCTTCTCTTTGTATTTATTCTCAGCTGAAGTCAGATGTTGTCAGTTTTCCTTGTTTATTGAACTCTTAGCTAGCTCAGGTGAATGTTTTTACCCCTGAAAAAGGTGAAATAGCCAACAAACTGTTTCTAGTAAAGTTCTTCCTTCTGTAGGGTTACTGGATGTCCTCCAAAAGCCTTATTTGTGTGTGTGTGTGTGTGTGTGTGTGTGTGTGTGTGTGTGTGTGTGTGTGTGTGTGTTTGTAGACTCCTATGTCTACACAAAACCAACACCACTGATGTCCTTAGCACCTAGACCTTTCCAAACGCCGGGGGAAACGCTGTTTGCATTCCCAGCTGTAACTGGAGCAGTGGGTGTCTTGAAAAGCTTTGTTTGCTTTGTTGTCCTTATCTCACAGAACATCTAGGAGCAGATAATTTATACCCAAGGGTTGCTGACCTGGGCTGCATACAAGTAACACAAGAACATCAATTTTACAATGAAGGATCAAGCAAATGTTTCTGAAAATGTTCATGTTCCTCAGTTTGCATGCCTGACGAATTGACATAACTTCAGGAAAGGCTGGGTTGAGAATATCTTCAATAAACAGAGAACTATCTACAGCATACTGTTCGTCATGTAGGTAGTTAGCTAGGGTTAAGTGTTCGTTATCAACTTGAGCTGTCAGGTCAGCACCTCCCTTGAGTAGAAAGAAAGCGAAACGGTTTACTTTTGTTTACATAGCCAACTAAAACTGAACGGTGCTAGTTTAAGCAAATTATCATGTTAGCAAAGTTTTCCAATATCCCCTTACTTATTTGATGTTACTGTATCTGACTGAACCTGGAAAGCTAGCTCGCTAAACAGCTAGCAGGCTGACTAGTTAGCTAGCTCCCCTGAAGCCTGACGACTATGGCGCGTATGTCGAATAGGCATCATTAAAAACATTATCATGCCATCAAAGTAACAGCTAGCATCAGCTATCACCTAGCTAACGAAAATATAAGGCCAAAACACTTTGGGTCTCTCCCCTCGCTGAGATGGGGTGGTAACGTTGGCTAACGTTAGCTTACTTAGCTTCTCTAGAAAACCTAGTAGCATGCTACCTGGATTGTTATTGTCAGCCACACTAGTTTGTTGTCACTTAGCCTAGTTGGTTGCATTAGTCCGCAACAATAATAGCCGATCTTCAAACATCTTCAGGCTAGTACTCCAAAAACACAATATACAAGTAAGTAAGAAGTCAACTACCCTAGTCAGCTAACTACGCAGCTAGCTAACGACAACAACAAACATATTCCCTTGTCTTCCTAACATGCTAGCAAGCTAGCGTTAGCTTATCCTCTGCATCCGGGTTGGTTGACAGCAGGTAGCTTAGTTACGAAAAGAAACATTTCAGCTAACCGTGGGGTCCTGACCGTTGATTTCCATCACTCAGCTAAAGCAGGTACTTTCCATAGGGTAGGTCGAAGCCAACAACAGTGGGAAACGGCTGGTGCTGGAGCCAAACTAAGGTTGAGTCAGCCGGTTGATGGTACTGCTCGCCCCTCTGCCTGAATATCACCCAGCATGCATTGCAGGAAGGGCCGTGCTGTGGCAGGCTCTGTAGTGGGTTGTTCAGTTCAGAGACTCCCAAACTTTTGCACGTCAGAGACCTCCAAACATACACATCAGACCGCAGACCCTCCATTGAAAATGTTTTGTTCCACAGACTTTTGTACTTAGTTTCAGTTGAGTACAGACTCGGTGGGTTGATAACCACACTGGGGAGACAGACACTCATGATGACAACTAGAAGTTCTCAGACATTTGGGTCAGAAATCCCCAAAATAAACAGACTAGTCCAAGAACCCTCGATTTCTCTCCAGAGATCCTCTATGGAAAGATTTTTGTTCTTATTGAAGTGTGATAATATTGGTCAGATCAAAGCCTAGTATTACAATATTTAGTTTTATAAATTCTCAAATTCAGTGCAATATCTCTAATCAAATTATAGTGATATGAACCTAATGCTCATTTTGCTGGGGACCCAATGAAGTCCCTGGACCACATTTTGGGTACCACTGGTTTAAGCTATAGTCACCCACAATGAACACAGAAATTGTAGTCAGAATCTTTACTTTTGCAATAAAATACACAAGGAATGACCCCTGATAGGATGGGACATGAAAACAGCTCACCAGAAGATATACACATACTACAAATAAAATAAGAAATGAGGCATTTAGAAAGAGTTGAGTTGTTAACGTCATCAGATCTGACACTGAAGCAAAAAGTCATCTTCCTCTCGGCTCCTGGGTGAGAGGATGAGCCAGCTGGCTTGCTGTGTCTATGAAGTGTATATAAAGACACAGAACAGGTTGACTTGATTAACTTGAAATAATACACATTTATTGGATCGGCAACAAGATCCTACACACTATATGGATAGAGGTAGTCATATTTTTCACAGCACATCCACATTTTCATTGCGATTAAACACTGCCTCCTCCCACTGCTTGTGTGTCTCTCACAGGAGTGTGGCCAGGTCACCGTGGCGCATATTGATTGCTTGGTGATCTGGTGATCTAGAAATTGAAGATCATTCTGTATTTGGACTCATTAAATTATATACATTATACTTCACTCTGGATCTGATTGTCAGCAAAATGTCTAAAATGTGAAATTGACTATAAAGGGAAAATAAAGAGCAGATGAAACCCAAAGCTTGGATTTTCCTCAACAGCAGTCATCTGTGTAAAACATGTTGCTTATCATTCAGTATGGGATTATTATCCTGTAAGATTATTGCCCAGCTACCTGCACGATCTGAAAACAAATGAAAACATCTTAGGTCGCCTCTCCTTCTCCAAGCTTATTTTCTACAGACTTTCCCGTCAACAAGTCTTTGGCACTCGCACCAAAACTGTCAGAAAACACAGCTGGTGCTCTTCCTAGAAACATCCCCCCGGCAGAGCCACATCTCTCCACCACAGAGTCCTTTAATTCAGCCCAGTTTAGTAATCCTCAGACTGCCGTTGATCCACAACGTGTCGATGTTCTGGAGGGACGTCACTCTGTGGTAAAAGTCAAACAGCTGCTGTCCGTCCACGAGAACGCGAAGACGAACGTGATCACAATAAATCTCAATCTGGGGAAGAGACGAGACATAGGAACACGTTTGGTTTCAAACTGTAAAGTGACACCCGGCTGAAGAGATGCCGTCATGACTCCTCTGGTCAGGAGATCAAACCTCTTTAAAGGTGCTACATTTTAACAGCAATAAACCTTTACTGCATTTATTTTGAATCATCGAGAGGATAAGAATAGAGGTGCAATTTAAAATGAATGGCATGGATAATGTGTGGAAAGTGTATTAAATGTCGTCCCAGTCCTCTAACGAGAACACAAGGCATTATGGGTAGAAGAGAACTGTGGTGGTTCGTTAGGAGAGAGAACGGGATCCAACCAGCTACAGGAAACCACCCCAGAACACAAGGCATTCTGGGTAGAAGGAGACTTGGTCAGTCATGTTCAGATGTTTCTTCATGTGTTCTTAACTGGTATGAACACCAGAGAAGAGCAGACGATGACAGGTGACCAAAACTCTGGTTCGGACAAAAGACAATCAACAGTAGGTGAGATCGAACCGCGAGGCTACGGTTTGGTTACCATGACAACAGGATGCTACAAGGACAGAGACTGGTACCCTGAATGGCTGATCCCCGATGAAGGGGAAGTAAGGGATGGTTGGGTCGACGGCGCCCCAGGCTCCAGACACGCGGGCCCTTCGCAGGACTTGGCGGTCTCTGAATCGTACGCAGAGCTCCAGCGCCACGTCAGAGGGAGGCTCCTGGGACGAGCCACACCCACACGAGAGGCCGAGGTAGAACCTGTCAGGGAGGAACACCAGCCAGAGGGTTAGCTTGATCAGGGCTGGAGCACATGAGTCTGGTCTTAGTCTTGAGTCCGGTATTGGTCATGAGCACTGGCGCTGGAATAGGGGGGACACCGAGAATTTCAGGTATTGGGGGGAAAAAGACGTTTTTTTTGCCCCCCACACAGCTCTGTTACTACCAGGTATTACGGTAATAGAATGTTGGGGATCGTCTCTAGTCTAGACTCTAGAGTGAGTCCGGTCCTGGTCATGAGTCTGGTCTTAGTCTTGAGTCCGGTCTTGGTCATGAGTCCGGTCCTGGTCACAAGTCCGGTTTTAGGCTTGAGTCCGGTCCTGGTCATGAGTCTGGTCTTGTTCATAAGTCCGGTCTTAGGCTTGAGTCCGGTCCTGGTCATGAGTCTGGTCTTGTTCATAAGTCCGGTCTTAGGCTTGAGTCCGGTCCTGGTCATGAGTCTGGTCTTGTTCATAAGTCCGGTCTTAGGCTTGAGTCCGGTCCTGGTTGTGAGCTACCACTGAAGTTATTTACCTGTCAGGATGAGGATCCACGACACCCACCACCACCACTTTCTTCCCTGGCCTCAATCCTCCTCTGACGTGGCCTCTGAAAGGAACCGCCTGCACACACACAAACACACTGATGAACCGGATGAAGTTTATCACGTCATCATGCACGACCCCACTCAGGAAAAGTGCATTTAGCCAGGCTGTATTTTCATTCAAAGCATCCCATCAATGGGATTCAATACCCCAGTCCATCAGAGAGTCTCCATCCTACTATTCATTCAAGCACAGTGTTAAAAAGTGGCTCATTGAGAACCAACAGTGTCAGCATTGATGTGTGTGTGTGTGTGTGTGTGTGTGTGTGTGTGTGAGAGAGAGTGTGTGTGTGTGTGTGTGTGGGTGTGCGTGGGTGTGTGTGAGAGAGTGTGTGTGCGTGTGTGTGTGTGTGTGTGTGTGTGTGTGTGTGTGTGTGTGTGTGTGGGTGTGCGTGGGTGTGTGTGAGAGAGTGTGCGTGCGTATTGTGAATGCACTTTTTAAATTATTATGATGACTTGCACCTAAACCTGTATTCAGTGATGTTTGTCTATTGTACCGTAAATGTTTTTGTTTTGTTTTTGTTTCGTCTGTATAACAAAGTAGTTGTATTTTATGCTCTAGGATGCCTATCACCATCTGGCAAAAGGGACTATCGATGGAAACTAGCTTTTTGGCTAATTCGAGTACATTTACATGTTAAATAGGTCTTTTGATATGTTGATTAATGTACACTGTCCCTTGTTTAAATAAATAAATTCAAATTCAAATCATGGGGGGGGGGCATTACCAGATTTCGGGGCATTACCAGATTTCTCTGAGCATCCTGGTGAGGGGAGGATGGACCGTGGTTATGAACAGCCTCACTTCTCTGGAGAAGATTCCGTTTCTGAAGGGTAGAAGCAGATATGAGTTTCACTAGATCTTCATCTACATAGACATTACACATATATGTTGGAATATGTTTGGTTTGGTTACAGCTCTATAGCAGCATATATCTATCTATGTTGTATCTGCCAGTAGGCCTTCACAGCCCAGTGTGGGTCAGTTGATCACACCAACATTAAGACGAGTCCTTATAATAAATGTAAACAAGTTTAATAAGATGGCAGTTGTATATTATTATATTATTATATGTCATCACAGTAACATGTGACAATTTATGTTCAAGGTCAAGCTATAACAGGTATTCTCTGTAAAGTATGTGGTTTTGCAGCAATATTACAATTCCAGAATCAGTATCTGTAACTTTGAAATCAAAATGTTAAATACTTTGTGCTTTTCTCTTATTTGGTACAGAACCGAATGACATTCCCAACACATATTACGGCGTGACGTCATGCGCCCTGTGACCACCACGTGCTGCATCGAGCCAGAATAATAATAACCAGTAGTTAATAACCGATTTGTCCTTCAAAATAAAAACGTAAAATACTATGCTAGAAAGGATGAGTACAGTAATAGCTCCAAAAAGCGTGAAATTTGATGACTGAAACACAGAAAACTTAAAAGGATGTCTAACTATGTGTCTACTGTACACTTAACTCAATTCAACTAAAGTATGTGGTGTCAAGTCAGCCAGAAGCCCAATGTGCCATCTTGCATATATAACTATGCATACATGCTGTTAAAAGGACAATTGTAACAATTGTACTCGTATTTACTACAGATTCCTCCGTGAGTATATTTTTGTTTCACCTTGGTACCTTGTATTAAAAAACACGAGAGAAAAAAAAAAAAAAAAGTTATCCGTGATGCTTTTATTTAGAAAATAACCGGAAGTCTCATTTTTTGCACTCGCTTGCATGAGAGAGAAAGAGGGCGGGTGTGGAGTAAACCGCGGTTTTCTTACTTTTAAACCAAGACAAACAGTTACTTCGGTGTCCTGTCTGTCATCTCACAAATAAAACTTTTAATAACGTGAAATTATGAAATCAGTCTGTCGCCATGACGGTCCGTTTGCCCTCACCTGTAGTGGTCTGTCATGACTTACCTTGTTGTCATCGTCCGTACCTGGATCCGCCATGTTGACCCGCAGGGGGAAACGAGCAGTGGGTGTTTGTGCCTGGTCCTGTTCCTCTGGTCCTGTTCCTCTGGTTCTCCTCTCTGAATGTTGACGTAGACTTTCCTGAAGCTTAATCCTCCCCCACCTCTCCTCTGCTTTGATAATCAGCTGCTTTCAGTCAATAACAAGTAGGCTTATTGTAATGGCAGGGCTGATAAAATAAACTTGGTTGGTAGCTTTGTTGGGTGTAAAGTTCACATTTGCAGTCCAACATATGAATGGGATTTGCATGAATACAAATAATGGGGGAAAAAGTTAAAAATAAAAAGAGTTACACAGGTTTAACTACGTTTTGCTGCATGAAATAAACCGCAATCTGTTTTCCGCAGGCACAACCTCAACCTAAAAGCTTTTATCATTATTTGTTGTTGGTTTTTAGTTGATTATTTACTGGTTTATGTGGTTTATTTATTGCGTTTTCAACAGTCTGACACTAAACACAGAAACACAAGCAGGCACACACATTAACACTAAAGTCTGTCTGTTTTTGGAGACAGACAAAACACATAAACTGACTGATGCTGATTGAAGTTGAACTCTACTACTCTGGGAACACACCACAGATAATGTCTTTAAAGGGGCGATGCTGTGCCATAAGTACCATAATATACCTGCGGGGTTTATGGGGTCTTGATCGATACCAATGACCAACGATTACTTGGTGGGCTGCTGAGATTTCTGGCTGTCAGAGACTTGTGCAGGTGCACCATCGAGAGTCTCCTGACCGGCTGCATCACGGCCTGGTACGGCAGCTGCACCGCCCTCCAACGGAAGGTGCTGCAGAGGGTGGTGAACGCTGCAGAGGGTGGTGAACGCTACAGAGGGTGGTGAACGCTGCAGAGGGTGGTGAACGCTGCAGAGGGTGGTGAACGCTGCACGACGCATCACCAGGTCGGAGCTGCCCTCCATGGAGGTCCTCTACCAGGTCCTCTACCAGCAGCGTAGCAGGAAGAAGGCCAGCAGGATCCTGAAGATCCTTCCCACCCCAGACACAAGCTGTTCTGCCTGCTGCCCTCAGGCAGACGGTTTCGTAGCATCCGGACTCACACCACCAGATTCAACGACAGATTCTTCCCACAATCCATCAGGCTCTTAACCAAACACACCTGAGCCCCCCCATGCACAGCAGGCCACTTTACTTCGAGGTCACCTTACACTCCGCTACACTTTATAACTTATAATTTTTTTACTTTTATAACTTTAGAATTTATAACTTTGTACTTTTCTATTATATTTTGTACTTTTTCTATTATATCTCTTGTGTTTTTTTAAATTATGTCTGTTAATATTGTCGTTAGCATTAGCGTTAGGTGTCGGAGAGACACAAGAATTTCATTGCCAACTTTTGCTTTCTTGTGAATGTTTGTGCATATGATAATAAAAAACCTTGAACCTTGAGATCAGTTCTATCAATGTTGTTGCAATTCCTACTGGTTGCCAGTAGAGGTCGATAAAGGTCATAGATGAGTTAATGCCCCTGTAAGGACAGAGCTAAGGAACTCATGGTTAACAAAACTAGAGCCGTGTTTAAACTGATGAAATGAAATGTGACTCTTTCCCTTTGTATGTTATATGAAATGTCACATTGAGTAAGTAATTGTTCATTGAGTATTTATTGATTATTGTATGTACTTTTTATATATTTTGTTATATAAATGTATTTATTGCTTGTGAAACCCATCCTATCTTATATTTGATAAGGGTCTACGTTCAAATAAATAAAATGTAACTTACTTACTAAGTTAAATTACTGTATTCTAGAAATCAATGTGGGTTGTAAAAAGAATAAAAGCCTTTATTCAGTCTTTAGACAGACTACACACACACACACACACACACACACACTTTTGGTTAAGTCTTTTAAAAACCACCCATCACCTTCCAAAGAAAACAATTTTAGAGTGAGTGCATTTGAACCATTTATTATGAAAGCAAGAAAAGTAAAAAAATATTTCACTTTATAAAAATCCCTTCAAAGTGCTGCAACAAAACTGTGTCCTAATACTAAAACACCAAGTAATGCAAATACAAACGTCTCCAAAAATGTAAAAAAGTACAATGTAAAAAAAGAAGTACAACAGTACAAAATCTCATAAAATATAACAATCCATCATACCAACAGTTGGAAAATACAAATACAAATTAAATACAATAAAATACAACACTGTACTACAAAGTCAAACAGTAGTAACTATATTTTGTGTGGTTTCAAAGTAAAATGTCATGACCAGGATTTAATCACAATAACGGTTATACCATTAAATGCTGTAAAATGACATTTAATAAACTTTAATGCCATTTTTCTTAGTTTCATTACTTATGCAGTTACTGTTCTTTGGTTTCTATCCAGCCAATGAGAGCTCTGTATCAAAATTCTATCAGCCAATAGGAGTTCTGTATCAGCACGATGAAGCTGCTGTCTTTAAGGCATCGTGGCATAAGGCATATTATAACATTTTGTTTCTGTAACTTCTGCAGTTTCATAAAAAATACAATCAGTTGAGCGAGAAAGGAAAGACGGGGGATTTGAAGCAGACCACCACAAACCGCCGAGCCAGCAGGACGTTTCTATTTTATTGATTAACCATATTTAGTAATTTTGTAAATAATTAATGCTCTCATGTCAGACAGGAAGCTTGGTCTAAAGATCTGAGATCATTTAATATTATATTAAAAATCTTAATATTTTAACAAAATAAATAAGTCATAAAAAAACATGTTTGTATATTTGATATTCAGCCTTTAAAATTGTGCCTCATCTTACTTGTTGCATTTTGTTCTTGCTGAGATTGATCAGTGAGGATTCATCTCACAGGAAAGACGGTTATTATCAGTAGGACGGGGAGACTCCCAGTCTGAACCAGTTTTCCCAGTAGGAAGGACGGGGAGACTCCCAGTCTAGACCAGTTTTCCCAGTAGGAAGGATGGGGAGACTCCCAGTCTAGACCAGTTTTCCCAGTAGGAAGGATGGGGAGACTCCCAGTCTAGACCAGTTTTCCCAGTAGGAAGGACAGGGCGGCTCCCAGTGAAAGACCCAGAGCCAGGAAGAAGGTCATCAGAGAGCCAGCCGTCTCACAGTCCTTACACCGCACCAACCTGGGGGGGGGGAAGAGAGAGAGAGGGAGAGTGAGAGAGAGAGAGAGAGAGAGAGAGAGAGAGAGAGAGAGAGAGAGAGAGAGATGATTGGTCAATACAAGATACACAAAAATGAAGGAACAATGTCTTCCTTACAGCCTGCAGTACTGCTAACCAACACCGGGACAAACCAATAGAATCCAATAGAGTCTCTGTTCTCAGCTGAACATGTGGTGTGAATGTCCGGGTCTGATTTCTGCTCCAACTATCTCTCAGGACTGAAACTATCAGGACACTTCTGATCTGAAGTGGCTCGACGAGAACATTCGGAACATTCGACACTTTGTTTCCCGTGCTACTTCCTGTTTGGTACTCACTGGGGCGCGTAGGCCATGCAGAGGCTGGCAAAGTATCCGTTGGAGAAGGCGAACAAGGCCATGATGGTGACGAAGGCGGCGTCGTGGGAGAAGAGCGCAGTCAGCCGCGAGCCCGGGATGTTGCACATCATGAGGAGAGGGATGAAGACCAGCCGGGACACGACAGGCGGCAGGGGAACAGGCGGCTTTCCTTGGACGGCTGTGGGAATGGGAACGTCGTCAGAGCTCAGAACGTAAAAAACAACTAAAAAAGGTTTTGGGAAACGGTTCAGCAGCATAACAACCCACAAGTCAATTTGGTGGAATTCCCCTTTAAATGCATAAATACTGTCAAACTACAGTACATAAAGCTTTTTAGACTCGCTGTCAAATAGAAAATACTAAATATGACAAAGTAATTGAAGACTTCACAGACGGGTTCCCACTGTGGTCCTGATGCAACGTTCCCAGGTCTTTCCATAACTACACTGGAGCTTCCATCTAAAGTGGTGAACAGAAACTCCGTCTAACCCAACGAATGTGACAAACAAGTTATTAAAATGATTCATTATTGAAATATTCCCCGACTTCCCCCAGGAATTGATTAATTTCCCGTTCACGTCTAGACCACGGTAAGGCGGTCTAGACAAAACAAGACTCATTTCAAACTAGTTCCTATCTGAATCTCTCAGAAGGACAAATTTAACTTGTTTTGCTTCCTGGAGTTGAATTTAAAACCAAAGCAGGTGAAAACAGAAGATTGCTGACTGAATGTAGCTGATGAAAGTTGTGAAACTATGAATGGACACCAGGAAGTAAACTGTTCCGGGACAGGAAGTCCAGCTGTGTTTAGGGAAGCAGACAGGATGCAGACTGGACCACCACCACATGGTGAAAACACAAGACCTCTAGTAACTGGATCTAAGTCATTTTAATGCTTTTTAAGGCCTTAGATTTAGATTAAAAATGTTTTTTTTAAGAGTTGGCATAGCAACTAGCAAGGCTTTATGGGAATTATCAGGACAGGGCGTGTCTTGGACCCAGTAAGATGCCGTGGCTCAATCAACCCCTGAAGTCGTGTTCCCCAGTTTCATTAAAGCTCATCCCAGCTTGGTGCCGTCTCCTGTCTGAGACCGGGACTCACCCACTGGGCGAGCGACGGGGTGCTGCGGCCCAGCAGGTCCATCACGTTGAACACCACGAAGCAGCAGACGCAGGTGAAGACTCGGTCTGAGGGTCAGAGGGCAACATACAGCATGAACACCTTCACCTGTTCAGTAGTCACGGGGCAGCTACTGTGATGCAGAGTATTTGAACGTGTCTGTGAAAGTCAGTTCGGGTGGAGGACCAGGTTCAGGTCCTCACCCCAAGCGGTGGTTTCCTTATAGACGGTCTTCACTCGGACTGTGATCACAGGAAAAACCGCCAGGGTGACGGCGAACACACACGTCACACAGACCGCCATCACCCAGATCTGTGGGGTGAACAGTAACATGTTAGATGGCGAGCAGAACTCCTACCTGGTTCATTTATCTGCTTCATCAGAACACAGAAGGAAGAGGAAGAGGATTTGACCTTTCTGAGGACCGCCAGGACGGAGGACCGGCCCCGGCTCTCAGCGCTGGACTGGCTTTTCTCCGTGGCGTTGGCCTCAAAGTCTTTAGCGTTGTTTTTCAAAGGCTTCTCGTCTGTAAAGACAAATCTCCAGTCAGTCACCCAGACAGTAATCTGATCCAGACCGTCACCTAAAAAGCTCATATGATGTTAGCGTGTTGTAGTGACTGTGAAAACCAGCCTGCGGTCTGGACGAGTTCCTGTGCGGTCTCCAGGTCTTCAGGCTGACTTCTGTTTAGATAGAAACGAGCAAATTCCTGTAGAGGATAAACGGAGTCAAGATCACATGAAACACTGAAGCTGGATCAGATTCCTGAGGACCGGTCTGCTTTAGCTCAACACGTCCATGTGTTCACACTGCTGACCACAACACCACCCAGTGGGTCCAACTGAGTCCACTACCAAGAACTCCTTTGATTCATCACTTATCAGAAACTAATACAAATATATACTGTATATATTTCTCATAATTTAATAAAAAATTCTAAAATAAAAAAATGTCCAACAATTTTCAAAGTTAAAGGGGTCAGAGGTCAGGTGAGCCAGGAGCAGGAATATGACGCAACCAGCCGACTCACCAGGTGGGGCAGCAGCAGGTAGCAGACCAGAGTTCCCAGTGTGGCCACACAGGGGGTGATGAAGTATCCCATCGCAGCAGAGCTTCTATCTGCATTACCTGCAGGAGTACATAGTTCTGGTAACTATGGTAACTACACCTCTATCGACCCCTAGTGACCAGTGGGAATGACCTCCTCCTGATTTGATGTTTTTTTACACAAGAATCTTTGAAGACTCGCCTACAAAACCAGCAGCTTTGTGAGTGGAGATAAACTGGATCTCCCACCCTGGACCGGCACCAGACTGAGCTTTGTTCAGTTAGGAGGAAAGTACACAATACTTACTCAACGTAGAGAACAGCATAGCGAGGGCAGCGAAGATCCCGGCCAGCCCCTGACCACTCATGAACAGAGTACTGTAGCGGGGGGGCAGCAGCCCCACCAGGCCGAACAGGCTGCCCTGCAGCACCGCACTGAACGCTGCAACACAGGACACACTGGGAGGATAGTAGTGGTAGTAGTGGTAGTAGTAGTAATAGTAGTGGTAGTAGTAGTAGTGGTAGTAGTGGTAGTAGTAGTAGTAGTAGTAGTAGTGGTAGTAGTAGTAGTGGTAGTAGTGGTAGTAGTAGTAGTAGTAGTAGTGGTAGTAGTGGTAGTGGTAGTAGTAGTAGTGGTAGTAGTGGTAGTAGTAGTGGTAGTAGTAGTAGTGGTAGTAGTGGTAGTAGTAGTAGTAGTAGTAGTAGTAGTAATAGTAGTGGTAGTAGTAGTAGTGGTAGTAGTGGTAGTAGTAGTAGTGGTAGTAGTGGTAGTGGTAATAGTAGTGGTAGTAGTGGTGGTAGTAGTAGTAGTAGTAGTAGTAATAGTAGTAGTAATAATAGTAGTAGTAGTAGTAATAGTAGTACTACTGTTATTATTATTATAAGTGTTATATTTAATATATTAAATCCAGAATCCACTGCTCTGTGAGTTGTACATATATGTGTGTGTGTGTGTGTGTGTGTGTATGAACTCACCGTTGATGAACCAGATGGTTGCCATGGTGACAGAGAAGAAGCTGCCTGGCTCCAGAGGGACCTGGACCAGGGCGGCGGTGAGGGTGAACAGCAGGAGGATGCAGAGCATGCTGAAGGCAACACGGACCTGCTCCCTCACCCTGCAGCACCGAGGGACGACACACACATACTAGTACCACATAATACTTATTCAAAACTATTACAGGATGAAGTGCTTCATTTGATCAGCAAATACACTGAGTTGTGTATCAATCCTCAATCAAATACATTTCAGTTTTAATTTTCTGTTGATGGAGTTTGAGTTCAGAAAGCAAAACACATTTATTTATTTGAAAATGTCACAAATTAGTCATGGAGGTCACCAGACATATGAATGATCAAGGACAAGAACAATCTCAGTCTGCCTCTGCAGATGGAACATCCAGCATGACAGCAGCTTACCACTGATACAGGAAGGAGTTGAGCAGGGTGAACAGCAGCAGGGGCAGCTGGGAAAGGAAGGCCATCCAGCTGTTAAAGTTGTAGTCGTTGGTTGCACCATCTGATGTGCCGTTGGCGGTAATCCTGGACGCGTTCACTGTCAGGCGCTCGTCGAAGTACTGCAACAAAGACGAAAATCAGTTGCAGCTCCACATTCAATCAATATCGTGATCAATAACTGCCAGCTTCATGTTATAATGATTTTATGATTTTTCCTTTTTCCTCATTCTTGTAGTGTTCCCATCCATCCCAGTTTGGGTCCCAGTGGATCCCAGTGGGTTAGTGATGGTCACTGTTGACCTGACTGATGTTGTAATGTTGGTGATAATGAAGATTATATTTTATCATAATAAATAATAATAGAGTTGGTAGCGTTCTGGCTGTGGTGTGTGAAATAACCCCATAATGTTGCTGCACACGATAAACCTGTAATGACTGAAGTGTAATATTTCTCAGAGGAAGTAATAATCTCATTGGTTGAGTTAAACCTCAGGGGGCGGAGCCAAAGAACCAGTTTCTCAGGGCACAAATTAGTTAGGTGGCAAATTAATATAAATGTAATGACTTCTTTTTTCATTCATCACCACAACGTTCATGATCTTGGAAGGTCAGCAGGCTAGCTAACTAGCTAACCTAGATAACTATAGGCTAGCATGGTTATTTCTTCAGTTAGTAGCAGAGTGCTAGGCTACATAATATTAGCTAGCTAGCTAGTCTTTGGCTCCGCCCATTGAGGTTTAACTCAACCAATGAGATTATTTCTGCCTCTGAGAAACGTTTGCAGAGCTAAATCTCCAATCGTCCTTCTAACAGACTGAGGGAAGGTAAAGCCGTGGGTCTGGTACCTGGGTGGCCGTCACAAAGAAGTTCCAGGGCAGCAGCGTCCCGAGGCCCAGGAGGAAGATGATGACGGCTGTAGCCTGGCCGCTGTGA
Organism: Hoplostethus mediterraneus; assembly: GCA_034670385.1. NCBI lineage: Eukaryota > Metazoa > Chordata > Actinopteri > Trachichthyiformes > Trachichthyidae > Hoplostethus > Hoplostethus mediterraneus. The sequence continues at coordinate 571,637 of JAXDDW010000048.1, read as the reverse complement.
AGACAGACAGACAGACAGACAGACAGACAGACAGACAGACAGAGAGACAGACAGACAGACGGACGGACAGATGGACAGACGGACAGACGGACGGACAGACAGACAGACAGACAGACAGACAGACAGAGAGACAGACAGACAGACAGACAGACAGACAGACAGACAGACAGACAGACAGACAGAGAGAAACTCAACTTGAAATAGAGATTTTTGTTTTGTGTTGGATTCAGTTCAACAGTGGTACTGAACGATGGTCAGATCTGGTCGAGGTTGATCACTGTTATATCAGATATAGAGGAGAGAGCATTTATTTCTATGAAGATGTTGCAGATTATTATATTATATTATTATTATTATTATTAATATTATTACTTTATTAGGCTGCTTTAATGGAAAACAGTAAACTCACCGGTCAACAGGAGGACTCTTCTGGCTCCACATCCTGCTGCTCTTTGGATTCAAAATAAAAGACCTCAGAAATGCTCCAGTGATATTGTCATTATATTCATATCATCTTTACGGTGCCACTATGATATTGTATGACATTATTCTAGTGTATCACAGCGTTGCACCAGCTCTTCATCTCACTGTAGGAACTCTTCAGGTGAACACTATTTTATGGTAATATATGACTTGTAACAGTGTGACGTCACGCATCATCTATTTCCTCTTTACTGAGCATCGTGACTTCAACGTGTCTGGTTGTATCTAATGGATCATCTGGATCTATTAGCATGATGTAACTTAATTGATCTACTGAAGGATGAAACCAAACCCTCAGAGCCTCTTCTTATTTTAATCCGTTTCAATTAAGAAAAAAAAGAAACTCTGAGTGGCAAAAACGAAAGCAGGTGTCATATTTATCTCAACATGCGGCGGATTGGACTGTTAAATATAATTTGTTTTGGTAATATTATTAAGAAATGAGTCATTATTTATTTAACAATTGGACTAACTTAATATACGATCAGAATATGTTTTAGTTTACCGCGCGTTCCTCTGACGTCTCACAGCAAATCCAACATGTACAGGAATTAATGTGATAAAAAACCTAGACGTCAACATGAAAACCGCTAAATTAAAAAACTTAAAACAATCAAAACAGATCTCACCTGTAGAATTAGACCACTTCTTAGACCACTTTACCCCAGAGGCTCAGAAAGGACCGGGACTATTCGAGTGTTTGGCGCGTTCTGGAGAAGACGTTACGCCTCCTTCAACTATTTCCGTCTCAACTTTGGAGGACCAAAGCTGACATAAACATTAATAAATGAATAAATGTACAAATAAATAAAATCAACTAATCAGTGTATAGATATAGAAATAAATAAAATAATGCATGAATGCACGCCGTAATAAATAAATAAATAAATAAATAAACAAACAAACAAATAAATAGATGAAATCTGGTATAAGTGTATATTTCTGTATTTTTTGTCCTATTTATTTATTGTCTCATTCATTTCTGTTTATATTTAATTCCCTATTTACTTATTTGTGTATTTATTCCCCTGAGAATATAATTCTGTATTTCTAAATCTCTCTTTTTATTTATTTCCATATAAATGCATTTCCGTATATATTCTTTTCCCTATTTATTTATTTCTGTATTTCCCTATGATAATGAGAGTGCATTTTAATGCATTTTTATGTTAATATTGTTGTATGTTGCTATGTCAGATTTTACTGAGGCAGGATCAGATTAGGTGCATTTAGTTGGGACTTTGTTTAGTTCAGGAGCTGATGTGACACGTTTGTCATAAATACAGTCTTGGATGTGGTTGACCTTCCTTTTTAAGTAATGCTCGGGTGATGTTTGTACGATAACCTTTAAAGTAATATTATCTTCCAAGATGGCCTCCTTAGAGTCTCCTCAGTGTTTATCAAAGACCAATGTCTTTATTTCATCTGAAAGTACCAGTGTGAGTTCATGCACTCACCACTAGATGGCATCACTTCACCAATTTACACACAGAATACAATATAGCGTTTGTTTTCATTTAATAGCCTCCCATTAAGAGCAACATTACCTGTGTTATTACAATTACAACGACCCTCCATGATTAATTCTATATATAGTGGAGGGTGTTAGGAAGATAAATCATGAGATAAAAACAAGATAAAGTCTTAAGAGAAGAAGAACTTTATTTGTCACAAACACACACGGGGTGTGTAGTGAAATGAAAAGTGGCAATGCTCACAGGAATGTGCAAAAAGGGCAATAATACACAGTATTTACAGTAAAAAAAACAACACAATATTTACAGTATTACGTAATTACAATAATTACAGTAAGAGCTCTTATATAAAAAACAACACAATATGTACAGTAAGAGTACTTTGGAAATGAAAATATAAAATATAAAATAAGAGGTAGGTAGGGGAAATCGTATGAATGTAATATACTATAAATTATGTGTAGTGTCTATGTGCGAGTGTGTGTGTGTGTGTGTGTGTGTGTGTGTGTGTGTGTGTGTGTGTGTGTGTGTATAAGAGGGGCAGTGTGTGGGTCTTGGTGGGCCCTGGTGAGGTCAGAGTTCACAGTCCTGCTGGCCTGAGGATAGAAACTCTGTCTCAGTCAGATCTTCGGTGATGTGGACTCCCAGGTATTTATACCTGCTCACCCTCTCCACAGTCGTCCCATTAATCCACAGTGGTGAGTATGTCCTCTGTTGTGTCCTCCTAAAGTCCACAATCAGCTCCTTAGTTTTGGTGACATTCAGGAGGAGGCTGTTGTCCTGCACCAGAGTGACAGATCAGCAACTTCCTCCAGTACAGTACAGTAGGGGGCTGAGGACGCAACCCTGGGGGGATCCTGTGTTCAGGGTGAGGGGGTTGGAGGTGTGTCTGCCCACCCTGACCACCTGGGGCCTGGTGGTCAGGAAGTCCAGGATCCTGGCACACAGGGGGGTGATCAGTCCAGTCAATCAGCTTTCCAGCCAGTCTGGAGGGACTATGGTGTTGAAAGCTGAACTATAGTCAATGAACAGCAGTCTCACATAGCCCCCCTCCGGCTGTCCAGATGAGAGAGTGTGGTGTGCATAAATAAGTACAGTAAAGCGGTTTCCATACGTTTTCAGGAGGAAAAGGCTGATCTTTGCAGACTGAGTTTAGTAGGTTTGACTGATGTGGGTTTGTGAAAGCTACCACTGATATTTTTGCATCAAAGCTGTATTTTTTGTATGTATATTTACATTTGATTATATTTGATAAAAAACAACAACAACGAATTAATCCTTAGGAGTGTGTGCAAAATAACAGCATTAGAACTTACTAAAGCAAAGAAAGAAGAATGAAAAATATGTATGATATGATATGAAAATATATGATATACTGAAGTCAAAATAAAGAATCCATTTAAGCCAGAATCTGTCGTAAACAACAATACAGTCTCTGTTTCACTGCATGTATTCAAATCTACAGCAGCGGGGGTGTGGTGACCTCTTACCCATCTTTTTATTCTAAGAAATCTTCAATTCAAAATATACATCCTAGTAAGTGGTATCAAACTGATATATGAGCATGGGGTCTTTTAGGAATCAAAGTATACATCAATGTTTTTTTGAAAATATAATTTGTTTTTTGTTCATAATGGTGGATGTGTTGACTTTTGATGATCATCGACTGGAGGTTAAAGTTTACACACCATTTTGTTATTTTTATTTTCCACTACATCACTGCATGCAGGTCTATGGAAAGACAAATGATACACATTTGAACACCGGTTTAGCACAAAGGTTATACCACACAACTTGAAAGCATGTCTGCTACCTTAAAAATTCTAGTTAAACACATAGCTGTCTTCTATCTTTCTAAAGCCTTTCTAAAAAGGCCTCTAAGACCAAGCATTAAGCCTACCTCTTATTTTGAAGGCAAATCTATAGCTTTAGCGTATTGGTTAATTGTTTTTGTGCTGATGGCCTGTGAACTGTCATTTTTAAAGCTGCGTAAAATGTTAAAATGAGTATGTGATGAGTAGGTGTACTCAGTTTAAAACCCCAGTTTGAAAACACGCTGCTTGTTTTAGTAATTCTATTTATTTATGAATATAAACTTTTGAAAGACGTAACATGCTAACATTATAGCCTTTATTTTGAAAATCCAGACCGGAAGTTAATACGGGTTTTCTGCTAGCTTGACATTGAAGACCGTTTAGATGTAGATTATATTGCCGAAGAGCAGGAGCGAGCGGGTCAACCTCAGCCGCTCTTCTCCCGGTAAACACCGCAAAACTACTCTAAGATATTTGACACTTCGCTGTTCAGAAGCCGTTCACACCGCCGGTACCGGAGCAGGACTGTCGGGGAATTCAAAATGATGCTTTCGGACGGTCAGTAGGTAAGGTTTTGTTGAGGAGTTTGTTGGGAAAATGTGTTTTATTGCTTGTTTCTTGTTTAAGAGTTGAGTTGTTTCATTCATCATCATCACCCACATTCACGTTACACCACGAAGCGTCACTCCCGTGGTCTCCTCGTTATAACTTTTCTCAACTCACTGGCCAAATCCTCCTAAAGTCCCAGTCCTGTCATAGCGGCTTCGTGTTGTTTTATCTATTTGAATTCAACGTCCTCACTGTTTAACTGCTAACATCGTTTCTGTTTGCTCGCGTTAATCGTTGTCGCCTGTGTGTTGCCCTGACAAAGACATCCTATAATAATCCTATAATAATCCTATAATAATCCTATAATAATCCTATAGGGCCTTTAAATCTGTCAGTAGCGAGTAGTGAGTTTATAGAGTTCATAGTTTATAGTATACTTATAGTACTTTATGGTACTATAATATTCCTTATAGAGTGGTGCTGAGTTTATAGTGACCTTGTAGTTCCTATAGTAGGATATCCCCATAATAATAGTGAGTTTATACTGGGTTTTTTTTTTATTGTACTTGCAGCTGTTTTCATCCCCTCTGGTATCACTGTAATATTACTATAGGGACTTGTAGTTTTGCTGTACCATGTCTGGTACCCCAGCCCGGAGCCCAGGGCTGCTGGAGGTCTGGTCTGGTCTAGAGGGCTGCTAGAGGTCTGGTCTGGTCTAGAGGGCTGCTAGAGGTCTGGTCTGGTCTGGTCTAGAGGGCTGCTAGAGGTCTGGTCTGGTCTAGAGGGCTGCTAGAGGTCTGGTCTGGTCTGGTCTAGAGGGCTGCTAGAGGTCTGGTCTGGTCTGGTCTAGAGGGCTGCTAGAGGTCTGGTCTGGCCTAGAGGGCTGCTAGAGGTCTGGTCTGGTCTAGAGGGCTGCTAGAGGTCTGGTCTGGTCTAGAGGGCTGCTAGAGGTCTGGTCTGGTCTGGTCTGGTCTGGTCTGGTCTGGTCTAGAGGGCTGCTAGAGGTCTGGTCTGGCCTAGAGGGCTGCTAGAGGTCTGGTCCTGCCTCCTGAGGGACACAATAGGCGGTTCTCCGGTCTGTCCAGCTCCGTCTAGCCCAGCTGGGCTCTTTTGTTCAGGCCACACACTGATTAGCATGCACCGTCCTGCCGGAGCATCTGGCCCTCTGCCTCTCCTTTGTTCCCCTTTAACATTTGGCCCATTTTCGTCCAACTGTCTGCTCATATTTAGAGCTTAAACTGTTATTTTCTGGAGGCTGTTGGAGAGCACCACCCCCCTTTTGACCTTAAACCTGCAGAAACCATTGTCTGGATGGATGAGACCAGGGATGTAGTAGAGTCACATTCACAACCCGAACCCCGGATGAGACAGGTACACGACGAGAGTTTACTCTAAATATGAAATACTAATGATTGACAGCATGTCATTTAAAAAACAATGGCGTTTAAAGTATATCTCTGCAGCTAACTCAAAGAACTGCACTGACTTCTGGGGAGTTTGGCCCGTTGGTCACCTGACCCAGGATCTGCTCAGATGATTGGTACCAAAATCATCTCTGGTGTCTGGTGGCACGCTAACGCTTTAGCATTCAGTAGGTTCAGTAACCGTAGGCCCAATGAGATCTGATGGTTGGTTCATGCTAATGCTTGTTTAGAGGATTGGTAAACTAGACGTGAACACAAGAATGAACCTTTAATGTCAGAAGATCTCTTTGAGCGTAACTTGATTTGTGAAGACAGACAGACGTTATCGATCTAAAGACCACAGAATAAAAGCCAACTAAATAAAAGATCACTAAAAGGTCTGTTGTAAATTGAGAGGTGATCCTGTTAGCGATCCTCTCTTCAGATATTGGGTGATCAATAAGGTGACCAACAGACCAGACTAACAAAAAGTCGGTGTAATCCGTTTAGCCGTTGAAAAACAACAGAGTGGCTCCTCCAACATTCAGCTGATCTTTGAGGTATTAAAGGAGGATCTTCATGTAATTCATTGATTTTAGTTTTGGAGCTGAAGTCTTGGTGTGTTTGGAGGAAGGGCCTGAGGGATGGGTGTGTGTTTCACGGCTTGATTAGGGAATCAAAACAGTAGCGGGGTCAAAGAGTTTTCCACCGGGCTGAAAACTGAGTAAAGCTTTCAGAGGCCGGCCATGGGAGAGGATCGGGTTACCGGCCGGCCGAGGCACAGCCACACAATGAGTTAATGTCTGTGCTGGAAAATGAAAGGTTTCCTTCCAAAACACCGTACATGTATTCTGGAAAAGACATGCATTCCTCCGTATGTCGTATATACAACTGTTTTGTAAGCGAAGGTCTTAAAATATCTCTTAAATACTCCCAGAGTCGTTATACAGGAAGACTTCACGTTGAGGCTCGTTTATTTGTACGGCACCTTTCATACACAAGGCAGTTCAGAGTGTTTTACATGAGGCATTAAAAGACATTTAAAACAAGGACATTTATAAAGACATTAAAAAAAATAAATAAAATGTAAAAATGAAATCACAGTGCAGAAGGAATAAAGTTTATAGTTCATCAGAAAGCGTTGGTGGACAGAAACGTTTCTAGTCTGGACTTAAAAGTAGTTATTGTGGGATCAAGTCTCAGTTGTTCTGGAAGTTTGTTCCACCTATTTGTTGCATAGTAACTCAACGCTGCTTCACCCTGTTTGGTTTTGACTCTGGGTTAGCAGTACAACAGTACACAGTACAACAAAAACTCAGTCAGTAAACAACATTGTGCTGTGTGAATCAGAAGCACTTTAACACCAATTTCAATAAATGACAGTTTGGAGTTTTACTTCTACGAATATTTCTCGGAGGCAGAAATAATCTCATTGGTTGAGTGACACCTCAGTGGGCGGAGCCAAAGACATGAGAAATAAGAGAGGAGCTAGCTAATGTTATGAAGCCTAGCGCTCTGCTGCTAACTGGAAAAATACAATGTAGTCATATTAAGTTAGCTAGGTTAGCTAGTTAGCCTAGCTGACTTGATCAATTCCTTCTCTGCCATTGTCTACTAGTGAGCTAACGGTTAGCTAACTGTGGTTCTTTGGCTCCGCCCACTGAGGTTTAATTCAACCAATGAGATTATTTTTGTATCCTCTTGGTTTTAGAGGTCTATGTTACTTTCCCCCGCAATTAATAAATAGTAAATAAATACTGTCCGAATAAACAACAGCAACTTTACTAATGCTAATTACTAATAATGAATGATCACGTTGTACGCTGTGATCTCTGTCCTCATCCGAACTTCCTGCTCTGAAGCTTTTTGTGACAGACCTGGTGAGCCTGTCGGTAGATCTGTGGCAGAGAGGCAGGCCTGCTTTCCAGATCTCCCTCTGGGACGAATACGCCAGGACAAAAATGATCACCTTAAATAATTTAATCAAGTTTCAAAGGTTTATGTGTCACATACACAGTTATAGTGATACAAAAGTGCAGTGAAATGTGCGGTGGTATACTCAATCACTATGCTAAGAGTTGAAAAGGAAAAGAGGCTAAAAACTACTACAAGAAATAAGAATAAATGTAACAATCAAATAAATATATAGACAACATGGTAATATAAAAAATAAGCAGTAGAAATCTACAAAACCACAGTGAGGAACACCACGGTGAGGAACACCACAGTGAGAGGAACACCACAGTGAGGAACACCACAGTGAGGAACACCACAGTGAAGAACACCACAGTGAGGAACACCACAGTGAAGAACACTACAGTGAGGAACACCACAGTGAGGAACACCACAGTGAAGAACACCACAGTGAGGAACACCACAGTGAGGAACACCACAGTGAAGAACACCACAGTGAGGAACACCACAGTGAGGAACACCACAGTGAAGAACACTACAGTGAAGAACACCACAGTGAAGAACACCACAGTGAAGAACACCACAGTGAGGCTGAGAGATGAAGATGGAGACTAGATCTACTACTTTACATCATGTGATCAGCTTTATTTCAGGATAGTCAACAGAAACAAGTGAAACTCTCATAAAGCGATCCAGGATGAAAGGTCTTGGTGGTCTGGTTCCTGGTCTTGGTGGTCTGGTCCCTGGTCTTGGTGGTCTGGTCCCTGGTCTTGGTGGTCTGGTCCCTAGTCTTGGTGGTCTGGTCCCTGGTCTTGGTGGTCTGGTCCCTGGTCTTGGTGGTCTGGTCCCTGGTCTTGGTGGTCTGGTCCCTGGTCTTGGTGGTCTGGTCCCTGGTCTTGGTGGTCTGGTCCCTGGTCTTGGTGGTCTGGTTCCTGGTCTTGGTGGTCTGGTCCCTGGTCTTGGTGGTCTGGTTCCTGGTCTTGGTGGTCTGGTCCCTGGTCTTGGTGGTCTGGTTCCTGGTCTTGGTGGTCTGGTCCCTGGTCTTGGTGGTCTGGTTCCTGGTCTTGGTGGTCTGGTCCCTGGTCTTGGTGGTCTGGTCCCTGGTCTTGGTGGTCTGGTCCCTGGTTAGGGTTAGGGGTCTCAAATCTCCCCTGGGACCAATGAAACTGGTTTAATTGTTTCTCTCTCCACATTCCTTCCCCTCTCTTCGTCCAGCCCTCCTCCCTTCTCTTCCTCCCGTTATCAGGGCGGCTAGACGGCTTCGTCGGGCCGGTTCAGCGAGACCTCGCAGCCAGACTCTTATCGCTGCCTCTGCCGCCACGGGGGAAACCTGGGAGGGGAGCGTTACTTCCTGTGCAACCCACCGACATGGTGGAGTTTATGTTTCCCTCCCTCCAGTTAGCTAGTCTGGACTGGAGTTGCCTGACGGGTTAGAGAAAGCCTGAGAGAATCCCTGGACTGGTTGGGAGAATCTGGGTGGGAAAGTGTCCTTGAGCAAGGCACTTACAGGGTCGCTAGTTGGCAAGTAGCAATATCCTCTTTGTGACAGAAAGCAATGGAATTATGGGTAATGTTGTCTTGCAGCGCTATGGATGTGATGCTGGGACTCCAAATAACAAACATGCACAGGAGCATAAATGAAACCACTCACACACACAGAGGCTCCTTTTACATGACAACCAACAATTAACAATCGTGTTAGCATGGCATGTAAACTCTGTCAGTGTTGTAAGTCAAACATAAAACAATTGTTATCTGTCACATAGAGGAAACTTAACTAAAATATAAAAAGTATAATTATGAAAATATGTTTGTATTTTTCATAAATACACAGTTGAGACGTTGTGGGTGATGTGGTGTTATGGATGGATCGTGTCTGACTACACCTTCTAGAAAGTCCATGAAACATTAATAGCAGGTTGAAACGTTATGAATGGCGACAGGTGATGATGCCTGGTGTTTCACCTCCCAGCCCGGGAGGCTCTTATTGTCCCGGGATCAAAACAACCCAGAACGTTCTTTGGACGTGTTGTTGTCTGTTGTTTGTCTGTTGCATCTGGATAAATAATTAAGAAGTTGTAATTTACTACCACTCTCCATCTGTCAGGTCCTCTGTAGGTGGTTGTTGGAAACATGGCCCGCTTTTATTTTGAAATTTCTGCAAGTTACCCAAGACCACCCACTGGTTTACTAGCGGCTAGGTGGCTAGCGCGATTTTCCATAGACAAGAGGAGGGCACGTCTAGTTTAGTGTGGTAAACTACCCAGTATAAGTACCCAAAAGTAGTACTTACCCAAAATAAGTATGTGTAATCATAACTTCTATTGATTGAATTCCACGTAAATCAGGTTGAAGAATAAAAATCACTTCAGTCTATAACAAGTTTCAGGAACTCGACAGTTCATCGTTTGCTGACATCAAGTAACCTGCAATGTAACTGAGGAGACAGGAGAGAACCAGGCGGGGGGGCAGTACCTCAACCATGTCAGCAGTACCTCAACCATGTCAGCAGTACCTCAACCATGTCAGCAGTACAACAACTATGTCAGCAGTACAACAACCATGTCAGCAGTACCTCAACCATGTCAGCAGTACCTCAACCATGTCAGCAGTACCTCAACCATGTCAGCAGTACAACAACCATGTCAGCAGTACCTCAACCATGTCAGCAGTACCTCAACCATGTCAGCAGTACCTCAACCATGTCAGCAGTACAACAACCATGTCAGCAGTACCTCAACCATGTCAGCAGTACAACAACCATGTCAGCAGTACAACAACCATGTCAGCAGTACCTCAACCATGTCAGCAGTACCTCAACCATGTCAGCAGTACAACAACCATGTCAGCAGTACAACAACCATGTCAGCAGTACCTCAACCATGTCAGCAGTACAACAACTATTACATTGAAATCAGTATTTATGGCTGCATCACATAGCTGAAAGGTCATGTCCTGTACTACCCAGGAGCCCTTGAGCAAGTGATTCTCTGCCCATTATACTGGATGATGAGAGTCTTTTTCACGGTGGTAAATTAACTGGATCAACTTGATCTCTTGTTCTCCTCCGAGGAGTTTCTGTCTCCGCTGGACCACAAGCTTCTTCCCTCAGTCTTATGAATGTCCTGTATTGAGGTTGTGTTGCAGCAGACTCTGACCCTCCTGTGAGAATCTCCCGTCCAGCCGGGAAGCCGTCGCTGCTGGTGAACAACCCTCTTACTTGATTAAGGAAACACAACACCCATGACCTCTGGTGAACCTCTGAAGTCAGACAGGTACTGACAGCTTCCACCGAGGAAGATGGGAAATCGACTTTGTGCAGCCTGATGAGGAACTTAGTGACACCCAGTCGATATAAGAGTTAATATACAAGTTAATATACAAGTTAATATACAAGTTAATATACAAGTTAATATACAAGTTAATATACGAGTTAATATACGAGTTAAGTAGAGTCGATAGAAGAGTTAATATACAAGTTAATATACAAGTTAATATACAAGTTAATATACGAGTTAAGTAGAGTCGATAGAAGAGTTAATATACAAGTTAATATACAAGTTAATATACAAGTTAATATACAAGTTAATATACGAGTTAAGTAGAGTCGATAGAAGAGTTAATAGAAGAGTTAATATGAGAGTCAAAAGTTAATAGAAGAGTCAATAGAAGAGTTAATATAAGAGTCAATATATGTAACATAATGTAACGTAACTGAGGCGTCTCCCCAAATACCAATCAAGCTATTTGGCTTTCTTTCCATTTTATTGATCCTTGAAGAACCGTCATTACAGCAGCACAAATAATAAGATTCATCAGGGAAGAAAGAAAATACAAATAAAAATGAACCAGGCAGTAAAAGCAGTAGCAACAAAAGGAATAGTATAATATATATGAATATAAGTATGTATAAACACTGTTATAAAACATACAATGATCAATATGTAGACAGTATGAAATAATGGAAATAAAATAATAAATAAATAAATATCATGAGTATGTAATAGAATATAAATACAACAGTGTGAAGAAGCAGGAATGTAAAATGCTGCTATAATTATGAAGGAGGATTTTCTGTTTCCCAGCATCGACCTGCAGCTGGTCTGAGATCAGCCGACGCCACGCATCAGATCTGGGAAACGGCGTATGATTCACCCCGCCGGCGTTACGACTCCGTCATCACGAGACGCACGGGGAAGCACAACGGCGTGGTTGTGGGACGGGGAAGCACAACGGCGTGGTTGTGGACGGGAGCCACGCGTGGTTGTGGGACGGGAAGCACAACGGCGTGGTTGTGGGACGGGGAAGCACAACGGCGTGGTTGTTGTGGAGGAGTGAAGTCACTGTAGAAGTCGTCCTCCTTGTCTGCTGCAAACCCCCAAGATCCAGTTACAGGCCGTCAATGGGTCTCTGTCCCCCGCAGCCAACTGGCTTATTCATAGCCGGTGAAATAAACACTACGTGTGACGGGGGGGGAGGAGGGGGAGGAGGGGGAGGAGGGTGAGGAGGGGGAGGAGGGGGAGGAGGGGGAGGGGGGGGGGGGCAACGAGTCTTCTCATGACACGTAGCGACAACGACGTGGCTTCAGATCCGGCCTACCGTCGTCGTGGCTCGGCGGCAGGTAGCAGCTTCCTGTCCGCTGAACGTCCAGGAGGGTCCGGACCCCAGGACCGGATCCTGCCTGGGATCAGTGTTCGTGGTCCTCTCTGTGTAGAAAGTAGAGGTACTGACCATGTTTTTCCTCCACCCATCCAGAGCTGGTTGGAGCAAATACGTGGTTAGGATTTCTACTTTCTGAAGCTTTACTTTCTACTTTCTACCAGCCCTGCTAGTCATCCATCAACCTGCCCGCCCTCTTCCATCGCCTCCCTAGACTGACGGTGTGAAACCCAAAGGATTTCATTTTCTAGAATGTTTCCAAGGGATTATGGGTAGAAGGAGAACTTGGAAAGCCTGGAACAACCTACTACCAAGCTGCCTTTGAGCAAGGCATTTCAGTCACTGTTTCTCCAGTGTGGCTGCCTCCTGGTGGTTTTCACACATGGTTCTCCTTCCTGTTGACCCATTCCCCAGAATCCATCAGTCCAACCGGTTGCGTAACTCGTGACTCATCGATGACATCACGGCCCGGTGCCCTCTGGCTCAAAGGGTAATAACATGTCCTGGTTAATGGTCCACCTCTTCACAGCCCCTCTCACTGTAGTGGGTGAGAGGTGTGAATACAGGCATTGTCCTCCACTGTCGCTCCCAGCACAAAGACAGTGTGGGTGTATTGTAGTAATAAATGGTGTGTGTGTGTGTGTGTGTGTGTGTGTGTGTGTGTGTGTGTGTGTGTGTGAGCCTTTTGTGTGTGTTTGTATGACTGTCCGAGGAGTTTTGTTCTAAAATGAAATACCCGTGACGCGTACTCTCACTGCTCGCTGACAGTAAAACTCATTCACATTTTTCTTTTACCGGCGAAATACTTTGTTGAGGGTTGAACCGTCTGTGTTGCTGAACTACCGAGTGACGAACTTCAAGCGTCGGTTTGTCCTGAAAATTCACATCTCGCATTTTCCAATGAAACCGACACAGTTAAATTGACACTTCTCATCCAGACTTCCACTGGGTGAGTTGGGGGTTCGGCGTCTGGCTCAAGGGCACTTCTGCTTTTCAGCCTCTCGATTGGAGAATTAGTTTGACGAATCAACACCGATCGTCCCGTTACTGGTCGTGTTGAGGTCAGAGGTCAAGGTCAGAACAGCGGCCCTGGAGCTGGTCGGGATTCTTGCTCAAGGACACTTCAGCGGTGTGGATGCTTGCCGATACAGGGGCTTGAACCCGGATGGTCTCCCAACTCACTACACCTTCCTGCATTTCTATTTCCTAACATTTCTTGATTGAAGTCGTTTCAGAGCTCGATCAGTGATGAGATGCTCTCTCAACTCTCACATAAAGACTAGTGCACTTCTTCTTCTTTACTGTGTGCAGGTTGTGTGTGGCGCAGCGTCTGCAGTGATGAAGAGACTCTGAGGAGGGTGACGGAGGAACGTCGGACTGAAAGGCTGCATCCATGTTTTCCCCCGACCAGGAAAATATCTCCACCTCCCCCACCTCCACCAAAGGACCGGTCAAGTATGGGGAGCTCATTGTGCTGGGGTAAGATCTGCTCACTCACGAGGTTCTTCATCTCCAACATGGACAGTAAAGGAGCGTTCACACCAAGCATGTTGGGAGTGGTTTATTCAGACCCCCCCAACAATGAGTATATATGTACTTCCACCCATTAAGGTTCAACTCAACCAAACAGTATATTTCTGCCTCCAGAGCTCTGCTATAATGTGTCAGGCTCTATGAGTTGAACCAAATCCCTCCACTTTAACACTGTGCAGCATATACATATGTGAAAGTCAGCCCAGTGGTTTTTGTTTGGGAGCAGCATAGCTCACCCTAAATCCAGTTAAATGCATTGAGAAACTCAACCACAGGGAGACTAAAGTGGAGAATGCAGCAGACTTCC